>JASAUF010000623.1:132500-607500 GCA_030180095.1 Magnolia changhungtana
TTCGTATCTATATATGTGTGTGTGTGTGTGTGTGTGTGAAAAGGTTCAGGTCGAGCTGTGATGTGACTCCAAAATCTGAACGGTCCACATGAAGCGGCACCTCATGAAACCCATTGGGCCCAATTTTTACTCTGATCCAAAACTTTGGTAGGCCATAAAAAGTGAAAATAGTTTCCTCTCTTGATTTTCATTTCTCTTTGCTATGACCTACCAGATTTTTATACCAGGCTAAAAATTTGTCCCTCGAGGTTTCATGGGATTCTGTATCACATGGACTGTTCAGATTAGACATCCATGACACGTGTGCAAAGGTGCGCAGGTGAGTGTGTGTGTGTGTGTGTGTGTGTGTGTGTGTGTGTGTGTGTGTGTGTATATATATATATATATATATATATATATATATATATATATATATAGGAAAAGGTACTATACGCTCGACCGTATTATACCTTCTATAAGGTCGAGTGCTAGCAGCACATTATTCATCGGATGGTAAAAGTTTTAAACAACGGTGAGATTTTATAGGGAACCGAAGAAACAAGGCGTGGATTAGATTCTAAAATAGCTAGAAACGTTATTGAAGTGACTTCACAAGCTCTGTGGGCCCCACCATGATCTATGTTTTATATCCACACCTTCCATCCATCTAGAGAGATCATTTTAGGGCAATATGTAAAGAATGAGTTAAATCCAAAGCTCCAGTGGACCTAACACAGAAAACAGTTGGGATAGTGAGGCCCACCATTGAAAACTTCTAAAGGCCACGAAAGTTTTAGATCAAGCTAATATTTGTGTTTTCTCTTATTTCATGTCTTTTTTAACTTTTGAACAGGTTGGATTTCAAATAAACATTATGGTGGGCCTTGGGATAGTTTCAATGGTGGCCACTGTTTTCTGGGTGGGTCCACTACAGATTTTTATCTGCCTCATTCTTTGACTCATACCCTAAAATGATATTTCAAAATGGATGGACGGTGTGGATACAACACATACATCATAGTGGGGCTCACAGAACTTGGTGATGTAGCTTCAGTAGCCGACTCGCTACTCAACTGTGCGTACATTTATTTCCAGATTAAAAGGGGAAGCGAATTGGCTGGTTAGCAAGTTTTTTTGGTCTAATCATGAGGTATGTGTTATATATATCCAAACCGTCCATCCATTTGGTGAGCTCGTTTTAAGGCTTTGGACAAAAAATAAAACAGATCTAACTATCAATTGGACCACACTACAAAAAGCAGTGTGAGATTAAACGTCTACCATTGAAACCCTTTATGGGTCACAGAAGTTTTGGATCAGTATGAAATTTTTTTTTTCCTTCTTCCTTCGGGTCCTTTTGACCTTATGAACAGATTGGATAGAAAATAAACGTTAATGTAGGCCCTACAAAATTTTCAACGGTGAAAATCATTATCTCCGCGCTATTTGTAGTAGGGTCTAGATGATCTTTGGATATGATTCATTATTTGAATAGTGTTCTAAAATGATCTCTAAAAATAGATGAACCATGTAGATATAATAAATACATCAGTGTGGGCCCATGTAACCTTGATCTCCTTTAAATCATTCGTTGTAGGAGCGTCAGTGCTCGTCTCGCACAACACGTACCTACAATAGCTATATGGCTGGTGTGAGGTACACTAGCCAATCCCAATCCGCTTCCATTAGAACGCGGATTGCGTCCTGCTACCTCCGGACGGTAATCCGTTTGGGCAGGGCTCTGTGGGGCCCAACGTGATGTAAGTGTTTTATGTCCACGCCGTTCAACGATTTTCTCATGTCATATATATATATATATATATATATATATATATATATATATATATATATATATATATATATATATATATATGAACCAAAAAATGAGGCAGGTCCAAGGCTTAATGATGTAGAGCGGGTCGCGGACAATTACATGGCAAAGATGGATCGGAAAAGGCCGGGTCGGCGAAAGAAGTGATCTGGACCATCGACCTTAAATCAGCGCGTATCTCACAATCCGGGATGAGTTAGCCCGAAAAATATATGATTTTGGGGTAGAACGAGCTACTTTAGCTAACCAACCCAGCTCTGGGTTACGCTCGGAATTGCGAGAAACCCTGATTTGATGGTCGGTTTCAATTTCGTTTTTACTATAAATAGTAAGTTTTAGTTTGTTTATAACTCTTCATCCGTCGGGCTTTAGGAGTTGCGCCCAACGTGAAAAGAGCTTAGAATAATTAGGGGAACGGTTTGGTGAAGCCAAATAGGACACTTACTATTTTTGGCCGAAAACTCTTAAGCACTAGTAGACATCACGACCGCCTATAAATAGTAAGTTTACTATTTATATATATAATCTAGAGTTTTAGTTGTAGTTTGATTCGATTTCTTTTCCATTGCTTATACCCTTATTTAAAGGGTTGTGAACTCGTTTTTATGAATTCATTAATCTATTTCGAATTTATTTAGAATTTATTTCTATTTTTCTCGCTTCTCTTTCTCGTGGATTCGAGAAAGTCTCTGTGAGGAGTCCGGAGAAGTTCCGTGGATTCGGAATAATTATCCTCTTGAGGAAGACGGTGCTCGACCTCACGTCCTCCCCTGCGTCACTTAAGTGGACCACAAGGTGGGGATTGAACGTCCACCATTAAAACTTCTTACGAGCTAGAGAAGTTTGGGATCAAGCTGATATTTGTGTTTTCACTTCATCTATGTATACATGACCTTATGAATAGGTTGGATGGTAAAAATTCAATAACAACTTATTTTTCCCTACATAACCACTACAGTGAGCCCTAGGAGTTTGTAACGGTAGAAATTCAATAAGAACTGTTTTCCCATGGTGTGGTCCATCTGAGACTCGGATATAACTTATTTTTGGTGTAAATCCCTAAAATTATATTTCAAAATGGATGGACATCATGGTAGGGTTCACATAGCATCGGTTTTGTTTCTCCAAATTTTCTATAAAATTTCCGCGTTATTTAAAACTTAATATATATATATATATATATATATATTCTTTCATCCGGGTCCCCTCGTGAATAGGTGGGAAAGTGAGTAAATATACCAGTGGCCCCTAAAAAGTCTCTCAACGGTGAGTTTCATTATCGCCGCTAGCGGGAGCTGATGGCCCCTGACCCGTCTCTGTGCCCGGGCTGCGTAGAGCCGGTAGAGATGTCCGTGACAGATCCACTCCGTCCATCTGTTTTGAAAAACCACATGAGGACAGGATTTTAAAAATCACCCATATCCAAAGCTTATGTAGGTCATACCACACAAAACAGTGGGGAATGAACGGCTGGCGGTGACAGAAGTTTTGAATTGAGATATATTTGTTCGTACAGTTTATTTGAGTGGTAGTAATTCTATGAATGGTTTGGATGGCATAGAAACATCATGGTCAGTTCTAGGAAGGTTTCAACAGTGGACGTTGCTGTTTCTACTGTTTTGTTTGTCTGGCCCACCTGAGTTTGGATCTGCCTGATTTTTAGAATCATCTCCTATTGTAGTCTTTCAAAACAGATGGACGGAGGGGATTTGTTATGGACATCTCTGTCGACCCCACACTGCTACAGAAATAATAAGCAAGCAGTTCATCAAGTGCACTCGGCCGTGCAGATATTCCATGATGAAAGTACATCTGGTGCATTTAGCAGGTGGGGCACAGGGCGCGGAGTGAGTACTGTCCCATCACATCAGGACGGACGTGGATTGGCCAGTGACCCTGCCTGGCTAGTCGTCATTGCTATGTGGGCCCCACCATGATGGATGTGTTTAATCCATGCCGTTCATTCATTTTTCCATATCATTTTATGGAATGAAAAATAAATAATGAGAAAGATCCAAATCTCAAGTGGACCACATCACAGGAAATAGTGTTGATTGAACACCCACAATTTCTATTAAGTTTTGGATCCAGCTGGTATTTGTTTATATATATATATATATATATATATATATATATATTATTATATATATATATAAATTTATCCGGGTCTGTATGACTTAATCAACGGTTTGGATGTCAAATAAACATTACAGTGGATCCTAGGAGGTTTTTAATGGTGGACATTCAATCACTACAGTTTTCATGTGGTGTGGTGTGGTTCACCTGAAATTTAAATCTGCCTCATTTTTGGGGTCAGGCCCAAAAATGATCATAAATGGACGGCACGGATAAAACACATATATCATGGTGGGACCCACATAGCACCGACTTGGCTAGTGGCAGTGGCATGGGCCAAACCGCGTCCCACCAGGACATTGCTAGAGACGGAAGGTCCTGTCAGAGGCTCCGTGGGACCCACCTTAATATATATGTTCTATCTACGATCGTCCATCCATTTTGAAAGATCGAATTATGATCGGGATTGAAATCTCACCGTTGAAAACTTCTCGAGAGCATAGACATTTTAGATCAAGCTGATATTTATGATTTCCATTCATGGGTTAATGTGACCTTATGAATAGGTTGGATAGCAAATAAACATCAGGTGGTCCCTTTGAATTTTTCAACGGTGGAAATTCAATCCTCACTACTTCCTCCTGTGGTGTGGTCGACTTGACCTTTCAATCTGCCTACTCTTTGGGCACATGTTCTATAATGATATGCCAAAATGGATAGATGGTGTGGATAAAAAATAGCGGACTGACATGATTTTCTGCAAAAGGCCACCTAAAAAAGTGGTACCTTCTAATGAATGTACTGGATCGAAATCACTGAGCCACGCTGGCAGATGTGACGTGTACATGAGACATCTGATAAGGGGTCCGGATTAGGTGAGGCTGGGGAAAAAACTTAGTGGGTGAGGCCCATGGTCCTGAAAATGAAACAGATATGAATCTCAGGTGGACCACACAGTAGGGATTGAATTCCCACCGTTCAAAACTTCTTTTCCCTTTATCTAGGTCTGTGTGTCTTTATCAATGAATTGAATGGTAAAGAAACATTAAGGAGGGCCATAGTAAAGTTTCAACGGAGGGTTTCATTATTTTCATTGTTTCCTGTAGTGTGGTCCACTTGAGATTTGTACCTGCTTTATTTTTTAGAACCATATGCTAAAATGATATTAAAAAACAGATAGATGGCAACTGATACATTGAGGTAAGCCCCACATTCAAGGCCTAGCCTGCTTAGCAGATTGTCTACGGACTTTGCCAGCAGTAAGTTGGCAATTGGATGGTAATATGTGGACCCACCATAATTCATTATGTGTTTTATTTATATATTTTTATAAATCATTTTAGGGCATGAGGCAAAAAAATACATGAACAAATGGAAAATGCAAATACCGGTCTCATCTAAAACTTTTGTGCTTCCAATGAAGTTTTTAATGGTGTGTTAATTGCAAATGTTTCCCTATATGTGGTCCCCGTGAGATTTAAAAATACCTCAAATTTTTAGCTCATCCAATAGAATATAAAAACAAATGGATGAACAATGCGGATAAAACACATATCATGGTATGACTCAGCTTGACTCAATTCGACTTGATCTCAGCTTCGAACCGAGTAGAATCAAGCTTTTTTGAGTCGAGTTGAGTCGAGCGAGTTAACCAAGCTAGTTCGGTTCGTGTACACCTCTACTCCCGGATACCGATAGCGTCAATTGATAATCGGCTTTCGTTGCCTACTAAGCTATTTGCTCTATTTTCGGATTGGGATTAAGTAATTATCGTTTTATCCAGGAAAAAACTCTATGGGTTTAACCATAATGTATATGTTTTAGCTATGCAATTCATCGAATTTTCTAACTCATTTTAGGGCATAATTAAAAAAAATAGGTGGATCCAAATCTCAGGTGGACCACACCAAAGTAAATAGTGGTGATCGAAGGCCTATCATTGAAAAGTTCTCAAAGGCCACTGCAACATTTATTTGCCATCCAATCTATTGATTAAGTCACACCGCTTGTAGGAAAGAAAAACACAAATATGTCTCATTCAAAACTTTTGTGCTCTCAAGGAAGTTTTTAATGGCGTGCATTTAAGTGTACTGTTTCATTTGATGTAGTCAGCATGATATTTAAACATGCCTCATTTTTTTTAGCTCATGCAATAAAATTTGAAAAAAAAAAGGATAGACAGTGTGGACAAAACACACATATGGTGGATACAGAGTAGCTCCTGGCTACTGGCAATGTCAGCAAGTAATCCGCATTGGTTTCATATTGGGATTCAGTAATTCTCTCTTTATCTGGGAAAAAGCTGTATGAGTCTGACCATGATGTATATATTTTATTCATGCAATTAATCCAATTTTCTAGCTCAAAAATAGGCGGATCCAAGTCTTAGGTGGACCACACCAAAGTAAACAGTGGCGATTGAAGGCCCACCATTGAAAAGTTCTCAAAACGCATTGCAACATTTATTTGCCATCCAATCTATTGATTAAGTCACACAAACTTGTGAGAAATAAAAACACAAATATCAGTCTCATCCAAAACTTTTGTGCTCCAAGAAAGTCTTTAATGGTGTGCATTTAATTACAACTGTTTCATTTGATGTGGTTCACATGAGATTTAAACATGTGTCAATTTTTTATCTCATGTAATAAATTTTGAAAAAAAAAAAGAGGATGCACACCGTGGATAAAACACACATCATGGTGGGTCCGCAGAGTAGCTCCTGATTACTGACAATGTCACCAGGTAATCCATATTCGTAGCCTACTAAGCTGTTTGCTCTAGTTTGGGATTAGGATTCGGTAATTATCTCTTCATTGGGAAAAAAGCTTTATGGGGCTGACCATGATGTATATGTTTTATCTATGCCATTTATCCAATTTTCTAGCTAAAAAAATAGGCAGATCCAAATCTTAGGTGGACCGCACCAAAGTAAACGACGATGATCGAAGGCCTATCATTGAAAAGTTTTTAAAGGCCACTGCAACGTTTATTTTCCATCCAATCTATTGATTAAGTCACACAGACTTGTAGGAAAGAAAAACACAAATATCAATCTCTTCCAAAAGTTTTGTGCTCCCAAAGAAGTTTTTAAGGGTGCACATTTAATTGTAACTGTTTCATTTGATGTGGTTTACATGAGATTTAAACATTCATAAATTTTTTAGATCATGCAATAAAAAATGAAAAAAATGAATGGACAACATGGATGAAACACACATCATGGTGGGTGCACAGAGTAGTTCCTGGCTACTGACAACGTCAGCAGGTAATCGGCATTAGTTGCCTACTAAGCTGTTTGCTCTGGTTTCAGATTGGGATTTAGTAAGTATCTCTTTATCTAGAAGGCAACTAAGCTGTTTGCTCTGGTTTCAGATTGGGATTTAGTAATTATCTCTTTATCTAGAAAAAGGTCTTGTGGGTCACCATGATGTGTATGTTTTATTATCCATACAATCCATCCAATTTTCTAGCTCAAAAATAGGTGGATCCAAATCTGAGGTGGACCACACCAAAGTAAACAATAGTGATCCAAAGCCTACTACTGAAAAGTTCTCAAAGGTGAGTGGAACGTTTATTTGCCATCCAATCTATTGATTAGGTCACACAAACATGTACGAAGGAAAAACAAAAATATCAGTGTCATCCAAAACTGTTGTGATCCCAAGGAAGTTTTTAATGGTGTGCATTTAATTGCAATGGTTTCTTTTGATGTGGTCCGCAAGAGATTTAAATATGCCTCATTTTTGTATAGCTCAAGTAATAAAATTTGAAAAAAAAATGGATGGACGGCGAGGATAATACACATATCATGGTGGCTCTTCAGAGTAGCTGCGAGCTACTGACAGCGTCAGCATGTAATCCACATTTGTCGGCTACTAAGCTGTTTGCTTTGTTTTCAGATTGAGATTCGGTAATTATCTCTTTATCTAGAAAAAATCTCATTAGATCTGACCATGATGTATATGTTTTATCTATGCCATTCATCCAATTTTCTAGCTCAAAAATAGGTGGATCCAAATCTTAGGTGGACCACACCAAAGTAAACAACAGTGATCCAAGGCCTACCACCGAAAACTTCTTAAAGGCAAGTGTAACGTTTATTTGCCATCCAATCTATTGATTAGGTCACACAAACATGTAGGAAGGAAAAACACAAATATTGGTGTCATCCAAAACTTTTGTGATCCCAAGGAAGTTTTTAATGGTGTGCATTTAATTACAACGATTTCCTTTGATGTGGTCGCATGAGATTTATAAATATGCCTCATTTTTGTATAGCTCAAGCAATAAAATAAAAATAAAAAATAGATGGACAGCGTGGATAAAATACATATCATGGTGGCTCTTCAGAGTAGCTGGGGGCTACTGACAGCGTTAGCACGTAATCCGCATTCGTCGCCTATTAAGTTGTTTGATCTGTTTTTAGATTGAGATTCGGTAATTATCTCTTTATCTAAAAAAAAATCTCATTAGGTCTGACCATAATGTATATGTTTTATCTATGCCATTCATCCAATTTTCTAGCTAAAAAATAGGTGGATCCAAATGTTAGGTGGACCACACCAAAGTAAACAACGGTGATCCAAGGCCTACCGCCGAAAAGTTCTCAAAGGCGAGTGCAACGTTTATTTGCTATCCAATCTATTGATTAGGTCACACAAACATGTCATCCAAAACTTTTGTGATCCCAAGGAAGTTTTTAATGATGTGCATTTAATTACAACAGTTTCATTTGATGTGGTCTGCATGAGATTTAAATATGCCTCATCTTTGTATAGCTCAACCAATAAAATTTGAAAAAAAATGGATGGACAGCGTGGATAAAACACATATATCATGGTGGCTTTTCAGAGTAGCTGGGGGCTACTGATTGCGTCAGCACGTAATTCGCGTTCGTCGCCTACTAAGCTGTTTGCTCTGTTTTTCGATTGAAATTCGGTAATTATCTCTTTATCAAGAAAAAATCTCATTAGGTCTGACCATGATGTATATATTTTATTTATGCCATTCATCCAATTTTCTAGCTCAAAAATAGGTGGATCCAAATCTTTGGTGGACCACACTAAAGTAAACAATAGTGATCCAAGGCCTACCACTGAAAAGTTCTCAAAGGCGAGTGCAATGTATATTTGCCATCCAATCTATTGATTAGGTCACACAAACATGTAGGAAAGGATAACACAAATATCAATGTCATCCAAAACATTTGTGATCCCAAGGAAGTTTTTAATGGTGTGCATTTAATTGCAACGGTTTCGTTTGATGTGGTCGCATGAGATTTATAAATATGCCTCATTTTTGTATAGCTCAAGCAATAATTTTTATTTTTATTTTTTCAAATAGATGGACAGCGTGGATAAAACACATATCATGGTGGCTCTTCGGAGTAGCTGGGGGCTACTAACAACGTCAGCACATAATCCGCGTTTGTCGCCTACTAAGCTGTTTGCTCTATTTTCAGATTGAGATTCGGTAATTATCTCTTTATGTAGAAAAAATCTCATTAGGTCTAACCATGATGTATATGTTTTATTTATGTCATTCATCCAATTTTCTAGCTTAAAATAGGTGGATCCAAATCTTAGGTGGACCACACCAAAGTAAACAATAGTGATCCAAAGCCTACCATTGAAAAGTTCTCAAAGGAGAGTGCAACATTTATTTACCATTCAATCTATTGATTAGGTCACACAAACATGTAGGAAAGAATAACACAAATATCAGTGTCATCCAAAACTTTTGTGATCCCAAGGAAGTTTTTAATGGTGTGCATTTAATTGCAACGGTTTCCTTTGATGTGGTCGCATGAGATTTAAATATGCCTCATTTTTGTATAGCTCAAGCAATAAAATTTTTTTAAAAAATAGATGGACAGCTTGGATAAAACACATATCATGGTGGCTCTTCGGAGTAGCTGGGGGCTACTGACAGCGTCAGCACGTAATCCGCGTTCGTTGCCTACTAAGCTGTTTGCTTTGTTTTTCGATTGAGATTCGGTAATTATCTCTTTATCAAGAAAAAATTTCATTAGGTCTGACCATGATGTATATATTTTATTTATGTCATTCATCTAATTTTCTAACTAAAAAATAGGTGGATCCAAATCTTAGGTGGATCACACCAACGTAAACAATAGTGATCCAAGGCCTACCACTGAAAAGTTCTTAAAGGCGAGTGCAATGTTTATTTGCCATCCAATCTACTGATTAGGTCACACAAACATGTAGGAAAGAATAACACAAATATCAATGTTATCCAAAACTTTTGTGATCCCAAGGAAGTTTTTAATGGTGTGCATTTAATTGCAACGGTTTCCTTTGATGTAGTCGCATGAGATTTATAAATATGCCTCATTTTTGTATAGCTCTAGCAATAAAATTAAAAAAAATAGATGGATAGCGTGGATAGAACACATATCATGGTGGCTCTTCGAAGTAGCTGAGGGCTACCGACAGCGTCAGCACGTAATCCGCGTTCGTCGCTTACTAAACTGTTTGCTCTATTTTTTGATTAAGATTCGGTAATTATCTCTTTATCAAGAAAAAATCTCATTAGGTCTGATCATGATGTATATGTTTTATTTATGCCATTCATCCAATTTTCTAGCTAAAAAATAGGAGGATCCAAATCTTAGGTGGACCACACCAAAGTAAACGATAGTGATCCAAGGCCTACCACTGAAAAGTTCTCAAAGGCGATTGCAACGTTTATTTGCCATCCAATCTATTGATTAGGTTACACAAACATGTAGGAAAGAATAACACAAATATCATTGTCATCCAAAACTTTTGTGATCCCAAGGAAGTTTTTAATGGTGTGCATTTAATTGCAACGGTTTCCTTTGATGTGGTCGCATGAGATTTAAATATGCCTCATTTTTGTATAGCTCAAGCAATAAAATTTGGAAAAAATAGATAGACAGCGTGGATAAAACACATATTATGGTGGCTCTTCGGAGTAGCTGGGGGCTACTGACGGCGTCAGCACGTAGTCCGCGTTCGTCGCCTACTAAGCTGTTAGCTATATTTTCAGATTGAGATTCGGTAATTATCTCTTTATCTAGAAAAAATCTCATTAGGTCTGACCATGATGTATATGTTTTATTTATGCCATTCATCCAATTTTCTAGCTCAAAAATTGGTGGATCCAAATCTTAGGTGGACCACACCAAAGTAAACAATAGTGATCCAAGGCCTACCACTAAAAAGTTCTCAAAGGCGAGTGCAACGTTTATTTTCCATCCAATCTATTGATTAGGTTACACAAACATGTAGGAAAGAAAAACACAAATATCAGTGTCATCCAAAACTTTTGTGATCCCAAGGAAGTTTTTAATTGTGTGCATTTAATTGCAACGGTTTCCTTTGATGTGGTCGCATGAGATTTATAAATATGCCTCATTTTTATATAACTCAAGCAATAAAATTTTAAAAAAAAAAGATGGACAGCGTGGATAAAACACATATTATGGTGACTCTTCGGAGTAGCTGGGGGCTACTGACAGCGTCAGCACGTAATCCCCGTTCGTCGCCTACTAAGCTGTTTGCTCTGTTTCAGATTGAGATTCGGTAATTATCTCTTTATCTAGAAAAAATCTCATTAGGTTTGACCATGATGTATATGTTTTATTTATGCCATTCATCCAATTTTCTAGCTCAAAAATAGGTGGATCCAAATCTTAGGTGGACCACACCAAAGTAAACAATAGTGATCCAATGCCTACCATTGAAAAGTTCTCAAAGGCGAGTGCAACGTTTATTTGCCATCCAATCTATTGATTAGGTCACAAACATGTAGGAAAGAAAAACACAAATATCAGTGTCATCCAAAACTTTCGTGATCTTAAGGAAGTTTTTAATGGTGTGCATTTAATTACAATAGTTTCCTTTGATGTGGTTCGCATGAGTTTTAAATATGCATCATTTTTGTATAGCTCAAGCAATAAAATTTGAAAAAAATAAATGGACAGCGTGGATAAAACACATATAATGGTGGCTCTTCGGAGTAGCTAGGGGCTACTGACAGCGTCAGCACATAATCCGCATTCGTCCCCTACTAAGCTGTTTGCTCCATTTTCGCATTGCGATTCGGTAATTATCTCTTTATCTAGAAAAAATCTCATCAGGTCTGACCATAATGTATACATCTTATACATGCAATTCATCCAAAATTTTAACCTATTTTAAGGGATAATTAAAAAAAATATAGGTATATCCAAATCTTAGGTGGACCACAGCAAGGTAAACCGTGGTGATTGAAGGCCCACCATTGAAAAGTTCTCAAAGGCCACTGCAACGTTTATTTGCCATCCAATATGTTGAATAAGTCACACAGACTTGTACGAAAGAAAAACACAAATATCAAGCCCACTGTAATGATTTTCTGCCATCCAATCCGTTGATTTAGTCATAGAGACTTGGATGAAGGAAAAAAAATACAAATATCAGCATGATTTAGATTTTTTGGGCCCTCAGGACGTTTTCAATGATGGGCATTCAATCACAACTGTTTGCTATGGTGTGGTCCACCTGAGATTTGGACCTGACTCATGTTTTGGAGGATAACTTAAAATGAGATGGAGAAATGGATGGATGGCATGGATTAAACAGTTACACAGTTGTGGGGCCCACAGAACAGATGAGTACTGACCTCTGTACATGAGGGTCACTACCATATCCCAGTCCATCTAGTCCGCACTCCCTGGAAAGCTTCACCAGTTCTAATACTCTCTTCAGGACTTACCCCTCCGCAATGCTCCACGCGTTTTCATTTTGTACGAGTGGGGCCCACCGATCAGTTGATCAAAACCGTTTATATCATGGGAACACCTCAGATGCGGCACGGATCAAGCACCTATCTGATTTCATTGATCAACGGCCCAGATGTTTCTTCCAGTAATGACGGTGACACGGATCAGTCTTGCAAAAGGCCTACAGCACTTCCTTCTGTCGGTTCTCTATGAGCTGGGAAATGGTCAATGCGAAGTGGGTCCCACCACTTTTTCTGTGGGCCTTACGCCATCAATGGCTAGGTGGGGATTATAGTTCTTGTGGATTAGCAATCCCTTTCTATCAATAATGCGTTGTACGATGTCTAATGGATCCCAATTTTCTACAATAGTAGGGCTCTGTGGGGCCCACCTTGACATACGTGTGAAATCCAGTCCGTCCATCATGTGCACCAGCTCATATTAGGACTATAGAGCGAAAATAAGGCCGATCCAAAAATAAATTAGGCCGTAGCAAAAATAGGGATGTGGACGTACACTATTAAAACATTCGTGGGACCAACTGAATTTTAAAATAAGGCTGACGTTTGATTTTCCCTTCATACTGGTGGGACCCACCTCGTGAACGGTTTGGATGGCATATAAAGGCCGTTGTGGGTCCCAGGAAGGTTTCAATGGTGGGTGTTTCCAAGATCACCGTTTGACTTGGTGTGACCCACCTGAATTTTAGATCGGCATGATCTTTGGGCCCAGGTCCTAGAATGACGTGGCTCAGAAGATGGACGGTGTGGATTTCGCACAGACATTACAGTGGCCCCACAGAACTTTTTGTTTCATGGGCTCCTTACAACTACTGTTGCATGAAATGTAGCTGAGATTTAGACAGTTCTTCAGGTGGGTCCCACCTTGAAGGGCCCACCTCTCGAACATCATATGATTGGACAACCCTAATGTCTGAAAAGCGGCTACAAACACTAAACGACAAAAAATAATGGACTTTATCAATGGTTAGAACTGTACTTATCTGTCGGCTAGGATTGTCAGATCAATCTGAACGGTCGAGATCTTTCTCGAGCATGTGATGAACAGGATTTTGCATCCATGACTAAGTATCTTGTGTGTCTATTTCGGTACCATCTAAAGTCACCCAATGAACGGTCAGATCTGCATCACATGCATAAGTACGAAATTGCCCCTGCAGGCAATCATATCCTTGAGTCAGTCTCCCTCCTTAGATATGGGCAATTTAGTAATTTTAGCATGACAAAAAAGGTTTCTTCTTCCATCTCATCTGTCCTTTTTGTCTTTGCGTCAGATTCGTGTCATCCTAGCTGGACGTTATACGGTAGAGTCTGTAGCACCAGAGTATGGTAGATCCATCTCTTTAAGGTACACGTGGCATGGACTTCCATCAATCTAAACCGTTAATATAGTGAATCCTGATTTTTATTGATTTATTTTACATATGAAATCTATTTAAAATCCTATACGTCATTTCTTTTATTTTCCAAACTGAATTTCGACCGTTGAATGCTTTTTCTTGTTTTCTCTACGATTTTAGACCGTTGATCAGATATATAGATTGATCATAAGTATTTTCAGTTTGACACGTGGATTATTCTTGATATATAATACCATATCAACGGTCTGAAATGATTCATCAGACTGAAACTTGTACTATGAGATGATGGATATACCATACTCCTGTTATACCGGATCTACTATACCATCGCAGCATTCTCGCTGCGCTTTTTCCTTAAAAAACCCTTATCCAGTCAACCAATTACGACATTACCCCTAAAAGCGCATAAATTGATAGTCCAGAGGCCACCTAAAATGGTGGCCTTGCGTCCCCCTTCTTGAAATAGAGGGGGATCTTTATGATCATGACCGTTCATCCATTGGGCACAAAAACTTTAAATGGTAGATTAGGAGTTCTCCTAAATTTTCTATGAGTAGGTCCCTTTTATGTACCACTGAAAACCAACGGTTAAAACGAAAATGGCCCACCATTCACACACTACAAGAAGAGGTCCTTTATCTGGATCATCAGGGCCGTTCGATCAGGACACCAATCCACGGTGGGACCCACCGAGACAAGTGTCAGGATCATGTACAGTGCGCGATTAGCGGCAGCGAAAGAGCATGAGGGTTGCAATTTCGTGCGGTACATCGCGGGCTACTATAAAACGAAAAGAAAAGCTCCTCCCGAACTTTTCACGAATGTGGGGCCCACTTCTATGCACTTTTATCCCAAATTCCTCCACCAGAGCAAGTCTCAGAATCCACACCTCTCTCTCTCTCTCTCTCTCTCTCTCTCCTAGGGTTTTTTTTTTTTTCTAATGCAAGTGTCTCCTTATTTTCAAGATCCCCAGAAACCGGTAATTCTACCAAATCTCATTCTCCTTGTCTATTTTTGCTGAATTTATGGCCTTTTTTCCTGTCTCGAACGAGCTTTTCTGTGTATTCTTTGGCCTTTTCCTCGAATTTCTGTTGGAATTTGGGATATCTACGTTCAAGCAGCTGATTTTCTTGTAAAACAAGCTTTTCCTGTTGATTCTCCTGCGGAATTTCTGTTTTTGTGAGAAAATTTTGAGGTTTTCGATGGTGATTTTCCGATAAAAGTCGGAAAATTTCGATCCTCTGATAATTTTCGTGTCTTCTTTTTAAGGAAAGTATGGTCTTTCTGCTAAGTGAGATGGATTATGCTCTTTGTGCTAAGTGAGATGGATTTTTGGGATACTTTCTTTGAGAAATTTATACTTTTTTCTTTTTTTTTTCTAGAGTTTAATTCATGCATGCATGTTCTGTGATCGTCAGTGATATGTACCTGGAAACGTGGATGTCATCTAGACGGTATATGTGAGCGTGAAAATTGTTATGTTGAATCAGGACCATTGGATGTTTTTGTTTTTCGCTTCCCCCCCCCCCTTTTGTGAAAATATGTTTTTTCCTTGAATTTTTGTTGCCCCAAATATCATGAAATTTTGTGATTAATCAGCCTAATTTGGTGCAAAATATCATGAAATTTCATAATATTTGTCACAACCAAAGTCAGATTTAAGGATCTCTTGGAAAGGATTAGAAATGGGAATTCCCCCCCTTTTTTTTTTTGAATTTTGAGTGTAAATTCGGCCAATTGGTGTAGAATTCGTTGGCGTGGAAATAAAAATTTTTCATGTGTTTTGGATGCAAAATCCAGTAAAGAAAATTAGTGAAATTAACAAAAGAATGGAGTGTGATTTGATAAGATTGGGATGTGAACCCTCTCTATATATTTTATTTATTTATTTATTCTTTCTTTCTTATTTATTTATTTGCCTAAGGTTGCTTTTGTTGTTTTTTCGTGTGTTGATATCTTGAAGTGATTTGAATAGGAGCTTAGAATCCTGGAAAATGTCTTTATTTTTTGATAGGGAGGTTGATATTTTATATTATGTTTGTATTCTCTTCCATTATCATTTAACCTTAGCTTTTTTAAAGACATAAGATCCGTTTGAGATGCTGAAATGTGGAACTTCTAGCATGAATTATTTTTTTGATGAACTTGACGGGCTTTACTTCAAGACTAATTTATGTGATTGTCTGTTGGAGTATGGTAGAATGTATTCAGGCATGCTTCACCTTACACTTGGCACTCATGTACTCATTCTAGAGTCTAGATACCCAAACTGTGATCTGGACTGGTATGGGACACAACTCAAACATTGAATTGTTAAGGTGATCCTGTTAATCTGATCAACGGGAAGTTGCTCTTTGAACTTGGACTCTTTTCAGCTGTCCATTCGACAATCGCCGATAAAATGGTCTGGATTGTTTGATTAGTACATTTTGGGGAATAACTTGTTGAGAGTGGGGCCTATAGCCTGAATTATCCTGATGAGTACATGTATTCCATGCGTACAGTTGGATACATGCATGTGTGAGGATCGCCCTACTCTGTTAGATTAATGTATACTTTGTCACGCCCTGAAATTCGGACACGGAGTGTGCACCCTCACACCCGAGTTATGGCACATGAATTGTACACCATGTGTACTAAAACCATTCCTTCATACCATTTTCTAGAGGGTTAGTTAAAATGTACACTAAGTTTCTAAAATCAAACCTTTAGCAAAACATCTTACATTCATTTATTTCAATCATATACGCATATATCCACCATCACGATCAGTTATGGGCATTCAATCCACATATTGATAACATTTACAAAAGTTAAACATGGTACCACAACCCACCCATTTGGGGCTTTATTAAATTCACTAACAAAAACTTTAATTATTTATAACTTTTAGTTACACAACTTAAAATTTGTTCAAAGACATAATTAAAGGAATAACATGAGTTCAACTAGATATGTTAGTGATTTAACATATTCAACTCGTCTTCATCAAGATAAGGTTATAGCCCTTGTGAATCGTCCACTGGTTTACTTTCTTGCTCTTGAGCAATTGTTTCATCGTCCACTAAATTTGTACAGTTTTCCACTAATAAAACGTTAGTTGACTAGATCCGGTGAGTGAATCCATCATGGTTCATGCACATCATAATTAAAATAGAAATGCATGAATGTCATAAGATGCTTGTATGCGTGAATGCATCAAGTGAGTTGATCAGTCCACTTGCTTGAGTTGGATCCCATCAACCCGCATCTCCCCCCTTTTGAGGTAGGCTTCCACATATTGTGGGCATCTAGGGATGGCCCCCTAGGTCACCCGGTAATGTAAGTACCTACAAGTCATTTAGGGAGTGCCCCCAGGTATTCAGCGCAGTTATGCGATGCAAGACATGGATGCATGAGAATGATTTATGCATCATGTTAACAATTGTCACTCATGTAACAGTATATGTCATTTTAATTTTAAACAAACAAGCATTCAACACAAGGAATCACAATCAACAAAAACAATCAGATGACTAATTTAATCACAAAGGAGATGAAACATGTTTCGATCACTCACTTGAGATCTGGTGATGTGGATTCCGATATGTTACCTTGAGATCAATCAGTTAGCAATTACCTAATTACATAGCTCAGTTAGCTTCATATTTGCATCAATGAAACATATTTGATCAATTCACCTTTGGTTAATAAATTCTTAATTCGGATAGCCCACACGGAGAATTCCATAGTTAGATTTTGAATTATCTTAGATTGCATACTTATAGTTAGTCATCTTATTATGTGGGGTCCTCTTAATCAACCAAGCGCTCTGATCGTCTTGTTATTTTTAGCTGATCAAGGATTGTCACTAATTTAACTCACAAATTTTAAAATATCAAAGTTTAGAAAAATTGAAATTTTTAACTTTTTAAGTTTCTTTATTTTTCTTATTTTAAATGATTCATTGATTATATGGGATAGATCTAAGCCATCCATTGCCATTTCAAAATCTTAGATTGAGAATGGGTCAATAGATCGCTTAGATCCAGAATATTTATGTTTCCAAAAAAACTTATTCAAAGTATAATATGTACTATTTTAACCTTTCATCCTTATAGCACATCAAATGGTTAGATCAACCCATACTCTCTGGATAACAATTTACATCTATTCCAGAATGAGCATTCGTAGTGGGGATCCAATTTGATATGTCCGATCACCATTTTAGAATCTAAGGTATAGATGATTCTTATGGTTAAATCTAATAAAAATGGCCCGTCCGTTGATCAGATTGACTTAGAAATTTAAGGCATTGGTATCTTTTGGCACTTAGGATCAAATGACTCATTCAAATATATCTTAACACAGTCGGATGCAAGCATTTGAATTTATTCCTAAAACACTATTGTCCATATCTGAAATTATAAATAATCTCTTTGTTAAAATTTCTCTACGCATCTATACAATGATCATGTAGATGATCCACACTATCCATTCCATAGATCGGCAATAGATGAACAAAATAACAAAAAATAAAAATAAAAATAAAAAGATCCAATAGCTGGAACTTACCTGATCAAGCCCTCCTAGAATCTCCTATATCTTTTTCTCATTTGTTTTTCTTTTGGAGGAAACCTCTCCTGTATCTCTTTTAAAAGAAGTCTTTTCTAGATAAGATCCCTTATCCAGAATTTGAAATCTTTGTGGCATTTAATAGAAAATTTATTATTACTACTCCAGGAATCGATCCTCCGACCTCACTCGCAATCGGGAGTCACAGTGGCAAGAGTCAATCCCTCAACCTCTCTCTCAACCAAGAGTGTCTCTACCAACTCAACTAATAACTTGTTTTTGTTTTTTAATTAAAAATAAAAATATTTAACTATTTATTTTAGTTTTAAGTCCACTAAAATTTAGGGTCGTTACATTCTTGCTCTTACTTTTATTTCATATATTAGAATGTTAATGAGAAATAGAGGTGTGTTGCACAGATACTTGAAGCTCGAAGCACACCTTTAAACTGAAGGAAACAGGTTCCTGTTTGAGCTTTTGCGGTTTTGTCTGCAGCAAGTGCGTTACATTTTCAAAGGTTTGCAAGGCATGTCGATGAGGGGTTTCTTACTTTATCAGCGTGGTTACGTGGAGCTGTTAAATCCTTCAACATTGTGTTTGTTATCTTCTTTATTCTTTTTTTATGTGGGTATTCGAAAAAAAATGAGTCTGTATATCAATGCTTTGTAACAGGTTGTCGTTGCACAAATCTTTTGCTGTACTATATGCTTCATGGCCATGAGATAATTGGAGCTGCAGACATGTTGATCTCTTGTAGGGAAGAACCAATGCACCTCTGCTTTCCTTTTTCTCAACAATGAATATAGATAAATGCTTGATGCTTACTCAGAGGACAATTGCATTGTATCACTCATTTGTGTTTTTGTGCTCCTGGGTTTGATTCTCATTTTGATTTTGGTAATTTGGTTCTCTGAGAAATATTTTCATCCTGTTGAATTGACTTTATTGAGTTCAGAGTTCTCTGAAACTATCTTTGAAGGTTATAGATACATTGGAACTATCTTTGATGGTTTTATATGCATCCTGTATGGTTTTTATTTTATTTAATTTTAATTTTATTTTATTTTTTGTCTCTAAGAAGCTTATGAAAGGAAACTGAATGATATTCCAGGAGAAATTTTGGAAATTGAACAGAACATTGTGTTTTACATTTCGATCCTAGAGAAGGGTGTTAAAGAGAACAATGGGTCTTCTTTGTGACTTCTGTGGGGAGCAGAGGTCCATGGTCTACTGCAGATCAGATTCTGCTTGCTTATGCTTGTCCTGTGATCGCAATGTTCATTCTGCAAATGCATTGTCCCACCGCCACTCACGAACCCTTGTGTGTGAAAGATGCAACTCACAACCTGCTGTAGTTCGATGTGTTGAGGAGAAGACCTTGCTTTGCCAAAATTGTGATTGGAGTGGACATGGTGGTGCTTCCCCAACTTCAGGACATAAGAGGCAGCCTATCAACTGCTATTCGGGTTGCCCTTCATCAGCAGAACTTTCTAGACTCTGGTCATTTGTTATGGACTTCCCATCTACGTCAGATGCTCACTATGAGCAGGGGTTGGGCTTGATGAGCATTAGTGAGAACACTGTTAGTACCTGTTGGGGGCCTCCTGAAGACAGCAGCATAGTAGACCTAGCTGTCATAGGTGGAATGCCTGATCTGGAAAATGCAGATAAATTTGATGATTGGATCGGTTCCACTACGATGTCTGCATTGAATCCTATGCCAGGTGGTGTAAGTCAACCTGCTGGATCCTTGGACTCGACCAACCCAAAGGTGATTTATGACTTTGAAATACTTATTATCTACCATCGGAAGCTTTGCATATATTTATGGTTTCCGTTACATGACATTGCATAAGATTGTGTGAACGTCACATAGCTGCTATCACTATTTGTATGATTGAAGAGCTTTCTGTATAAAATTCTTGTGATAAAAAATTGGCCTGTCTGTTTCATCCATTAATAGAGCATATCCCTGTTTTGTGCATTCCATTGATGTATGGATCAGTTTCCTAGGTAGACTTTTGATACATTGCATATTTGTAGTTCTGTATTTATTTTGTAAATGCGCCATGACGAGCAGTACTGGATTCTTATATATGTAGTTGCTTTCGTTCATGCCATGCTTTATCATGGGATGTTTTGAATTATGGTTGGAGTAGGCCTCTCCTAGATTCTTGGGCTTTGGATTGGACATACCTTACCGAAATGCTTATTACCATACATGGGTGTGTTCTTGTGTGCTCTGATAAAGTAGCCTGCTTGAAGTTGGACATTGCATTTGTAACCTTGGTCATGGGAAAATGATACATCCTTTCATAAATAAGGGCTTTCAAAAAATTGGAGGTGAACATCGTTACATAAAAAAATTGTGTCACTTATTCATAAAAAATAATTATGGTTGGAGTAGGCCTCTCCTAGATTCTTGGGCTTTGGATTGGACATACGTTGCCAAAATGCTTATTTCTATACATAGGCGTGTTCTTGTGCTCTCTGATTAAGCAGTGTGATTGAAGTTGGACATTTTGTTTGTAACCTTTGTCATGGGAAATGTTACATCCTTTCATAAAGATTGGTTTTCAAAAAATTGGAGGTGAACTTGGTTACACAAACAACTTGTGGTAGTTATTCATCAAGGAAAGCAAAAATTGAATAAACCTTGCATGCCTTGGTGTTTCACCAAGTTCAATGGACTCGTATTTTGGTCCCTTTCTTATTCACGCATTAGACAGTTTCAGAAACACCGAATTATTTGAGCACTTGTTAATTATTTCTCCGATCCATTATTCAGCTATGCGGCACTATGACAGAAGGCCTCGGAATCTGTGAAGGCGATGATGACCTTTACGAGGATATTGGTGTGGCGGATGTCAACTTGAGTTTTGAAAACTACGAAGAATTTTTTGGGTTATCTCAGAATCAGTCAGGACAGGTCTTTGAGGAGGCTGGAATCGATAATTTGTTTACAATGAAGAACAAGCCTGCTGATTCCAGTGGACAGGGCAAGTTTGTTGCAGAGGTTTTCTTCTTGAGCACTCTTATTATTATTGCACAATCTCTCATCCAACCCTTTTTTAATATGCAATCTTCTTCCCTAATTTAAGACTGTCATACAGATCAGATCCCTTGTTCTACACTGTTCGTATGTAAGCTTAACAAAGTTTCGGGAATAAATAAGAAAAATGGTTGATTTGTAGTTTCGAAATTGTTTTGAAAAGATTTTTATGGAGGTGGGTCAAGTCTTTCTAAGTTATCATAACTTGGAAACCAAATAATTATAGGCTGAAATCCATGGAATCGGATAGCAAACACTTATGCCATTAGAATGAGAAGCTGATTTTAGTGCCTTCTGATTTTTATTTCCACTTTTTCAAGGGAAACATGCTGATAAAAGCGGGTCTAGATTAAATTAACCTTTGACCAGTCGTAGGTGATCATTGTCTTGTTAAAAGTGTGTAAAACTGCTTTATTCTGTACTAAAGTGTTTTCATTTGTACCCTTTAAAAAAGTGCTTTTATCTATTGAACTGCAGCATGTAATTGAATATTCATTCACTGAGAAAATAACCTACATATCAGACATTCCAGTGGAAGATTCATCATTACTAAAAGAGCCAATGATTTATCTGCCTTAACTCTTTAGTAAACAGTGGCAGTACACATGGCATGCATATACGCCAATCTAGATCATCCAAATTGTTTGCCCATTGTGGGCAGTGAGTGTCCCAAGAATCACAGATCAGACAATCTTAACAACCTGATTTTGTCTGTCGGGGTCTGTCTGTTTTGCTTTTTTACTGTTCATCTGATTGCTACCAATTGGACCTTAAGAGTAGTTTCCATCCACTTCGGAGCTGTGATTTGGACAGTTTGGATTTACTTACATGTATGCCAAGTGTACCGCAGATGCCAATGGACACCTAATGAGTCCATTACAAGAAATGTGCTTGTCCCCTCCCAATCTCAATTACAAATCTCACTTGGTTAGCAACTGCTCCTAGAAGTTTCAAAAACTCCTTGCAGGCTCAGTTCTCCAATCTTATCACTGACATGATGGGTAAGGCTTTGGCAGTCACAAATTTGTAATGGGGTGTCCATGTTTTGCCCTGATGAGATTTTGCTTGTTCCTTTCTAACATTGTCAAATAATTTACATTTCCAGAATCTCCGAAGTGGACCAAGTTCTTCACCATGGTAAATTTCAACACTATGGAGAATTCTTCATCCACCCCGCCTGATATGCACCCCTAGATTCTATCCATCCCATCTATTGATGCTATTTCAGATTGTTGTTATGTTTTGCTCCCGTTGTTTAATCGTGTAGACCACTGATTGAAAAGTTGAGAAAAGTCTTATCAACTAGAATTTTTTGTGCGACCCTACAGATCAACAGTTGAGATTGCTGAACCTGTCCCCACACGTACAAACTGGCACACCACGACACTGATCACATTTCGATATATCAGGACCCTAGAATTCCTGATCAAGCCATATCCAATATCTGAATAAATCTGGATTATGGTTTATATATTTTCTTTTTTATTTGAATAAATGATAGGTTGTATTGTATTTATAGAAGGCAAATAAAGCAAACAGGACTGGAAACAAAAATATTTCTATTTTCACCAGACTTAAAGTTATAGCAGAAACAGTTTACTGAACATTTAATCTCACATGCAGCAGACTGAATTTGTTAATCCACGTGTTCTTTCCTAGGTGTCCTCGATTGGGCCGGTTAAAGCAATGCAGCCAGCATGCAGCAACACCCTATCCGCCGATTCCATGATGTCAACTCCAGGAGTCAAATCCGACTCGAGCCTGTGTTTTCCAGCAAGGCAAGCTCATTCAGGTATCTCACTTTCTTTTTCCGGCATGACCGGTGACAGCGCTGGCGATTATCAAGACTCTGGAATTTCATCAATGCTTCTCATGGGTGAGCCACCATGGTATCCTACTGGTGCTGAAAACTCATTCCCAGCTGCGAATAGGGACAGTGCCGTCATGCGTTACAAGGAGAAGAAGAAAACGCGCAAGTGAGTATATGTAACATGTATGAATGTGTACACATGCAAGTAAAAGGAATGCTATTTGTACATGGCCTTCTGCACATGAGTTCCCATGGGAATATGCCAGCCGTCTACAAGATCGAGAAAACTCATCAATTGACTGCTATGTGTTGGTCATGACCCAAAAATCAGTCTGGTTGGTACAAATCCTAAGTGTTTGATTTGAGAAATAAAGAAAACCACCAATTATTTGTGCTCTGTTCTGACAGTGCATTTAAGATTTGTTCCATCAACCTAAGTTTTGGGCCATGGCCCATATGTAGACTCAGGACATGCTGCCTGGAACTTCTACATGTCTGCCACATTTCTCCACAGTTCTTTTGCAAAACATCAGGATGTCTTTGAGCAAACATCTAGTACTAGTAAAGCCACATAATCATTTTCTCAGTACATCTAGTGAAGCCAGCCCTGGATAGCTGATGATGGACTCGTACAAGTAACGACATACATACATGGGTTATTGTCACGAATCATGATAAAATTTCTGGTGAAAGTTGTGTGTGATTGCGAAGGGAGTGGAAACCTGCCACATTAGTGACACATGGATGGTGACAATTCTTTAATTTCATCTAAAACAGGTTTGAGAAGAAAATACGGTATGCTTCTCGAAAGGCAAGGGCTGATGTGAGAAAGCGAGTAAAGGGGCGGTTTGTGAAGGCAGGCGAAGCTTACGATTATGATCCATTGTGCCAGACAAGAAGCTACTGAGGACGAGGGAACACAGTTTCCTATGTTTATAAAAGCAAAAGCAGAGCTGGCTTAAAGCTTAAAAACTCTTGAGATTTGAAGTATGTTGGGAGAAAGGACTTCTACACACCATCACTCTGCAGATGGAGAACTGCTGCAACCCTGTTCTCTCGGGTATTCAATTTGGTATTTTTATAAAGAAAGTGAGGTTCCCAAGCTTATAGAAATACTCAGTAATGGAAGATCAATCTTCTTAACAAATGCCGGACAGTATGCCTGTTTCCGTTAGGAAAAAAGAAAAAAGAAAAAAAGAAAAAAAAGAGGCCAATTTATGATTGGACGGTCATGATCTATGGTTGAATTTACAGGACAGGGGTATGCATTTGGCGCATTTTCTGGAGGATGGGGAGGACATATCAGTGCTTTAGCCTCCAACATGCATGATCACATACATCTGACTGGGTTCAAGAATCCAGCAGGCCATATCGAAGGTGCTGCCAGGTTAGATGGAAGGAGCTTTTCTACTTTCAGATTATATTTTTATTATGTTTTTTTAATGTGAAGAAATGTAGCATTAACATTATGCTTGTATGTAAAAACTGAGAGAAAAAAAAAAAAAAAATCAATTTGTAGCAATTGCATATAAGAAGGCTGTAGTAACTGAGTTATTTGGGTCTTGTTTGTAGATAAAAAGCTCTCTTGTACTGTATTTTCTCTCTCTCTCTCTCTCTCTTTTTTTTTTTTTTTTTTTTTTTTGGTCATTTTTAGGGTTGCTCTTCGGGTAGCCGCACCACCTGAGTTCCACGCCAGTGGGCCCCACAGTTGATGATCCACTCCGATGTGGATGAGATCATGCATCATAACATCCCCAATTCAACAATCGCAAGCCTTTGGTGGGTGGCCTGCAATTAATAGGCAGGTAAAGAAATACAGCAGAGGTCTCCACATTCAAGCAAAAAAGAAGTTCAAGAGTATGGAATGACTAATAATGTGAGAGGTTTTTTATTATTTATTTTTTTAAGGTGTGACCCATCAGATAAACAGTCAGGATCACTTGTATGGACTCGAAAAAGGGCCGAGAGATGCTATAAAACCACATAATCATCAGTTGCATCAACTGCCTGTTTATCTGGTATACAAGATACTGAGAATTCTGTGGCATTTTCCATGGCATGGCACTGTTTCTTCATTCTTTGGTTTTTTTGATGATGAGATGACCAAAGCCCCACAGCAAAAAAATGGCGAAGATGATCAGACCACTCCTTCCAAGATCCGCAGCGCCGAATGCAGATGGTTTTACGCATGGGTGCAGGATTGGAGAAACGATGAATGCAGAACTTCAATCGCCCGAAAATGGCCATGCAGGTTGTGGCTGGTAGAGGCCGAGTATGGGTTTGCTGTGGCCGGGAATTGACATCACATGGTGGAGATTGAAACCTCATTTTAATTAAGGGTGGCAATTGGCAGGTGACCGCCGGACCCGACATGCCTAACCTGGCTTTGGGCCAGGGTTGGACCTACTAGCCTGGCTCATAGGCTTGGTTTGGGCCTCACATGCATGACTGTATCAATTTTCAGGTTGGGTTTCGGCTCAAGTCATTTTAGCCCGACTACTCCCCACCTGGCCCAACCCAGCCCATTGCCTTCTGCGGCTGCCTCATTGATTCTTCACAGTGGAATTACTACAGGGAAGTTCCTGCGCTGGAAACCTAGATGGGGCCTACCGTGATGTTTGTAATAAATCTACGCCGTCTATCTGTTTCGTGAGATCATTTTAGGACTTGAGTCCAAAAATGAGAAGGATCCGAGACTCAAGTGGGCCGCACTAAAGGAAAAGGTGGGTAGGGAAATTCCTACCGTTGAAACCTCCCTAGGGTCGACAGTAATGTTTACATTCCATCCATACCGTTCATAACATCATTCCTAATGAGATGAACTGAAAACACAAATATTTTCCTGATTCAAAACTTCTGGGGCCTCACAAATATTTCAACTGTGGAAGATCAATGCTCACGTTTTCGGCCCACTTGAGTCTTGAATCCTCCTCATTTTTGGTCTCAAGTCCTAAAATAATCTCACAGAACAGATGCACATGGTAGATTTCTCACAAACATAACGGTGGGCCACACGTGTGTATGACAAAGCTCGTGTACACTCCACACGTGTACCGGCATGGCATCATAGATATGAGATCCAATCCATCTATCAGAACTGCACCAATATATTGCTGCTCCAGTGTAAGAATCATGTCGATCTACTGGTCAGGTGAGACACAGGTACCCAAAAAAAAAATGTAGGGCCCTGAAAAAGCTTGGCTGAAGTTTTCTAATTCATCCACCTGTTTTCAATAATGGGGCCCACATGCTGGTTGGACTAGATTTATTTTTGGAATTTACAAGGTCCAACCTGATGGATGGATTAGATCGTGTGACGTGCTGGCACGTGCGGTGGGTACAAGATTAGCACGGGTACAAGTCTTTGTTAACACAATTGAGGAGATGGAATTCGGGCGTGTTTTTCTCACTGGATTCACTTCGGCTAGCAGCTTACAGGCTAGCTCAGCTCGGTTCAGTCAGCAGCTTGAGTCAGCTTGAGCCGAGTTTGAGTTTGGGGCTGAGGCTGATGTTGGCCGGGTGGTGGTCCAGAATTTAGGACTGGAAAAGAACAAGAAGAGAGATTTAATTGAGCTGACTCGAGCCCAACCGAACCGAGTTGAGTTCGAGTTGGGCGTTGAGCCTAGTTGAGTCGAGCTCAGGCCAGCTTGAGTTCAAGCTGAAAATTTTTAATCTCAATAAAATAGCCTGGCTCGGCGTAATTCTGTTTTCATTCAAGCCAAGTCAAGCTTATTCGAGTCAAGTCGAGCCAGTTAATTGAGCGAGTTCGGTTTGTGTCCAACTCTACATATGTCACAGCTGTTGCACTTGGCATATGAACGGTCTGATCAGTAATTGAGCCACTACAAGGTTGGATGTGGATTGCATCCTAACCTTGCCTGTCTCTGGCCAAGAACGGGTAGAAGCTTTGAGTGGCCACCGTGATGTGTGTGTGCTGGTCACACTGTCCAATCCTTTTTTCCTATTATTTTAAGATTTATTACAAAAAATGAGGCAAATACATTGCTCAAGTGGACCACACCACAAGAATCAATGGTGATAATGATTCTCACTGTTGAAACTTTTCTAAGGCCCACCATAATGTTTATTTGCCATCAACTGATTTATAAAGTTACAAAGACACAGATGAAGAGAACGAAAATATCAGCTTCATCTAAAACTTCTGTAGCCTCGAGAAGTTTTTAATGGTAAGAGTTTAATCCCTATTGTGTAGTCTACATGTCTTGGATATACCTCAATTTTGCACTTATATCCTAAAATGATATGGAAAAAATGGATAAATGGATGTACGATGTTGATAAAACCCATACATTAGGGTGGCCATTCAAAGCTCCTTCTTGTTCCGAGCTGGAGAAGGGTGGGGTAGGAGGCTTGGTGGGTAGTGGTTCGTGTTTTCTGAGCTCTACCATGATGCTTGTTGTTGGGGGAAAAATATGATAAGTTTGATAAGTCGGCTTATATATGAATGATGTGGCCTGGACTTACTAGGTGCCGAGCCTGATCGAGGCCTACATGTCCAGAACCACAATGCGAGACCTCTAAGGAAGATGAAGTACCTTAAGGGGTCATTTGGCACCATGGATTGGAGGGGATTAGAGGGGGTTTCAAATCCCCTTTGTTGTTTGGCAACAAAAAGCAACTGGGGATTGTCAATCCAGGGGGTTTCCAATCCCCTCTTTGAGGGGGTTTGTAATCCACGGTGAGAGCTTGGATTACACCTAAAATCATTTCAATAGTTGCAGGTGTAAATGTATGTCACTATACACTATCATTCTATTGGGCACATGGCCCACTAATGATGATCAGCACTGTCCAAACATTGTTCATGTAGATCAGCACCGTCTAAACATTGTCCAACACCGTCCAAACATTGTTCATATTAATCAACGATTAAAAATTGTTGGTTAGTCACTCAGACATGATCTTGTGCTTGCGGTCCATTCGAGACTTGGAATTTCATCATTTTCAGGCAAAGCATATATTTTAGCGGGCTTATCACAACCATAATGTCAAAAATTATATATCTCACTAATTGGAGATATTAAAGTTAATTTAGTAATTAAATTCAAACCCCTATAAATATACCATGTATATGCATTTTTGAATTAAAGTTGATTCACACTCCAGGGTGCCAAACACACCTAGAGGATTGCCAATCCAGGGGGTTTCTAATCCTGGGGGTCCCGAATCCAGGGGGTTCCAAATCCACGCTCCCAAACAGGCCCTAAGGATTCCTCAAGAAATTCTCAGGGACCAATCCATGCCGACTTATTTCATGGGTCGGCCATCATTCAGGCGTAAGTTGACCAGACATAAGCTGACCTAACTTTGGCCCAACCTCAGTCCAACCTACCTTCTAAGTTGGCTAATAGGGTGGCCATCGATCAATAATAAGTCGATTATGAATCAACTGCTTATGACTAAGGGTTAGATGAATAGCAGAAGAAAAGAGTCGGCCAGTGCCTGAGAACATCGACGCTCCGGGATCAGCCAATGGCTTGCCGAGCCACTTATTCTTAGTTAGAGGCTTATCAACAGATCTCGCCTTGAGCCGAGTCAAGAATCAACTAAGAGTCGGCCTGTATTAGAAAATTTTCCTTGGAGATCTTCGGAAGATAATCTCCAATCCCGGGAATCCAGGGAATCTAGGATTTCGAAATCATCCAAGATAATGAACTATTCCATTTAGGGAAGGTCCCGAAGTTACACGGGATCGCTTCTCCTTTATTAATAAGGAACGCCTAATGGTGAAAGGTACACACACATATACATTTTTACCCCTAAATCTCTATCAAATTATGAGACTCAGAATCCAAGTCTGACTTAGGCATCGAAGGGTCTCCTGTATTTGCTAGGGTCTCCTTTGTCCTCTTCCTTAACAGGTGTTCGAGCAGCTGAAAAGGGATGAGGAGAAAAGAGCATCAACATGTGTTTTATGCATGCCGTCAATCTATTTTTGCGTATCATTTTAAGTCTTAATCCCAAAGTAAGTCAGATATAGATCTCAGTGGATTGCATCATGGGAAAATAAAAGTGATTGAATATCCACCATTAAAAACCTTTTAAGACTTACTGTAATATTTATTTGACATTCAACCTGTTAATTAGGTCATAAAAACTTGAATGAAGGGAAAAAATAAATATCAGCTTGATCCAAAACTTATGACTCCAATAATATTTTAATGGTGAGCGTTTAATCAACGCAGTGTACTCCACTTGAGATTTGGATTTACCTTATTTTTCGCATCATATCATAAAATAATATGAAAAAAATAAATGGTCGGCATGGATTAATCACATGCATTATAGTGGATCCCGCAGAGCCCCAGGGTTATTAGCCAATCCTTTTCCTCCTGAGGTGCTCCGGAGTTCACTAGATAAGGCCACTAGGTAGATGTGATCGTAACGAGTGATCGTGGGTCCCATTTACCAGGTCATTCTTCCCTACAGCAATCCAGCATCCTACGGTTGTGGATTGCCTGCGAAGTCTGCTATGATAGGTGGGCCACCATGATGTCTGTGAGAAATCTACTCCGTTCATCCGTTTTGCCACCTCAATCTAAGACATTAACAAAAAAAATATGAGGCAGAACTAAAACTCAAGTGGGCTAACGACAGGAAAGAGTGGGAAGGAAAATGTCGACCATTGAAACTTTTTTGGGACTCGTGGGAAGTTCCAACGGTCCCCGTTCTGTCGGAAGCTAGATGGGCCCCACCATGTTGTTTATGAGAAATCCATACCGTCCATCCGTTTTGGATCTCTCTGTTTCCTATACTCCCTCCACGTGCGTACCACGTGCCAGATCATTGCTCTTCTTTAGGTACTATCATTACTGCCATGTTGTTTATCTAGCCCTAATTGTGAAAAGACAAAGGGCCTGTTTGGGAGCACGGATTTGGAACTCCCTGGATTTGAAATCCTCTTGTTGTGTTTAGCACTCTAGATTGAGAATTAACTTTAATCCAAAAGTAATTATTCATAATATATTTGCAGGAGTTTGAATTTAATTGCTAAATCAACTTTAATATATCTAATTAGTGAACTAATGTAATTTTTGACACAATGGTTGTAGTAAGCCTGCTGAAATGTATACTTTGCCAAAAAATGATGAAATTCGAAGTCTTGGATGAGTCAGAAGCACAAGATCACGTCCAAGTGACTAATTAACAATTTTTAACTGTTGATTTACATGGATAATGTTTGGACGGTGCTGATCATCATATTAAAGTAATTATAGTGATGCAATTGATAATCTAATTATTTTAGGATATCATTAGTGGGCCATGTGTCCAATAGATTAATAGTCTAGTGATACACATGTTACACATGCAACTATGGGAATAATTTTAAATGTAATCTAAGGTCTCACCTTGGATTTCAGACCCCTAATTGATGGGGATTTGAAACCCCCAATTATTTTATGATGCCAAACAACCCAGGGGATTTGAAATTGTAAGACCCGTAACCTAAACCGTACCATTCGGTGGCTTCCGCAATTCTACCGGTCGAATTCCGGCAACCCTCGACCTATTTCCGACGTTGCGCTCGATCCTAAGCCGAGTCCCGCATGCCGAAGGCGGCTCGATCCGAAACTCGTACCTGGGCGACCGCGCCGTCGCCGCGGTTCTAACACCGCGACTCACGCACCGACCCGATACCCAGGCCAGAAGATGTCGGTCAGCGTTCGGTTCGAAGAAACGCCGCACGTTGCGAATCTCGAGAGAATCTCTACGAGATGTCCCATCAATCAAATCAATCAATCAATGTCAAGTCACACCTACCCAAGTACAACAACCCATACCTTTTTCTTACACAAGCAACATCACAAGTCAACCCTCACATCACTTCACTCTTCACCCATCACTTTCTTACAACCACCACATCACCCCATCACTCCATCATACATCATCCCATCACTTCACTTTCTCTCTCACTTCTCAAAAATCCCAAGCAACCACAAGCTTCACACGTCCAAAATTTCCATGGAGAGAAAATGAGGAAGTGAGTTGTGTGGCCCACTTTCCATCCCAAAAACCTATCATCCAAGCCATTCATCCCTCATCCACACCATTAAAAGCCCATCATCCACCATCAAAAGTATAGGCAAGGAGCAAAGGAGGCTTTGGGAGCAAGGTGGAGTGCAAGAGGTGGGTGATCCACCGTTAAATTTCCTTTTAGGGCCACTTGTTGGTGGGACCCATTTTTTGTATGTATGAGTTGTATCATGTGGGGCCCATAGTGGCGGGGCCCCACCATCACCGCTTTTTCTCTCGTGTCTCTTTCTCTATCTCTCTCTTTCTTTCTTTTCCCTTGAATGTTGTGGACCTCACCAAAGTATGTTAAATCCACTTCATCCATCAGTCGGTGTGGTCCACCGCATTTCAGGTGAAACCCACCCTTCATATATATATATATATATGTGTGTGTGTATGGTGGGCCACGTGCATGTGGGACCCACCAGGAGACCTGTGTCCGTGGGACCCACCATGAGGTCCGTGTACGTGGGACCCACCATGAGGCGGTGTATACCGTCCAGCGTCCAGAGACGCTGGACGTGAAGGGCGCTGACCTGCAAAAAAAAAAAAAAAAAGGGTTAAAAGTTACTTTTGTGTGGGCTGCTCATGCAGGCCCCACCTTGATGTATGTATGTGATCCACGCCGTCCAATCTATTCTCCAGTATGTTTTAGGCGTTGAGCCAAAATTTTAAGGCGATCTGATCATCAGGTGGGCCGTAACATCTAAAATTATGAAAAGACATGTCAGAACGTATAGAAGTACTTGGTGGGACTCACCTGAGGTTTGGATGCAGCTGAGACTCGGTCTGAACGGCTAGACTAGTGAGGCACACTGATTGGGCGGTCTGGATTCGTCCAAAGTGGACCCCACTTACCACAAACAAAAAAAAAAAAAAAAAAAAAGAGCCGGCGTCGAGGCACTGGCAGCTACTTCTGCGGCAGTTGACGGCAGGCGGGCGGACGATCTGGACTGACCCACGGGCCCTAGTTGTGGGCCCCATCATGATGCGTTTCGGACATCAAGACCGTCCATTGTGGGCCCCCCTTCTAAAAAGGGTCCTGCCCCAAAAATCACCCGTATATGGAACTCAGGTGGGCCATACCTTCTAAAAACATGTGAATACATGCTTAAAACATATAAAATACTTGGTGGGGCCTACCTGATTTTTGGACGAGGCTGAAACTTGGTCCGAACTCTCAACCAAGTGGGACGCACCTAATGGGTGGATTGGATGTGTGAACCACATCACAGTGGCCACACTTGACGGTGACCTCATTAACAGGTTTGGATGGAAAATAAATATCACGGTGGGACCCATCCCTGACCGTGCGGCCCAGAACAGGTTTGGATGGAAAATAAATATCACGGTGGGACCCATCCCTGACCGTGCGGCCCAGAACAGGTTTGGATGGCAAGTAAATATCACGGTGGGCCATGGTCCCGTGACCGAATAAATAGGTTGGATTTAAAATAGATATTTTGGTGGGCCCCTTGCCACATTGCCTTATCAACATGTGGATGGAAAAATAAATATTTTGGTGGGCCCCTATTCATATGGCCTTGTCAACAGATTGGATAGCAAAATAAACATTATGGTGGGCTTCACATGTGGCCCACATAGATGCATATGGGTCCATGTACTTAGGCCCATCTTGAGGTATTTTTCTTAGGCCCATTATTAAGGCCCACTTTGGTATATATGGGCCATGCATTTAGGCCCATCTTAGTAGGTTTATGGGCCCATTATTGAGGCCCATTTTGATATGTATATGGCCTATGTGATTAGGCCCATTTGATTCACATGAAGCTCATGCGATCGGGCTCATTTTAATACATTCTCAGGCCCATGGATGATGGCCCATTGCAATGTACCTAGGGCCCATTAGTGAGAGTCATTGAGGTGGCCCACTTGATGAATATAAGGCCTATGAGATACGGCCCATTTGATGTATTTAGGGCCCAGTGGGATGTACCTAAGGCACATTGCAATGTGTGATTCCACCTTGATTTATTTATTGGTATTTGAGGTGAGCCGAGCCTTGGGGACAATGCTGGTTTGACGTCCACATTGTATGAGTAATGTTGGTTCGATGTCCACATTATAACTCTCCCTGAGGCCACTGATAGGCCCGTATCTGTTTCATGTAGGCCCATCTTCATTGAGAGGATAGTTTATTGCTTTTTAACATATTTAGCACAGCCCCATGATTCATGATCATACGCATCATATGTATGCTTGAGATGAGGAGTGTCTGCTCATAGCATATGCCTTCGGGCAGACTATTTACGGGCTCCCTGATAGGTGGAGTTGCCCTACATGAGCGCGTGTTTCACGCAGGATGGTTGCATGATTGGTAGTGTGGTTCATGCATTTGCATCTGTATGATTGAGATATGCCCTAGCGACATCAGGGCCATAGCCTCCACAGATATATCGTGGGTGGCTGGTTGGATACCGGAAAATCTTGTTTCAAGCAATTGGGGCGCCATAGATGTCCCTGGGTGAGAGTCCACAACCCGATGGTACCAGAGGATGACTCCAACGTCGAGACCGAGTGGATATACGAGCGCACGAGGGTCGAATGCCATGAGGCCGCGTCTCCCACCGTGTCGTGGTCGGTTGGAAAGGAGTGGTGGCCTTACTTGCCCAGAAGCGGGGGCATTATTAGGCCGAGTTTGACCGGCTCGGAAATGGGTTCGCTATCGACGTGCGGATAGGTATTGGGCGACTATTTGCCGGGCGGATAGTGAGGTTTCTTACGCTCACTTGACCGTGTCTTTGCTTGGAGAGAGACAGTGCCATTTGGAGTGTAACGAACCCGGTGATTATCCGGCGAGAAAGCGTATTGACATGGAGAGTTGGATGAGGATTGACATGCTTGTCTTACATATTGCATCGCATGGCCTTAGTATGGCCGACAAAGCATTCACATCTTGTCTTGCATAGCCTTAGTACGGCTAGTTGCATTTCGTACTCATCGGCATGATTCGCATTACTTCGGCATTGCATTCGAGCACGTTCGCACACACTTACACCGCCCTCTCAAGCTTTCATAAGTTTATGCACGATTGATGCGTGCAGTGACGCCTTGGAGACACGGTTGTAGTCTCACGCATGATTGGAGCGTGCCGCTTGTGAGAGCTTTTGGAGTTTTTGTTATTTGCACTACCTTGTATTTCCTTTCTACGCACTGTATTCAAAGTTTTTATTCATAGTGGATTTTGTGATGGTGTTCTTGTGCTTATTGTTCGTGGGTTATGCTTGGTTATGCTCATTACGAATCAAATGGATTATTAGAAATCCTCCTTGTAGCATCCCAGGGATCGGAACTGGCGTATGGGCGCCGGGAGCCGAGAAATGGGGTTCTACTGGGTTGTCGGCGCCGGATTCGGCGATCGGGAATTTTGTGAGCCCGGTCTCCGAGTTCGGGCGTGATGACAGTTGGTATCGAGCATAACTTGGGAATAACCGAGAACGGCATCACATATTTTTGCTATGAGTTGAAGGCGGTTAGGTTCCAAGTGCGAAACCTTCCGTTTGACTTCCCTAACGTGCGATTCTCGAAATTTATTGGTGCCTTGTCTTTTCCTTAGGACATGCCGCCTAGGAGAGCGACCGAGCGCGCCCGATCCACCACATGAGGCTCCAGCCTTACCACCCGCGCCTCCGTTCCACCCCAGAGATTCCCGCCCCTCTGCCGAGGATGACTTTCCTTCACGATGCCGATGCGGATCCGACCGCACTCGTGAGTGCCTCGCAGATTCTGACAGATGTTACAGTGGCCGTGACACCGCACTCTGAGGCGAGGCGAGACGCCCGATTATTTGCAGCTCGGGCGGAAGCAGAGCGCGCGAGTGCCCTTCTTCGCGAGTTCAGACGGATGGATCCTCCACGATTTCAGGGCGAGCCAGATCCGACAGCAGCTGAGAGATGGCGCTCTGATGTGGAGAAGATTTTTGATATTATGTCATGTACGACCGAGCAGCGAGTCCGATTGGCCACATTCCTTTTCCAGGGTGAGGCAGAGCATTGGTGGACCTCTGTTACCCGTGTCGCAGGACCCGATCATGTCTGGACATGGGAGGATTTTATCAGCCGATTCGAGGAGCAGTACTTCCCCGACCACATTCGTCGTCAGAGGGCACGAGAGTTCGAGACTCTAGTACAGGGAGATATGTCCGTGGCGCAGTACGCAGCTCGCTTCGTGGCGCTGTCACGGTATGCGCCATATATGGTTGATGATGAGGGGCGGAAAGCCCGCCGTTTCGAGAGCGGCTTACGTTACGGTCTTCGAGGCCGTGTTATTGGGCACGAGCTCCCGACCTTTCAGGCGGTAGTACGGAGGGCCCAGATCTACGAGACTGAGTGGGCTGACTCTCAGAGCGGTCGAGATCAGAGGAGAGGCCGAAAGAGGCCAGCCCAGTCCAGTAGCTCTCAGCAGCATCGACGACCACAGAGGTATAGGGATCATCCACCCGCTAGAGTACCAGCAGTACCAGTGACACCAGCAGCACCAGCAGCGTCAGCGGCACCTTCTGCGCCACCCCAGCAGCTGTTTCCAGGGACGTGTTTTGGATGTGGCGGTTCTGGACACCGCATATCTGAGTGCCCCCGTCCTCATCTCACGGCGGATCCCCTGAGGACGCGGCGACGGTCCTCAGACGGCGCGACCACGGAAGCGGCCTTTCAAGACCGGCGGCGGCCCATCGGCGGCGACCTCGGCCACCTCGGCCACGAGGCCCCGAAGCGAGAGAGAGACGGCGGCATGGCGGCGAGAGGCGGCAGCGGCACCAGGGGACCTCGAGGGACGAGCACCTCCCGGCCGGCTCGAGCTAGGGTTTTATGCGGCTCGGACGGGACCCACGAGACCTCGGGAGGAGTCGTTGAGGGTATACTTCTGTCTCTTCATGCATCGCCGAGTATTGTTTGATTCGGCGCCGCACTCATTCATGTCTCGAGGATTTTGTCGATCGACCGGATTGCCGACCGAGTTTTCTAGCGAGGGATTGACCGTGTCGACGCCATTGGGGAAGACCACGGTGTTGGGCCGTTCTGTTCGTCTTGCCCCGTTTTGGTCGGTGATATATTCTTACTGCAGACTTATTTGTGTTACCTGGGTAATGAGACTTCGATGTCATCTTGGGCATGGATTGGCTTGCCGAGTACCACGCCATCATGGATGTTCCGCGAGGATAGTCACGTTCGCATACCCGGCACGCGATTTCGATTTGTTACCGAGCCCCGAGGAGTCAGTGTTGTCATGCTTGATGTCCCGCGCCGATGTGGAGCCCGTTGTCGATTGTATCGATCATATTCCGATTGTCTGCGACTTCCCGATGTGTTTCAGGAGATTCCGGGACTGCCGCCTCGACGCCATATTGAGTTCGGGATTGATCTTGTGCCTGGTACCGCGCCTATCTCGAAGGCCCCGTATCGTATGGCACCGATGGAGCTGCATGAGTTGCAGCGGCAGTTGGACGAGTTGCGTGAGTTGAGATTTATACGTCCGAGCAGTTCGCCTTGGGGAGCGCCGGTACTCTTCGTCAGGAAGAAGGATGGCTCGTTGAGGCTCTGCATCGACTACCGCGAGCTCAACCGAGTCACGATTAAGAACAAGTACCCACTCCCGAGGATAGACGATTTATTTGATCAGCTGCAGGGTGCACAGTTCTTTTCGAAGATTGACCTGCGTTCTGGTTATCATCAGATTCGTGTCCGAGAGGAGGACATCCCGAAGATGACTTTCGGACGCGTTACGGTCATTTTGAGTTTCAGGTCATGTCCTTTGGACTGACCAACGCACCCGCGGTCTTCATGCAGTTGATGAACGAGGTCTTCCGTCCATATCTCGATCAGTTTGTTGTGGTCTTCATCGACGACATTCTGATTTATTCGAGGACCCGTGAGGATCATATGCAGCATTTGGAGATCGCTTTGCAGACCCTCCGTGCCCACCAGCTGTATGCGAAGCTGGAGAAGTGCGAGTTCTGGCAGGAGGAGGTGAAGTTCCTCGGTCACGTGGTGACGAGGGAGGGTGTCGCAGTGGACCCCTCGAAGGTTGAGGCAGTGCGTCAGTGGAACCAGCCCACGACTGCATCCGAGATCCGCAGTTTCCTTGGTTTGGCGGGCTATTATCGGCGTTTCATAGAGGGCTTCTCTCGTATCGCGGCCCCGATGACCAGGTTGACTCGGAAGGGCGCAGATTTTGTTTGGACTGACGCATGTGAGCAGGCATTTATGGAGTTGAAGGACCGTCTGACGTCCGCTCCTGTCCTCACTCTTCCCTCTGGGAGTGATGGATTTGTTGTATTTACTGATGCTTCGCGTATTGGATTGGGTGCTGTTCTGATGCAGCACGGCGGAGGCCTGTAGCCTTCGCGTCTCGTCAGCTCAAGGTCCATGAGCTGAACTACCCTACGCATGATTTGGAGCCGCGTGATTGTCTTCGCACTGAAGGTGTGGAGACACTATCTCTATGGGGTCAGGTTCGAGCTCTTCTCTGACCACAAGAGCTTAAAGTATCTATTCTCCCGTCTGAGTGAACATGAGACAGAGACGCATGGATGGAGCTTTTGAAGGACTATGATTTTGACCTCCGGTACCACCTGGCAAGGCAAACGTGGTGGCGGATGCCCTCGGCCCGTCCCGCGAGGCCTGGTAGCACACATGATGATTCGGGAGTGGAGGATGCTCGAGGATATCGCGAGTACGACTTCGATTTTGGTGAGTCTTCTATCGTTCGGCCCTATCGAGCCTGTCGATTCAACCCTCTCTTGTCGCAAGGGTGATCGAGGCTCAGCAGACATATGAGTCGTTACAGGATTATCGAGCAGAGGCATCATCGAGAGTCGGACGAGTTAGCGCATTGGTTCGATGGTGGACTTCGTTTGAGAGGCCGATTATGTGTCCGGATATTCCGAGTTGCGCAGAGATCTTATGACCGAGGTACATCGATCGCGGTTTTCTATCCACCCTGGCTCGACGAAGATGTATCGTGATATGAGGAGACGGTATTTCTGGGCGGGGATGAAGCGCCAGATTGCCAGTTTTGTGGCCGAGTGTGACACATGCCAGCGTGTCAAGGCCGATCATCAGAGACCTCCTGGTCTATTGCGTCGTTGAGCGTCCGATGTGGAAGTGGGAGCATGTGTCGACAGATTTTATTATGGGTTTGCCGAGGACTCGGCGCGGTCATGACGCCATTTGGGTTGTTGTGGATCGTCGACGAAGTCGGCACATTTTCTCGCGATGCGTGCGACCTTGTCTCATGGACCGGCTTGCGAGGTTATTTATCGAGGAGATTGTGAGGCGCATGGCGTTCCGGTCTCGATCGTTTCGACCGAGATTCGAGGTTTACGTCTCGATTTTGGGGAGCTTCCGAGAGAGCGATGGGGACCGGATTTGCGGCTCGATCACGCGTATCATCCATGAGACCGATGGCTTGACCGAGAGGGTCAACCAGATCCTTGAGGATATGCTTCGGGCCTGTGCGATTGACTTTCGGTGGTAGGCTGGGATGAGCATCTACGATTGGGCGAGTTCGCATACAACACGGCTATCAGGCGACCATTGGCATGGCTCCTTTTGAGGCATTGTATGGCGAGCCGTGCGCAGATCTCCAAGTTGTTGGACCGAGGTTGGAGAGCGGCGTCTCCTAGGTCCCGAGCTTGTGCAGGAGACTTCTGAGGCTATTGATATCATTAGGCAGAGGATGCGCACAGCTCAGAGTCGGCAGAAGAGTTTTGCTGATCGCCGGCGTCGTCCCTTGGAGTTTGACGTAGGGGACCATGTGTATCTCAAGGTCTCGCCTATGAAGGGCGTAGTTCGATTTGGAGCGAAGGGCAAGCTTGCCCCGAGATTTATAGGACCTTTCGAGATCACTGGGCGCGTTGGCGCCGTGGCCTATCGGCTTGCCTTGCCACTGCATTTGTCTGGCGTCCACAACGTTTTCCACGTCTCTATGTTGAGGAAGTGTGGGTCAGACGTGGTACCTGTTATTGATTGGCAGCCGTTGGAGGTTCGTGAGGATGCTTCTTACATTGAGCAGCCAGTTCGTATCCTTGATCGGAAGGAGCAGGTCCTCCGGACCAAGGTCATACCCTTAGTGAAGGTTCAGTGGGGTCACCATTCTGTTGATGAGGCGTCTTGGGAGCGCGAGGCTGAGATTCGAGAGCGCTATCCCATCTCTTTGATGATTGATCATATGTTGTATCCTGTATGTTGTCTCCGACTTTATTTGACGATGCATTGTTTCCCCTTCTATTATGTGTTATGGGTTGTTGCGATGATTGTGCAAATTTCGAGGACGAAATTTTTATTTGGAGAGGAGAGTTGTAAGACCCGTAACCTAAACCGTACCATTCGGTGGCTTCCGCAATTCTACCGGTCGAATTCCGGCAACCCTCGACCTATTTCCGACGTTGCGCTCGATCCTAAGCCGAGTCCCGCATGCCGAAGGCGGCTCGATCCGAAACTCGTACCTGGGCGACCGCGCCGTCGCCGCGGTTCTAACACCGCGACTCACGCACCGACCCGATACCCAGGCCAGAAGATGTCGGTCAGCGTTCGGTTCGAAGAAACGCCGCACGTTGCGAATCTCGAGAGAATCTCTACGAGATGTCCCATCAATCAAATCAATCAATCAATGTCAAGTCACACCTACCCAAGTACAACAACCCATACCTTTTTCTTACACAAGCAACATCACAAGTCAACCCTCACATCACTTCACTCTTCACCCATCACTTTCTTACAACCACCACTTCACCCCATCACTCCATCATACATCATCCCATCACTTCACTTTCTCTCTCACTTCTCAAAAATCCCAAGCAACCACAAGCTTCACACGTCCAAAATTTCCATGGAGAGAAAATGAGGAAGTGAGTTGTGTGGCCCACTTTCCATCCCAAAAACCTATCATCCAAGCCATTCATCCCTCATCCACACCATTAAAAGCCCATCATCCACCATCAAAAGTATAGGCAAGGAGCAAAGGAGGCTTTGGGAGCAAGGTGGAGTGCAAGAGGTGGGTGATCCACCGTTAAATTTCCTTTTAGGGCCACTTGTTGGTGGGAGCCATTTTTTTTATGTATGAGTTGTATCATGTGGGGCCCATAGTGGCGGGGCCCCACCATCACCGCTTTTTCTCTCGTGTCTCTTTCTCTATCTCTCTCTTTCTTTCTTTTCCCTTGAATGTTGTGGACCCCACCAAAGTATGTTAAATCCACTTCATCCATCAGTCGGTGTGGTCCACCGCATTTCAGGTGAAACCCACCCTTCATATATATATATATGTGTGTGTGTATGGTGGGCCACGTGCATGTGGGACCCACCAGGAGACCTGTGTCCGTGGGACCCACCATGAGGTCCGTGTACGTGGGACCCACCATGAGGCGGTGTATTATTGTCCCAGCGCCGAGCCCGCAGACGCCGGACGTGAAGGGCGCCGACCAGAAAAAAAAAAAAAAAAAAAAAAAAAGGGTTAAAAGTTACTTTTGTGTGGGCTGCTCATGCAGGCCCCACCTTGATGTATGTATGTGATCCACGCCGTCCAATCTATTCTCCAGTATGTTTTAGGCGTTGAGCCAAAATTTTAAGGCGATCTGATCATCAGGTGGGCCGTAACATCTAAAATTATGAAAAGACATGTCAGAACGTATAGAAGTACTTGGTGGGACTCACCTGAGGTTTGGATGCAGCTGAGACTCGGTCTGAACGGCTAGACTAGTGAGGCACACTGATTGGGCGGTCTGGATTCGTCCAAAGTGGACCCCACTTACCACAAAAAAAAAAAAAAAAAAAAAAAAAAAAGCGAAGACGGCGTCGAGCTATTGCTGCTGCAGTAAACGCCGCATGACGGGCGGGCGGACGATCTGGGCTGACCCACGGGCCCTAGTTGTGGGTCCCATCATGATGCGTTTCGGACATCAAGACCGTCCATTGTGGGTCCCCCTTCTAAAAAGGGTCCGCCCCAAAATCACCCGTATATGGAACTCAGGTGGGCCATACCTTCTAAAAACATGTGAATACATGCTTAAAACATATAAAATACTTGGTGGGGCCTACCTGATTTTTGGACGAGGCTGAAACTTGGTCCGAACTCTCAACCAAGTGGGACGCACCTAATGGGTGGATTGGATGTGTGAACCACATCACAGTGGCCACACTTGACGGTGACCTCATTAACAGGTTTGGATGGAAAATAAATATCACGGTGGGACCCATCCCTGACCGTGCGGCCCAGAACAGGTTTGGATGGAAAATAAATATCACGGTGGGACCCATCCCTGACCGTGCGGCCCAGAACAGGTTTGGATGGCAAGTAAATATCACGGTGGGCCATGGTCCCGTGACCGAATAAATAGGTTGGATTTAAAATAGATATTTTGGTGGGCCCCTTGCCACATTGCCTTATCAACATGTGGATGGAAAAATAAATATTTTGGTGGGCCCCTATTCATATGGCCTTGTCAACAGATTGGATAGCAAAATAAACATTATGGTGGGCTTCACATGTGGCCCACATAGATGCATATGGGTCCATGTACTTAGGCCCATCTTGAGGTATTTTTCTTAGGCCCATTATTAAGGCCCACTTTGGTATATATGGGCCATGCATTTAGGCCCATCTTGGTAGGTTTATGGGCCCATTATTGAGGCCCATTTTGATATGTATATGGCCTATGTGATTAGGCCCATTTGATTCACATGAAGCTCATGCGATCGGGCTCATTTTAATACATTCTCAGGCCCATGGATGATGGCCCATTGCAATGTACCTAGGGCCCATTAGTGAGAGTCATTGAGGTGGCCCACTTGATGAATATAAGGCCTATGAGATACGGCCCATTTGATGTATTTAGGGCCCAGTGGGATGTACCTAAGGCACATTGCAATGTGTGATTCCACCTTGATTTATTTATTGGTATTTGAGGTGAGCCGAGCCTTGGGGACAATGTTGGTTTGACGTCCACATTGTATGAGTAATGTTGGTTCGATGTCCACATTATAACTCTCACGAGGCCACTGATAGGCCCGTATTCTGTTTTCATGTAGGCCCATCTTCATTGAGAGGATAGTTTATTGCTTTTTAACATATTTAGCACAGTCCCATGATTCATGATCATACGCATCATATGTATGCTTGAGATGAGGAGTGTCTGATCATAGCATATGCCTTCGGGCAGACTATTTACGGGCTCCCTGATAGGTGGAGTTGCCCTACATGAGCGCGTGTTTCACGCAGGATGGTTGCATGATTGGTAGTGTGGTTCATGCATTTGCATCTGTATGATTGAGATATGCCCTAGCGACATCAGGGCCATAGCCTCCACAGATATATCGTGGGTGGCTGGTTGGATACCGAAAAATCTTGTTTCAAGCAATTGGGGCGCCATAGATGTCCCTGGGTGAGAGTCCCTGAACCCGATGGTACCAGAGGATGACTCCAACGTCGAGACCGAGTGGATATACGAGCGCACGAGGGTCGAATACCATGAGGCCGCGTCTCCCACTGTGTCGTGGTCGGTTGGAAAGGAGTGGTGGCCTTACTCGCCCGAGAGCAGGGGGCATTATTAGGCTGAGTTTGACCAGCTCGGAAATGGGTTCGCTATCGACGTGCCGGATAGGTATTGGCTGACTATTTGCCAGGCGGATAGTGAGGTTTCTTACGCTCACTTGGATCTGTGTTGCTTGGAGAGAGACAGTGCCATTTGGAGTGTACTGAACCCCGGTGATTATCCAGACTGAGAACTGTATTGACATGGAGAGTTGGATGAGGATTGACATGCTTGTCTTACATATTGCATCGCATGGCCTTAGTATGGCCGACAGCATTCACATCTTGTACTGCATAGCCTTGGTACGGCTAGTTGCATTTCGTACTCATCAGCATGATTCCGCATTACTTCGGCATTGCATTCGAGCACGTTCGCACACACTTACACCGCCCTCTAAGCTTTCTATAAGCTTATGCACGATTGATGCGTGCGGTGACGCCAGACACGCTGATTGTAGTCTCACCGTTAGATTGGAGCGTGCCGAGCTTTTGGAGTTTTTGTTATTTGCACTACCTTGTATTTCCCTTTCTACGCACTGTATTCAAAGTTTTTATTCATAGTGGATTTTGTGATGGTGTTCTTGTGCTTATTGTTCGTGGGTTATGCTTGGTTATGCTCATTACGAATCAAATGGATTATTAGAAATCCTCCTTGTAGCATCCCAGGATCGGAACCTGGCGTATGGGCGCCGGGAGCCGAGAATGGGGTTCTACGGAGGCTGTCGGCGCCGGATTCGGCGATCGGGAATTTTGTGAGCCCGGTCTCCGAGTTCGGGGCGTGACAAAAATCCCCTCAAATCCCCTCAAATCCATGGGGCCAAATGACCCCCAAGGCAATTTCTAAATGAGAGGGTTTGTGCTTTTAATGAGTTCTTTTGCATGATAGACCCCCTAAAAGATCGAGATCCCCTTTTGTATGATAGAAAATGCATAAGACAGATAAGTAGACCATTAACCCGTGGTATGTCGATGACCACCTGGCATGCTTTCTACCTAACAGAGATTCTATCTCAGCTTCCTAGACGTTGAAATCTCAAAGTAGTGATATGTGTCGATTCATCAGCTCTCCACGAGCCGATGGTATCCATCTATAAATCTAATAGAACAACTGCCATTCCAAGGGGATAAAGACAGAGAGAGATAGAGGGAGTCAGTGAGAGAGATTGAGAGAGACATCTGGGTGGGCCATCTTCTTTGAAAACTTTTGAGATTTTCTGATTGACACCGAAGTCTTGTCCGACTCACGAAGCCAGCCTTGTGAAAAACATTATACTAAAAAAAGCCAATGAACTCAAGAGTAGGGTTGGAATCAGGGATATTATACCATCCATTTTGAACAGAAAAGAGTGTCTGATGTTCCATTTTCTTTCTCACATCTCAATTAAGCTCAATTTGCATTCTACTCCACACATTCCTAATGCATCTACATCATCGACTTACATTTTTTATTTACCTTTATTTCACACATCTTTTCCTTTATTGCATTTGCCTACTCGGAGTCATTTGATTTTAAAAAATTGAGCTAAGAACTCTAACTTTTGCTTATCCGACCTCGTGTGAGTTATATGATACCAAAGTTTTACTAAATTCCTTAAAAGTTAGAAATCTTGCAAAGAAATGACCGTGTAGGCAGAAGAGAGTGCCTTAACTCATTCTTTTGTCACTAAGACCCTCACTCAAAATCTATAGCTGCAGATCAGATGTAGGACTCAATTAAGTTAAGCAATTTCACGATTTCTTGACCCGTAAGCGATTCTATAGTTTATAGCCAACTGTAAATTCAATAACTTCATTAGCTAGTGACAATTCTAAAAACTTAAATTATATCCTGCGCATTTAAGTCGTATCTCTAGGATATTACACAACTAAGGAAATAAGAGTGAGTTGGATCTAACCAAGAACTTTTTGATGTAGAGCGGGTCGCAGACAATTACATGGCAAAGATGGATCAGAAAAGGCCCGGTCGGCGATAGAAGTGATCTGGACCATCAGACCTTCAATCAGGCGTATCTCACAATTCGGGATGAGTTAGCCGACATAAAATATATGATTTTGGGGTAGAACGAGCTACTTTAGCCAGCCAAACCAGCTATGCAAGGTTGCGACGCTCGGAATTGCGAAAAACCCCTGATTCGATGGTCGTTTCCCTGTTTCAATTTCTTTTTTACTATAAATAGTAAGTTTTAGTTTGACTATAACTCTTCATCCGTTGGGCTTTAGGAGTTGCGCCCAACGTGAAAAGAGCTTAAAATAATTAGGGGAACGGTTTGGTGAAGCCAAATAGGACACTTACTATTTTTGGCCGAAAACCTTGCGCACTAGTAGACATTACGACCGTCTATAAATAGTAAGTTTACTATTTATAGTAAGTCGCGAATTCTAGGAGTTTTAGTTGTAGTTTGATTATGATTTCTTTCCTATTGCTTAGTACCCTTATTTAAGGGGTTGTGAACTCGTTTTTATGGATTCATTAATCTATTTCGAATTTATTAGAATTTATTTCTATTTTCTGCTCTATTTTCTCGTGGATTCAAGAAAGTCTCTGTGAGGAGTCCAGAGAAGTTTCATGGATTCGGAATAGTTATCCTCTTGAGGAAGATGGTGCTAGACCTCACGTCCTCCCCTGCGTCACTTTTCACCAAAGAAGGGCACACATGCGAACACCATACCTTCAAGAAAACATTCATAAGCACATGATAACTCACTTAGTTAAATAATAATTCAATATTATTAAAAGGAATACTTTGGCCACAACAGATAAAAACAATAAATATGGGTCATTGTACTCTGGTAATGAAATTAAAAATGATAAAAGAAAGAATAACTAGCAACTGTCTTGTTTAGAGGCAAAACAGTTGTTGGGCAATCATCTAGTATGTCTTTATGTCAACTTCGTGAATAGGACGGTTATTACATAACGATTAATTGTTCATCTAGCCGCTGAGTCTCATTAACTACTGTCATAAATGATGGATGAATCTTCAACAATCTTATAAGAAGGTTGGCAAAATATGAATAATCACGGGTAGGTCTAACCTATATTATTTTACTACTCCTGGAAAATAAAAACATTGGACTGAAAAAGTAAAGACATAAAGGTAAATGACGATAAAAAAGAAAAGAATGTAAAGATTAAATAAGGTGTTGGCCTAGATTGGATTTGCAAGGACTTGTAGAGTTATCTTGGACATTATGAGAAATTAACCTAGTTGGCCGTGTAATCTCATACAAATCTTGTTTAACTTTCACGTAAGTATAACTTTTTACATTCAAGAACACGTATAAGAAAGAATCATCTTCAACGAATTATATGATTTCGTATATTATTTCAAGTCATAAAGAATGCCTTTTCAGTAAATTCTTGAATTCTATACACTTTCTTAAGCCATTACTATAATTATCACTATTCGTAATTAGCTATTTAATGCTTTGATGAAGAGTTTTGTTACTCTTATATTTATTATATTACTTTTATTGGATTTTCGCATTTATTATTATTATTTAATTCCTTGGCATTGAACTCCATCTTCACCATTTACAATGCATTATTGTCACTTGGCATCTTTTGAGCCGTCTGATCTTACCGTGGTCGAAGCCTAATGCTGGTCCACTTAAACGGGCCTAAACTTGAGCCCAGGCTCAACATATGAACCTTTGGGCTCATCCAAACCCGGCCCAAAACAAGATGGAAACGGGTGGCCCCACGCAGCTGGTAATGTGTGTAGAGCTGGTGAATCTAGACTTTCCATCTTTCGCTGTTGAGATAATGATCAAAGGTCATCGATCAGAATTTGATTTTCATACGTTGAATGGTAGATGAACGGTCTAGAATCAGCAGCGGTGTAATCATTTATAGGCACCCTGAAATCTATCTTTTGAAAGAGCCATTCACGTCCCAGCACCTTTGGCTCTCTCGGACGATGTCGTTGCTTCATGGATAGGGGCATTGTGGTACGTGCAGCTCACACGTGTATCCGTGGGAGCACTCCAATGAGTTTTGGCCACTTGATGAATGTGTCAATCCAGAAAACTCGCACGTTCGACCACACGTGTATGCAGCATAATCATAAAATGTGGGGCGGACAACTACTATTTCAATATACTATATAGAATGGAGAAATAAAACTTAACAACTTGGCCTATTAGCTCAGTTGGTTAGAGCGTCGTGCTAATAACGCGAAGGTCGCAGGTTCGAGACCTGCATGGGCCAATTTAATTTTTTCATATTTCATTTATAATTTAAAATTTATTTTTAAAAAAACATTTTCATTCATAATTTGAAATTCTTTTATACACTTTATTACATTTTAATTATTATTTATATTTGATTTTATTTTGCATTTTATATTTCATTTCTTAGATGGTTGTATTTTTTGTTTCATTTCATATTTTGAAATTTATTTGCAACATATATATTTTTTAGTCTCATACAGAATATCTCTTTTGAATTTCGAATAATATATGGTAACTGCAATGCATCATGTATGGTTTGGCATCACTGATTTCTTGCAATGTATTTGCAGTGGTCCCTTTTTTCATTTTTAAAAATCATTATATGTTTATTTTTCTAATTTTTATTTTGCAATACATAAAAAAAAAAAAAAAAAAAAAAAAAAAAAAACCAGTGGAAGGCTCAAAGGAACGGACATGGATTGGGCAGGATCTGTAGGCCTGAAAGAAGAGAAAACAAAATACCAGCTTCATCCATAACTTCTGTGGCCTCCAAATGTCTTCAACCGTAGGTGTTTAATCCCGATTGTGTGGTCCACCAGAGCCTTGGAACGGCGGAGATATGGTCCACTATTACATGGTTCGGATGTTGCACAAACATGCCAAGACATCAAATGTGCCCATGTGAATGTGCATGTAGAAAGTGTGCAAGTGGGGCTACCAAACCTCTCTGACCCTGCCACCACCTTCATGGTGGCAGAACTGTGGGGGCCACCATTATGTATGTGTTTTTATTAACACCGGTCATCCATTTTATGATATTATTTTAGTTGATGGGTCCAGATTTGAATTATATGCAAAGCTCAAGTGGGTCAACTATAAGAAACTGTGAGAATTGAATGTTTATTATTCAACCCTTAAAAAAACAGCATGGGTGTTTTGGTTCAAGCTGATATTTGTGTTTTTCATTTTATCTAGGTTTGTGTGACCGTACGAAGAGAGTGGATGACAAATAAACATTGACTGTTAATGTTATTATTGCCACTGTTTCTTATAGTGTAGCTCACTTGAGTTTTCGATATTATTTAATTTTGAACCTAGGCTTAGGGCATGTTTGGTCCATGTAACACCCAAATCCGTAGCTCAACTGGCGGACTGAGTGGAGATAGCTCATTTCAACACCTGAGGTCTTTGTATCGATCCCCATTGGGGGTGGCTAACGCGGAGTGTGTGTACTGGCATATGGATGTGTACTAACAAGCTAACCTTTAAAAAAAAAAAAAAAAAAAAAGGTTTGGTCCATGTAATAAAATAATATTAAATTGTATTAGATGGAATTAATATTATTATTATACAATGACTGCATGTCTGGATATACCAAGGTATTTTAATTTAGCCATTCAATATGGGATAAAATTCTTGTTATGGGGAAATATTGGATTAAGTAAAATCCTGTTTGTTGGACCATGAAATTGTAATTAATAGACCAAACTCACAACACATGATGTTCACTTATACGCATTTATAATTATAATGTCACATGTAAACAATATATATGGATGGACAACATGGATAAACACATGCATCAATGTGGGCCTCACATGTGTAGTGAATTTCAAAATCCATAGAAATATGGTATGTGACGGTATGAAATTCTGTGGGACCAAATGCAATTCAATCTCACCTAATCCTAACTTGTCTCATCTTACCATCATTCCCTGACTGTAGGGTCCACACTATGATGTCTCTGTCTTACATCTATTCTGTCTGGCCGTTTTGACAGTTCATTTTAAGGCATGATCTCAAGTAAATACAAATCTCAAGTGAACCACACTCCCACAAATTCAGTGGTGACTGACTATTAAGAACTTTTCATGGGATACAAAAGTTTTGGATCAAGCTGATATTTGTATGGTCTCTTTACAGGTTGGATGGCAAACAAACATTTGGTGGCCCCAAAGAAGTTTTTAATGGTGAGTATTCAATAACCATTGTTTCCTGTGGTGTGATCCACCTAAGATATTGATATGCTTTAATTTTGGGATCACGCTCTAAAATGAACTATCAAAATGGATGGACGGGATTTGAGGGACATACATCACAGTGGGCCCCACAGTCAGGGATCCACAAGATGATTCATATGGCCATCTGCTAACAAGAACATCCTGGATTTGAGGCCGTTGGTCATATGAGAGGACTCAACCGGATGAACCGCCCAGATCTACACACGTTCCACATTGGCATGTCCAAGATAATAGCCACAACATTGCATTTATTACTGAGATTGGAATTAACAGTTGCCAGGTCAGAGTCCAATATCATTTTCTTGCACAACCTTATCCATCCATTCCCGGTTACTTGATTTTTAAAACAGGACCATTGGATATTTATCATTTTTAACCGTCCAATTAATGTCTACCCATTCGATGGTCATCTATTTATTGGTTAATCTTCACAGGATAAATTACATTAATTTATGTATTTTTTAAATGGGAAATGGTACTATTTGGCGGACATTATAGGAACTTCTCATGAGGTCAAGCTGTGTGGGCCTCATCGTGATGTGTGTCAAATATCTACCCCATTAGTCAGATGCACCATTTAGTGTTGGGCTCAAAAATACAAATAATACTTATGGGTGGGCCACACCATATAACATTAGTTGAGAGATTATTGTAATAGCATACGCCCACACCATGATTTTGTGTTTGGGCATATCCGCATGGTTTTATTCTGAGTTTCCCAAAAAATATAGTGACAACCCACATATAACCATCATAGACGACATGACAAAGTTTCACCTTCATGTGTGTACAAGATCGCCACCACAGTAGCTTGCCATCCACCTTGGGGCCCACCCACATGTGCGCCCGCCCACATGTGACCACAGTGACGGGGTGTCACAATTACCCTCCCATTAAAACATTCATAATCATTTATTGGGCCCACCGAGATAATGTGGTTCACAAATTTAAACTATCCACCGTGTCTTTCCTACTTGGATGAGGGCTCTGTCCAAGTTTTAACTGATCCAAAACTAATGTGAGCCCACCAAATATTTTTATATGTTTTAGGCACGTCTCCGCATGCTTTTAGATTGTATGGCTCACCTGAGTTCCGTATCCAGCCTATTTTTAAAGATATCCCATAAACTAAAGGGACCCATCAAATGCACCGTATTTATGTTTGACACACATTGAGGTGACCTCATAATACCATTTCCCTTTTTAAATAAATTTCAGGTGCCTGCATACGGGGTGCGGATTGGATACTGACAAGGTCAGTAGAAGTGATGTCATCAAGCTTTGTAGACCCCACCGTGATGCATGTGTTGTATCCATACCGGCCAACCATTTTTAGATATAGTTTTATGGTATGACAAAGAGAATGAGATAGATCTAAAGTTCAAGTGGACCCCACCATATAAAATAGTGGAGACAGTGACATCCACCGTTCAAAACTTCTTAGGGGCCACAATAGTTTCCGATGAAGCTGATATTTTTGTTTTCACTTCATCCATTTCTATGTTAACTTATGAACAAGATGGATCTAAAAAATACATCACCGTGGGTCCTATGAATGTTTCAACACGGCTCCCATGATTTTATGTGGTGGGTCTACTTGAAATTTAGATCTATCTCGTTCTCTTTGTAATGCCATAAAACGATCTCTACGAATGGTTGAAAAGTATGGACATAACACATGTATCATGGTGGGGTCTACATAGCTTCGTGACATTACTTCAGTAGCGATTTCGCTATGGAACTTATCAGTATCCAATCAACGCCCCCTGCATATTATCCATCAATGCCAGAGCATTAAACTTTTTCTTGGTAAAGAAATCAAAGCACAAGCAATCCAATGCATTGCTTCTTTAGGTGAGAAAATTTCAACTCTAATCCCACCTTTTATCACCCATCTTTTTCAAACGCTCCCAAACTTTACTTTTCCAAACTAAACTATTCTATACAGACATATTATTCTCAGACGAAAATACCTTTCATTCATCACACATGGAGCGTCCATTCTGTATAGCTACGGCTACGAATTATAACCGTAGCCATGGTAGCCTAGTCATTGCCTCATTACATTCTAGGGCTGAAAGTTGGGCGGGTTCAACCCGACCGACCTGTGATCGACCCAACATTGGGTTGGGCTCGGACAGGATATATCGGGTCCGATCTCAAGCTTGGACTATACAAACACCAACCCGATAAAACTTGGGTTGGGCTCGGGTTGAGGTCTCAGGTTGCCCGACCCAACCTGAACCCAATCAATATATAAGTTACTTATAAATTATAATTGTGTGTGGATCGTTTGTGTCGAAGACACATTAGTGATGTCGGGTCTCATTTGTTCACGTCATTTTCAAGGACTCAAGTTAACAAAATATGCCAGATTTCTCTCTCCTAAATAGATTGGATGCTATGCTACATGACTTTTAAAGGAGTAGTTGTCCTATATTCTAGCTTATTTTTTTAAAGAAAAAAATGAAGTTTTTTATGTTGAATAATCACATATATAATTAATAAAATCATAGATACAAAAAATAAATCTTATATTGAAATATAATAAACTAATGTAATAACAAAAATATTAGCATGTATACACCCGACCAACCCGATCAACCCGACTGATCCTACTTGAGAATTCCCAACCTGAGGTTGGGCTTGGGTTGAGAATTCCCAACCTGAGGTTGGGTTAGATTGAGGTATAGGAAGATTGGGTTGGCTTAGGGTTGAGCACCAACCCGACCCAACCGGCCCTATTACATACATAGCCATTGGTCACCCGTCTTCTTAGGTAGAGGATTAGGTGGGCCCTTACTATAAAGCCCACCTTGATGTTTGTGCTCTATATTCAGGTTGTCCATCCGTCTTGCCAGATTATTTTATTAAGGCATGAGCTTAAAAATGAAGCAAATCCAAGCCTACTGTTGAGAACATTGGTAATTGAATTCCCCTCCATTAAAAACTTCCTACCATAATATTTATCTTTCATCCAATCTGTTGATAAAATCACACGATCCTGGATGAAGAGAAAACACACATAATCAAAAACTTTCGTGCTCGATAAGAAGTTTTTAATGGTCAATCACCACTGATTCCTTTTTGTGGTCCACCTGAGATGAAGATCTGCATTTTCTTTTGGGGATCATGTCCTAATATTAACTATAAAAGGGATGAACAGCGTGGATATAAAATTCATACATCAAGGTGGTCCCCATGATAAGGAACGTACCGTCTTGGGTGGGGCCGGAAATGTCTTTTTATTCTCCAGCCGCATATGACACTTGATACTCATGCACTGGCAAATTGTACACGTGTCATCTATTAACTCAGATTAAACCAACCAAATTATGGAATTTACTGCCTGCTTAAGTATAGTACCAAAATCAGATTGGCTGCAATGGTTATTTATTGAAATTGGACAGTCAAATAATTTTTAATTTTAACCGTTAAATAAATGTCCATCAATTGCATAAGCATATGATCCGAAAATTGCATGTCATCCATCAAACTCGGCCAAATTTTCATGATCAAGACCGTTTATATGATGGGCCTCACTGCACATGAGACATCTAAAGGAAAAAAAATGGTTCCAACCGTTTTCTCTTTTAACATCTAAATATTTTCTTTGAATATGAGCCACTAAAACCATGGTTTGTCGTATACGGCGATCCTTGGTGGGGCCCATCATATGAACGGTTTGTGTTGATCTATCAAATTATCTGATAAGACAGTAGAGAAACTTGTACCATGCAGAGACTGACACGTTTACGTGACACGTTTATAAAAAGATGGTGGTGGGACCGTAGGAGCACTGAATTGAAGGTGACGCAGGAGACACCTGTCCTGCCACGTCTATCTATCTATCTAGAAACTTCTAAGCATGCAGTGCCACGTGTGCTTTGGAAAAGAACTACCACGTGAAAATCACATGAGATTTTTATGGGCCCTTTTCACATTCAAGGTGCGGATAAATTGCAAACACCCCCTCCCTGTTTCTGAAAATTTGTAAGTTATTCCCTTTAGGCGTTAACTTGAAGAGTTTTGCAGGTGCTTTTTGTAAAATGAATTTATATTAAGGATTTATTTGTTCTATCAATTATTATAGAGATATATAAAATTTTATTAATAATTATAAATTATTTTGCTTGTCTTCATATTATAGCTGCATTTTGTTTGCTAATTCGCATGTTTGGTTTATCTATAATATTTAGCATTTTTATATTATTTTAATGTTAAATTATCTTCAAAATAAATTGACATTTTTCAATTATTTTTTTGTTATAATAATATCATAAAAAAGTATAATATATATAATAGACAACACACCCCACGCACTCACGCTAGTGGAGTTGAACCCTTGACCAGGTGTTGAAACTCCTAGAGTCTACCACCCAAGCAAGAGGAAGGATCCGCTTTAGAGGTTGCTATTTTTGAGGTAGATTGACAACATTGAGAGTTGTTTTATTTATTTTATTTTTATTTAACAAGTACATGAGGTAAAGCAGTCAAAAAAAAAAAAAAAAACTGTTATATTTATCTTAATATTAGGAAATAAATAAGAGTAGTTTACAAATATTATAACAACTAAGAGGAGGTATTTACCATGAAAAATAATCACCAGCACTCATTTTTTAGGTGAGGACTTGGTCAGGGCTATGAACATGCCACGCATGAGGTAGGCTTCGGCCGAAATTTGGAACTGTTCTATGCTGTCTAACTGTTTTATTTAAAATTCTAATTTTTTAGACCTGATATCGGCCCATTAACCCTCTTTAATCTCTTCAACTTTTTAGGTGATGACCTGTGTGTATTTTTAAACACATTTCATGTAAATAAAATACAAACTATTTACATTGTGTATTACTGAGCTTAAATTTTAACCTCATCTACAACTTTGGTGAGACATAATGACGCAGGGATGAACGTGATGAGGATAACTACTCCGAATCCATGGAGCTTCTCTAGACCCTTCACAGAGATTTCTCGAATTCACGAGGAAAAAAAAGTAGAAAATAGAAATAAATTCTAAGAAATTCGAAATTGATTAATTCATTCCTAAAAACAAGTTCACAACCCTTTTAATAAAGGTACCAAGCAATAGGAAAGAAATCAGAATTAAACTACAACTAAAATTCCTAAAAATCACGACTTACTATAAATAGTAAACTTACTATTTATAGACGGTCGTGTGCAAGGTTTTCGGCCAAAAATACTAAGTGTCCTATTTGGCTTCACCAAACCGTTCTCCTAATTATTCTAAGCTCTTTTTACGTTGGGCACAACTCCTAAAGCTCGATGGATGAAGAGTTATAACCAAACTAAAACTTACTATTTATAGTAAAAACGAAATTAAAACAAGAAAACGACCGTCATCTATAAGTTTTTTGTAATTTCGGGCGTTGTAACCTTGCATAGTTGGGTTGGTTGGCTAAAGTAGCTCGTTCTACTCCAAAATCATATATTTTATGTCAGCTAACTCATTCCGGATTGCGAGATACACCCGATCTAAGGTCCAACTGTCCGGATCACTTCCGTCGTCGACCGGACCTTTTTTGATCCATATTGGCAATGAAACTATCCGCAATCCGCTCTACATCACATAATAAATGGAAAAATATTCTAACTTGGTTTTTCATTTTATGACCTACTAAAATTTTGAATCTGGATAAAATTTGGAACGGCGTATTTTATGCAGTGCCGTTTCATGTGGACCATCCTCTTTTTATGCTCATGACACAGTTTCATGTGTAAAGTTGCACATGAGTTTTTAACTTGGAACTTTTTAAGTGTAATTGTGAGAGTTTTATTTACTTATTTATTTACAGTTATTCGTCCGCCCTTTGAAAGAAACTTTGAAAGCCTAGGACATGGGACATGTTATGCATGATATGGCCTTCCTTTCATCGGGACCTTCTAATGGTGGACCACATTCTCGAGTGTCCGAAATGGACGGTGGAAAGCTAGAATTGGTAATGAGGTTGGGATGAATGTGCAATGGTGAGATGGCTGCGATTGCCCTGCTTTTGTGACCTATACGGATGCTTACAACAGGTGGACGGTCTTGATCCACGCTACGTGTCCACGTGTACGGTGACAGGGCTATATTTCTTATTATATTGGAGACCGTTCTATCCTATCGTTTCCCATCTGTCTGCACAGAACTGGAAGAACCGGAAAATGCTGTAACGGTAGTCACATCCATCCCACGTGCACGTGGCAGAATGACAAACGGACCTTTCTGTTCATCTACTTTTCCATTGTTAGCTATCACATGATAGACTTAGATCGGATGATCCTGAACGTCTGATCACTTCCAATTAAAGCGACGGTTGAAAACAAAAGGATTGTGTGAGGCATTCGGGAAGGGAAAGTGAAGAAAATCAATGGATTGAATTGTCCAACAGTATCTGGACAGTTGATCCATGATAGGAAACGACAGATGAATAGCCCGATTGATAATCTCCTTTGCCACGTGTACTGTAGAAAGACGGTTCAACAATACTCCGGTTCTCCACCTTTTATCCAGCTGTTTTTACGAAACAATACAAACTTTTGTCTGGAAACTTAGACCTGCTCGTACGGACAGCAAATTTCAGGACGAAAATACCCCTCCTTTCATGGAAACGGATTGGGTACTCCCTTGCCACCAGCCAATGGGGGATGGTCGTTGGTATGTGGGCCTCACCATGATGTATGCTTTTCATCCATGCCGTCCATATATTTTTCCATATCATGAGACCAAAAAGGAGATATATCCAAATCTGAAGCGTACCACATTACAGGAAATAGTGTTGAATGAGCATCAACTATTAGAAACCTTTAGGGGGCCCACTGTGATGTTTGTGAGAAATCCTGCCCGTCTAAGTTCATTCGTAGGGTCACAAAGACCTAGATGAAGAGGGAAAACAAATTTCATAATGATCCAAAACTTCTGTAACCCCTAAAAGGGTTTCAATGGTAGACGTTTAATTCCCCACTGCCTTTTACAGTGTGGTCCACTTGATAGTTAGATCTATCTTATTTTTCGTCTCAAGCCTTAATATGAGCTTGCCAAATAGATGGACGGTTTGGATATAACACAGACCTCATGATGAGATCCACAAAAGCAACACAACAAAAAAAAAAAATATAGACAATCGCGGGATGGGTGGCCGTGCAGTCCCGTAGCCATAGTGTATCAAAAATTGCAGGACTTTTAAGGCAAACTCATTGGACAGTTCTGGACTTTTTCGATAATATCGAAAGATCTTCGATATATCGAAGCTACAGTTATGACTACGGTTATAATCCATAGCTATCGGGTCCCACTAACCCTAACTCACTTCCTTCTTATTCTTTTTTTTTGGTTGTAATCCCCACGGCATTTTGTGGGTCCCATTATGAGGTATGTGTTATATCCAAACCGTCCATCTATTTAACAAGCTCATATTAAGGCTTGAGACAAAAAATAAGGCAGATCTAGCTATCAAGTGGACCACACTGTAAAAGGCAGTGGAGGATTGAACGTCTACTATTAAAACCCTTTTAGGGGTATAAGTTTTGGATCATCATGAAATTTGTTTTCCTCTTCATCAATGTCTTTGTGACCTTATGAATAGATTGGATGGAAAATATATGTTATGGTGGGCCCTACAAAATTTTTAACGGTGAAAATCAATTTTCCCGCTACTCTTTGTGGTGTGGTCCAGTTGATCTTTGGATATGATTATATATATATATATATATATATATATATATATATATATATATATATATATAATGCTCCCAAATGATCTCGAAATATGGATGAACGTTGTGGATATAATAAATACATAATTGTGGGGCCCATGTAACTTTGATCTCCTTTGAGGGGGGCGAACATGAAAATTGAGCAGGGAAAATTAGAAATTTAGCAGGGTAAACAGGAAATTGAGCTGGGCAAACTAGAAATTGAGCTGGGCAAACTGAAAATTGAGCGGGGCAAACTAGAAATTGAGTGGGGCAAACTGAAAATTGAGCAGGGCAAACTAGAAATCGAGCGGGGCAAACTAGAAATCGAGCGGGGCAAACTGAAAATTGAGCGGGGCAAACATGAAATTGAGCGGGGTAAACTAGAAATTAAGCGAGGCAAACTGAAAATTGGATGGGGCAAACATGAAATTGAGCGGGGCGAACTAGAAATTCAGTGGGGCAAACATGAAATTGAGCGGGGCCAACGAGAAATTCAACGGGGCAAACTAGAAATTGAGCGGGGCAAACATGAAATTGAGCGGGGCCAACGAGAAATTGAGCGGGGCAAACTAGAAATTCAGCGAGGCAAACATGAAATTGAGCGGGGCAAACTAGAAATTCAGCGAGGCAAACATGAATTTCAGTGTGGCAAACTAGAAATTCAGCGGGGCAAACTAGAAATTCAGTCGGGCAAACTAGAAATTGAACGGGGCAAACATGAGGTTTGTGTTAGGGACCGAATGCAAACATTTGGGGAGCTTGTCTTAAGGCTTGAGATGAAAAATAAGACAGATCTAATTATCAAGTAGACCACACTGCAAAAACCAATAGATGATTGAACGTTTGCCATTGAAACCCTTTTTAGGCTCACAGAAGTTTTGGATCAATATGAAATTTGTTTTTACTCTTCATTCAGGTGTTTGTGACCTTAAAAAGATTGGATGTAAAATAAATATTACGGTGGGCCCTACAAATTGTTTAATGGTGAAAATCATTATTGCTACTACTTTTTATGGTGTGGTCCGGATGATCTTTGGATATGATTCAGTTTTTTGGATAATGCTCTAAAATAATCTAAATATAATAAATACATCATTGTGTGGCTATGTAACTATGATCTCCTTTAAACCGTTTGTACAACATGGAGATCGAGGAGCATCAGTGCTCCTGTAACATCCTGGATTTTCACTATTTTGGATTCCTAAAAATCCTTAAAAATTTTTTTTTTTAATTAACTTATAATATTACTTAATGACCATTAGCACTCAATGTTAATTTATGTTAGGGTGGACCAGTCTAGTTATGATCAGGCAAAGTACAGGTCGTCAATCCAGATAGTCTGTTTACACCTAGCAACAGCCATGTGGGCCACCCAGCGACCGAGGAGGGTCAGAAAAATCTAAAAATTTAGGGAACTGAAGATCTCACTGGGCTTGTGTTTCATCGCGGACCACGGACCCAGGACACCCAGAATTGGAATCTGGCACTTGCCAAATGTACCCCATCAATGCCAGATTGGAATCTGGCACTTGCAAATAAAACCGAGATACCAGGCTTTTCGGCCGTTGGATTTCTTCCAAATTTACGGTGAAGGTTTAATGTATTTTTCTACGCCCGCCCATAAAATTTGGGTCCCGATCGTGGCACGGTGACCGTTGATCGTAAATCAAACTCGTACGATCAAACCCCATATCCGATCATTTCTAAATTTTGCATGGCCCTTCATCGGCCCATGGAGCACCTATCCTACAAGTTTCATAGCCAGATGGCCACAAAACCACTCCAATCACCATAATGGACCCATAGGGCCATTTAAAGGATCGAAACCGTACGCTCAAACTCCATATCCATTCATCCGTTTGTTCCTAAACTTTGCGTGACCCCTCATAGGGCCATGAGTCACCTACACACCAAATTTGGTGGCAAGAGGGGTGTTAGGGCCACCCCAACACCAATAGGGAGTCTTAACGGTCTATTTTAAAAATTTGTGAAAACTTGGGGCTAAAGGAGCTTAGTCTAGGAAATAAACCCTAGCTCTCTCATAACTCTCCCATTCACCACAACCACCAAGGAGCAAAGGGAGAGCAAGAGAGTAAATGAGAAGAAAGAGAGAGGGATGGAGGGCAAGGTGGATCCTAGATCGAGGTGGGGCCCAAGGAGATCAAACCTCACAACCCCATATCCCTTCTCTAAAGGAAAACCCAACACCACAACCACGAGAAACGTCCATTGATCGTCTAGGTAAATCTCTCATCCCTTTTTCTTGAAACCCTTGTGATGAGAAGGGTTTTGCATAAAGTTCTAATATGCAAATGGTTGTTTTAGAGATTTCGGTCGTCCAACCCCAAAAGCCCTCATTCCTAGGTCATTTTCCAAGTCTCCAACGATCCATAGGTGCAGACTATTATCCTTAGGTGGCCCAGCACTAATTATAGTAGGAGTTTAATGATTTTATTTGTTTGGGATGTTGTATTGAAGAATCTAGAGGAATCCTAGGAATGTTATGTATGTTGAAATTGTATAGGTTTGCATGTTTAGTTCTCATTTGATGTTGATCTTGCCTCTCATATGATTTAGTATATGGATGATTACATGCTCATGTTTGCTTGATTGTTCTCACATGTGTTGCTTCATGGTGTATATGATTCACTACTCATGTGTATTGATCCCTTGAGGTGTAGGAAGTGCCTAACTTCCTCCCTAATCCACACCACTCACATGCACCTTGTTCATGTTGCTGTAGCATGCTTGTTAGGAATAATTGAACCGTATGTTGTGATGCATGTAAACATGATACTATTATGCTAGTTGGTAATCTTAATGGTTAGTATGTTATGAATTAATTTTGGACCCTTGGGTTCGTCGAGAACATGAGGAGAGATGATAGTCCTATCGGTAGGACTATGCTAGGGCTTAACCCATGGGTTTGGGCGGGTGTGTACAGGTGACAGTAGTTCGACTACATGGGTCCCTTGTACCTAATGTCGCTTGTCACGTGCTCGCCTGACTTGTGCGGTTTAGCCTACTTATCGACCACCCTTATTTGTTAACCCTATTTGCTCACACATGTATGGAACCTGCAACACCCTACAACCATTGTAGCCCATCGATAGCCAGATTGAAATTGATCCACAGTCTCGTGAGCCGGGCATGGTGGAATGGGACATTATGTCCAAGCTGTCGGCCTATGTTGGGGTGACGCGCCTCCTCGTAGTGACCGTGACCGATCCCTTTCTCTCGGCACTCCCCATGTGCTTGAAGTCGGGGATGGAGAACCCGACGGGATCAAGGATCGCGGGGTCTTGGCTTCACACGTTGGGGGGCCTTAGCCTCGCAATCAGTTCAGGGCATTAATACGTGAGGTGTATCAGATTCCCCAACCTGCTGGATGAATGGACTTAACTAAGAACTTGGCTAATACGATCACATTGCATCGCACTAGTTAGAGTGGCGACTCGGCAGTTGAGGTCGCTCTGAGGGAGTGTTGATCATACGCGATTGTTAGATGGAGTCGCTCGAGGGAGTGTTGTGGCGAGGCATGCATCATATCATCTATCATACGTACACATTAATAAGATTAGTTAAGTTCTTATGAATGATCGCTTTTCATTAAATTCATATCATAATTGCTGCTTGTTACAACTTAAGACTAATAGCACCTACTGAGTTGATCACTCACTCCCACTCTGCGACAGTGTTTTAAAACACTAACCAAACTCTCCCTTAGATGTAAGTAGTGCTGAGTATGAGGAGCCTGATAGCGAGAGCCTCGAGGAGGAGGATGAGTTCTCCTACTTCCAGCTGATGAGCAGGTCTTCATCGGCTCAGTAGATGGGGCGTTGGATCGCTGTGTAGTGGACTCAGTTTTATTCTTTTGGACATACTATTCTTTTGGTGATTTTGTTGGGCAATGCCATGTGCGACCCATTTACATTTTTGGACCTGTGTATATATATGTCTGACTTCTTTTCATTTCAATAAACGTGTTGTGGATGTGATTTATGTTCCAGAAAATTCCATGCTGCGCATTTAAACCCGATTAAACGCATATTAATGAAAAATCAGTTATAAGTAACCCCGGGAACTCGGGAGTCGAGTGTATGCATGACCCTCCGATTTTCAGGGTGTTACAGCTCCTTTTCCAACAACACGTACCTACAGCAGCCGTACACCAGCCAATCAGCTTCCCTCTCTGGCACAACACGCGATCATTTGAGGCGCTGACATATTAAGAAAGTCTAACGGTGGATTACGTACTACCCCGCCAGTTCTGAGCTCCAGACAGACTAGTGCTCCTAGGCCTAACATGTTTATTTGTCATCTAACTGGTTCATAAGGTCTCTTAAACATTAATAAGGAGAAAACACAAATATATTTTATTTCCCACCGTTTGCCCCGCTCAATTTCATGTTTGCCCCGCTTAATTTCTAGTTTGCCCCGCTTAATTTCATGTTTGCCCACCTCAATTTCATGTTTTCCCCATTGAATTTCTCGTTGGCCCCGCTCAATTTCATGTTTGCCTCGCTGAATTTCATGTTTGCCCCGCTCAATTTCTAGTTTGCCTTGCTCAATTTCATGTTTGCTTCATTGAATTTCTAGTTTGCCCTGTTGAATTTCGTGTTTACCCTGCTCAATTTCATGTTTGCCCCGTTGAATTTCTAGTTTGTCCCGCTCAATTTCATGTTTGCCCCCGCTCAATTTCATGTTTGCCCCACTAAAATTCATGTTTGCTCCGCTGAATTTCTAGTTTGCCCCGCTCAATGTCATGTTTGCTCTGCTCAATTTCATGTTTGCCCTGCTGAATTTCTCGTTGGCCCCGCTCAATTTCATGTTTACCCTGCTCACCCCGATCAATTTCTAGTTTGACTGCGAAGTGATTGAAATTAACCACGAAGTGAATGAAATGGATTTTCGATCATCGACCTGATGGAATCTTGGAAAATAACTAGGTTTGTTGGCTAAATTAGCTTCTCCTACCCCAAAATCATATGTTGTACGTTAAGTAAATCATTCTAGTTTAGGAGATATGCTTGTTGAATAAATAGACAAAGAAATGAATTAAAAGAGAGATTTTTTTTATATGCGTATATATATACATATTTATATAAATATGTATTAGAGAAAAATGTAGGTAGAATACAGTGCTCTACGTAATTTTTTTTTTTTTTTAATTAAAAAAAATTGCATGGACTGCACGGACTCAGTTATCCCTATGGTTATAAATTGTAGCCATAGGGAAAACTGCAGGAATTTTGAGACAAACTCACTGGACAGTTCGGGACCTTTTTCGATATGTTGAAAGACCTTCGATGCATGGAGAAAGCAGGGGTACGGCTATGGCTATGGTTATAATCCGTAGCTATAGGTTCCTGGTTTTTTCTATGTATTTTTTTATTTTATTTTTTATTTTTTTGTTGTTGTAATCCCCACTGCCTTTTGTGGGTCCCATCATGAGGTCGGTGTTATATCCAAACCATCCATCTATTTTGCGAGCTCATATTAAGCTTGAGACGTAAAATAAGACAGATCTAACTATCAAGTGGTGGGCCCTACAAAATTTTTAACGGTGAAAATCAGTTTTCCCGCTGCTCTTTGTGGTGTGGTCCAGTTGATCTTTGGATATGATTTTTTTTTTTTTCCGAATAATGCTCTGAAATGATCTCGAAATATGGATGAACGTTGTGGATATAATAAATACATAACTGTGGGGCCATGTAACTTTGATCTCTTTTGAGCCGTTCGTACAAGTCTCGGTTGGAGGAGCGTCAGCGCTCGTCTTCGAAAGGAAGGGAGGGGTATTTTCGTCCTCAAATTCGCTGTCCGTACGAGGAAGTCTACCCAAACAAAGTTTGTATTGATTCATAAAAACAGCTGGATAAAAGGTGGGGTCCACAGTCCCAAATTTCTCTTCTTCCATAGAAAATAAAAGAGAAAATGACCACTGTAGACAAAACCTTTTATCCAGCGGTTTTTATGAAGGAATACAAACTTTAGTTACCAACTTAGACTAGCACGTACGGCGACTTTGAGGACGAAACTACCCCTCCTTTTCACTGCAAAGACGAGCGTTGACGCTTACTCAACCGAGAGTTGTACGAACCGCTTAAAAGAGATCAAAGTTACATGGCCCCACAGCTATATATTTATTATATCCACAACGTTCATCCATATTTCGATATCATTTCGGAGCATTATCCAAAAAAAAAAAATTTATATCCAAAGATCAACTGGACCACACCACGAAGAGCAGCGGGGAAATTGATTTTCACGGTTAAAAATTTTATAGGGCCCACCATAACATTTATTTTCCATCCAATCTATTCATAAGGTCACAAAGGCTTGTATGAAGAAGAAAAACAAATTTCATAATGATCCAAAACTTCTATAACCCTAAAAGGGTTTCAATGGTGGACGTTCAATTCCCCACTGTCTTTTACAGTGTGGTCCACTTGATAGTTAGATCTGTCTTATTTTTCATCTCAAGCCTTAATATGAGCTCGCCAGATAGATGGATGGTTTGGATATAACACAGACCTAATGGTGGGGCCCACAGAAGCAATGAAAATTTCAAAAAAAAAAAAAAAAAAATCGGCGATGAATCGCGGATTCCGCGATTCCACCGCAACTCACTGTACGATTTGGGGATGGATTGTGGAATCCGCGATTGATCCCCGATTCAAACAAAAGGTTATGGCTACAGATTATAACCATAGCTATAGCCGTATCCTGTGTTCTTTCCTTTAAAAAAAATTTTAACTTTTTTTTTTTTTTTTTTTACATTTAAAATTTTATTCTACCTACATTTTTTTCTAACACATTTATATAAATATGTATATATAAGCATATAAAAAAAATTCTCTCCTTTTTTCATTTCTTTCTTTATTTATATAACAAAAATATCTTCTAAACCAAAATTAGTTACTTGACGTACCGTATATGACTTGGGGCTGAAAATTGGGTGGGTTTAACCCGACCAACCTGTGACCCACCCGACATTGGGTTGGGCTTGGGCAGGATGTATCAAGTTTGGTCTTGGGGTTGGGCCATACAAACACTAACCCGATAAAACTTGGAAATGGAATCGTCGGGATTGACCGTCAAATGCATGGAAATGACCGTGAAGTGAAGGGAATTGACCGTGAAGTGCATCGAAATGACCGTGAATCTAAACGGAATCATCAGAATTGACCGTGAAATACATGGAAATGACCATGAAGTTAAGCAAATTGAATGCCAGTGTGCTTCTTTGCATCATTATGGACCATGGTTGATTATTTCCATTTCCAACTACAGAGGGCACAACTACGAATGAAGATTTCCTCCTTCCGTTTAAGACAAGTACTGGTTTTCTATCCAAAACGCCAGTCCTTCCAGTGATTCTAAGATATCCTTACGAAAGATTTAGTCCGGCATGAGACACTATATCTGCGGTGATAAGCCATTGGTTTATTCATAACTTCAACAAGATTTTACATTTAGGTGTGAAAGACTGGGATAATGAAGCTTATCTTTCATTACTCAATCTGCATGGCTTCTGAAATTTCTTGGAAGCTTGTGAGTCCATCGCTCAATATGCATATAATTTTTTTTTTTTTTTTTTTCATTTCTTTCTTTATTCACTTAATAAGAATATCTTCTAAACTAAAATTAGTTACTTGACGTACCACATATGATTATGGGGTAGGAGAAGCTACTTTAGCCAATCAACTTAGTTATTTTCCAAGATTCCATCAGGTCGATGGTCGAAAATACATTTCATTCACTTCACGGTCAAACTAGAAATTGAGCGGGGCAACCTAGCAATTGAGCAAGGCTACCTAGAAATTGAGCGAGGCAACGTAGAAAATGAGTGAGTGAACCTACGATTTGATCTAAGCAACTTAGGAATTGAGCGAGGGAAGTTAGAAATTGAGCGAGGGAAGCTAGAATTTGAGCGAAAAAACCTAGAAATTCAGCGAGACAACTTAGGATTTGAGTGAGGGAAGCTACAAATTGTGCGAGGGAACGTAGAAATTAAGTAAGGCAACCTAGGATTTGAGCGAGGCAACATATGAATTGAGCGAGGGAACCTAGGAAATGAGTGAGGCAATGTAGAAATTCAGCGAGGCAACCTAAGAATTGAGCGAGGGAAGCTAGAAATTAAGCGAGGGAACCTAGAAATTCAGCGAGGCAACCTAAGATTTGAGCGAGTGAAGCTAGAAATTGAGTGAGAAATTGAGCGAGGGAAGCTAGAAATTGAGTGAGGGAAGCTAAAAATTCAGCGAGGGAACCTATGAATTGAGTCAGACAGCCTAGGAATTGAGCGAGGGAAGCTAGAAATTCAGCGAGGCAACTTAAAAATTGAGCGATAAAACCTAGGAATTGAGCGAGGGAACCTAGGAATTGAGAAAGAGAAGCTAGAAATTGAGCCAGGCAACCTAGGAATTGAGCGAGGGAAGCTAGAAATTCAACGAAGGAACCTAGGAATTGAGCGAGGCAACCTAGCAATCGAGCGAGGCAACGCAGAAATTCAGCGAGACAACCTATAAATTGAGCGAGACAACTTAGGAATTGAGTGAGGGAAACTAGAAATTGAGCAAGGCAACATATAAATTGAGCGAGGGAACCTAACAATTGAGCGAGGTAACCTATGAATTGAGCGAGGCAACCTAGGAATAGATTGAGGGAAGACCTATCAATTAAGCGAGGGAAGCTAGAAATTCAGCGAGGCAATGTATAAATTGAACGAGGGAAGCTAGAAATTGAGCGAGGCAACATAGGAATTGTAACGGAGCAATTCATAAATTTGATGGAGATATCATAAAAATATGATGGGGAACTTCCACGGATTCATGTAATGTAACGAAAAATTTTATGAACCGATTGGTCAATTTCATTAATTGCTCGGTCAAATTCACTAAAGAGAATTTCATGTAAAGCTCGATCAATTTCAGTAACTGCTCGGTCAAATTCACCAAAGAGCAAATTGTTAGGCTAGGTCAATTACATTTAAAGTTCATTCCAATTCATGTTAGCCTCACCCAATTTTAAGCTTGCCTCACTCAAATTCATGTTTCCCTTGCTCAATTTCTAGGTTGTCTCGCTGAATTTATACGTTGCCTTACTCAATTCCTAGGTTGTCTCGCTCAATTTTTAGCTTCCATCGCTCAATTCAGAAGACCTTTTTTTACTGCATAAATCTTATCTTCCAGAACCCCAGCCGAGGAATGAGGATAATCTCATTTGGCAGCTCAATCCTCGCGGTCATAATTATGCTAATTCTGACTACAAATCTCTTTAGGTGATCAAGAGGGCCCCCTTTTCCAGTAGATGAGATTAGGATGAAAGGTATTATCTCAACGCTTCTTTTCTCTGTCTTGCTCTTAAAAATCATTGAATCCAAAGCCCTCGGAGAAGAAAAATCTCTCTCCTGATAAAAAATGAGAGAGATCTCTCTTTTATATTATATCTATGAAGAAAGATATAGAGATCTTCTCTGTTCTATCTATTCCTCTATCCATGAGAGGATAGATAGTCTCTCAAAAAAAGTCATTCTCATCTTTGTTGATGATTTAACTAGCGCTCAATTTGTTGGTTGCCTCGCTGAATTTCTACATTACCTCGCTAAATTTCGAGGTTCCCTTGCTCAATTTCTAACTTCCCTCGCTCAATTCCTAGGTTGGCTTGCTCAAATCCTAGGTTTCCTCGTTGAATTTCTACCTTCCCTCGCTCAATTTCTAGCTTCCCTCTCTCAATTCCTGGGTTGCCTCATTCAATTGATAGGTTGTCTCGCTCAATTTCTAGGTTCCCTCGCTCAATTTGTAGCTTTCTTCGCTCAATTCCTAGGTTCCCTCGGTTGCCTCGCTCAAATCCTACATTGCCTCGCTGAATTCCTACGTTGCCTCGCTCAAATCCTAGGTTGCCTCGCTCAATTCCTAGGTTCCCTCACTCAATTGCTAGGTTGCCTCGCTCAATTTCTAGCTTCCCTCGCTCAATTTCTAGCTTCCCTTGCTCAATTCCTATGTTGCCTCGCTTAATTCCTAGGTTGCCTCGCTGAATTCCTACCTTGCCTCACTCAATTTTTAGGTTCTCTCACTCAATTTCTAGCTTCCCTCGCTCAAATCCTAGGTTGTCTCGCTGAATTTCTAGGTTCCCTCGCTCAATTTCTAGCTTCCCTCGCTCAAATCCTAGGCTGTCTCACTGAATTTCTAGGTTCCCTCGCTTAATTTCTACCTTCCCTCGCTCAATTCCTAGGATTCCTCACTGAATTTCTACATTGCCTCGTTCATTTCCTAGGTTCCCTCGCTCAATTCCTACATTGCCTCGCTCAAATCCTAGGTTGTCTCGCTGAATTTCTAGGTTCCCTCGCACAATTTGTAGCTTCCCTCGCTCAAATCCTAGGTTGTATCGCTGAATTTCTAGGTTCCCTTACTCAAATTCTAGCTTCCCTCACTCAATTTCTAACTTCCCTTGCTCAATTCTTAGGTTGACTCGCTCAAATCCTAGGTTTCCTCGCTAAATTTCTATCCTGCCTCGCTCAATTTCTAGCTTCCCTCGCTCAAATCCCAAGTTGCCTCGCTGAATTTCTAAGTTCCCTGGCTTAATTTCTAGCTTCCCTCACTCCTAGGATTCTTCACTAAATTTCTACGTTGTCTCGCTCATTTCCTAGGTTCCCTCGCTCAATTCCTATGTTGCCTCGCTCACATCCTAGGTTGCCTCGCTCAATTTCTAGGTTCCCTCGCATAATTTGTAGCTTCCTTCACTCAAATCCTAGGTTGTCTCGCTGAATTTCTAGGTTTCTTCGCTCAAATTCTAGCTTCCCTCGCTCAATTTCTAACTTCCCTCGCTCAATTCCTAGGTTGCCAGCTCAAATCGTAGGTTCCCTTGCTCATTTTCTACGTTGCCTCGCTCAATTTCTAGCTTCCCTCGCTTAATTTCTAACTTCCCTCTCTGAATTCCTACCTTGTCTCTTTGAATTTCTATCTTGCCTTGCTCAATTTTCAATTTGCCCACTCAATTTCTAGGAACTTATATATTAATCAGGTTCGTGTTGCGTCAGGCAACCCAAGACCTCAACCCGAGCCCAACCCAAGTTTTATCGGGTTGGTGTTCGTATGGCCCAACCCCAAGACCAAACTTGATACACCCTGCCCAAGCCCAACCCAATGTCGGGTTGGTCACAGGTTGGTCGGGTTGAGCTTGCCCAACTTTTAGCCCTAAAATCATATATGGTATGTCAAGTAACTAATTTTGGTTTAGAAGATATTCTTGTTATATGAATAAAGAAAGAAATGAAAAAAAGAGATAATTTTTTTTATATGCTTATATATATATGTGTGTGTGTGTGTGTGTTAGAGAAAATGCAGGTAGAATAAAATTCTCCATGTAAAAAATAAAATAAAAATGATATGGATACAGTTATAGCTACGGTTATAATCCGTAGCCATAGATTTACGGTGGAATTACGGGAGCTGTGATTGATCGCCGGGCTTTGGTTATAGCTACGGTTATAATCCGTAGCATTAGAATAACTGTAGCCATATGTTCATGGTTTTTTTTTTTTTTTCTTTTGCTTTTTGCTGTTGTAATCCCCACCACCTTTTGTGGGTCCCATCATGAGGTCTGTGTTATATCCAAACCGTCCATCTATATTGGGGAGCTCATATTCAGGCTTGAGATGAAAAATAAGATGGATCTAACTATCAAGTAGACCACACTTTAAAAGGCAATGGGGAATTGAACGTCTACCATTGAAACCCTTTTAGGGGTTATAGAAGTTCTGGATCATTATGAAATTTGTTTTTCTTCTTCATCCAGGTCTTTGTGACCTACGAATGAACTTAGACAGGGAGGATTTCTGACAAACATCACAGTGGGCCCCCAAAAAGTTTTTAATGGTCGACGCTCATTCAACACTGTTTCCTATAATGTGGTACACTTGAGATTTGGATATACCTCATTTTTGGTCGCATACCATAAAATGATATGGAAAAATATATGGATGGCATGGATGAATAGCATACATCATGGTGGGGCCCACAGACCACCCACCATCCGCCACTGGTTGGTGGCAGGGGGAGTACCCGATCCGTTTCCGTGAAAGGAGGGGTAGTTTCGTCCTCAAAGTCGCTGTCCGCACGTGCTAGTCTAAGTTGGTAACTTAAGTTTCTATTCCTTCATAAAAACCGCTGGGTAAAAGGTTTTGTCTACAGTGGTCATTTTCTCAAAATAAAAGGACTATTTGATACTCTCGAAAGGTTTGACGCTTGATACGCAGGCACTCAAAACTTGTACACGTGGCATAGATTACTCAAATTTAACCGACTACATTATGAAATCTAATGTATCCGATTGGTCGAATAATTCTAACCTTAGATTCGTGGTCACTTATTTGTTGAAATAAGACCATAGGATATTTAAGAATTTTAACCGTCCAAAAATCCCATAACCGAATAATTAAAAAACCTTATTTTTTGTTCATTACATATCTAAAATCGACAATTTGATTTCAATTACTTGTGATCCATGTATATAATTTTATGTAATTCTCAGTGCCTGCGTATCATTCATCACACTCCACCAGAGTTTCAAAGATTTTTCCGGGAAAAAAAATCTGGTGTCATCTGGAGCACAGAGCACGGCGCGCACTTATCCAAAATGGCAAAGGCATGGATGGAAAGCGTCACGACAATTCATCAAAGGAGCTCTATTTTGGATGGTCCACACTAAAAAAATCTACAGCCGTCATTGAATTGCGTGGAACTAGAAAATGACAAAAGCTTTTGAGGGTGATTTCAAACTTCAAAGTCCTATTTTCGGGTAGTTGAGAATTAAAAAACCGCATGGTCATTTGGCACCCTTGAAAATCTTGAATTTCAATTTCAGGGTGGCCCAAATTTACAGCTTTTACCCTTTTCAATTTCAAGGGACATCCTTAGGGCATGTTTAGGGGATTAGATAGTATGGAATTACATTTGGATCAATGTAACTTTCATCTCACTTTAGTAAAAGATGGGAATGTAACTTTCATTCGGCTTTAAGAAAAGATGGGAAGGGATATTGGAGTTTCAACATGAGGTCATGGGTTTGCAAGCCATGCCTCGGTGGTAGATCTCCTGGAGTTTCAACACGAGGTTGTGGGTTCAAACATCACACAACGTGCAAATGTGTAGGGGTAGATGTACATGAGTGCGTGTATGTGGGGGTGTGAGTCTGTGTTAAAAAAAGGTTTGAATTATTAATTTCATTTATCATATCGTTTGGGCCAATAAGAAATACGGCCGGATTTCCAAAAATCCACTATATCTATGAACCCCATGTTGGTTCATGTGTTTTATCCCCGTTGTCCATCCATATGTGCCCTATACACTAAACAATCGAGTCACATATGCATATAAGTGACAAATATCAGTTGTGAAATCTAATTTTTTTTTTTTAAATGAAAATTTTGATCCTGAATCTAGAAATGTAGCATTACTCATCATGCATCGAGCCTTCTCCAAAAGAGCTCGATTCATCTGCTCAGTCCAGACCACACCTTTATAGAATAGCCGTCAATGAACGTAACAAACCATGATGACCCTCCAACAGAAATTACGGGCAACGACCCCTTATATCAGAATGCACATAATCCAGAATCCCCTTACATACATGTTTCCTAGACTTAAAAGAAAACCTTAACTGTTTATCATATATTAAATTCTCGCAAATACTAAAAACAATGCTTTTAAAAACCGGAATGAAATAACGGTCAGAAAGTACCTTGATACCTCGCTCGCTCGTGTCACCTAGGCATGCATGCTACATACGTGTAGATGTGGAATCCAATACAGTTGTTGCAGCTCCACCTGATGAAATACTTCTGATCAACCTGTAAAGGTTACAATTCCTCTGTGCTTTCATGACTACGAGTGCTCCCTTTGAAATCTTAATGACACGATCAAACCCGATGAATTTGCACTCAAGTGTCTTGAGTGCACATAGAGATATCACACTCTTCCTTTAATCGGAAACGTCTCACATTAGTCACGATACATTCCCTGCCATTAAACATCTTGATGTGCACAAATTCAACACCAACCACATTATAGGTATTGTCATTGTCCATAAATATTTGTCCACCATCGTACTCATTGTAACTAATGTACCAACTCCTATGAGGGGTTATGTGACACGAAGCCATCGTATCTAAAATCCATTCATCACTAAAATTGGATTTTGATGCGGTCAACACGTCACTACCACTTGTCTCCTCACTAGATTCTGCATTGTTTACCTCTCTAAAAGAACTTTTTGATTTTTTCTTTCTTGACTTTAGATTTTTACAATCATTCCTCATGTGCTCTAACATGTCACAATTCTATAACTTCAATTTTCCTTTTCCCTTTCCCTTGGATTTGAATATCGATCGTGAAGATTATCTCACTCAGAATTCCTCCTTCTTGTAACCAGTGCATTTGTGGAAGCACCTATATCATGATGGGTTTTTTTGACCCGTTGTCCTTTCGCACCTGGGATGTGCAAAGTCCTTTCGCAGCTGGGATGCGCAAGTCCTTTCGCAACTAGGATGCGCGAGTCCTTTCACAACTAGGATGCGGAAAGGAGTTTCCTAAAACTATAAAAAAGGGTCCATACGTATGTTGTGTTGATGAGAAAAATACAAGAAGGCTATCAAAGGTGAGAGAGAGGGAGAAAGAGAGAGAGGAAGCTTATAGAAGGGAGGTTCTGCTTGTGGAGGTTTTTCTACTTTGCAATTTATATCTCAGCGCTTCAATGTCCTCATAATCGGTGAGATCTCTCTGATTTTCTTTATTCTTTCATTATTCATCCACTCCTGCGTGAGTGAAGAAGGTTGTAAACGTTCTACTTCATAGTGGATTGTTGATCTGGACGAGGTCCCGTGGTTTTTACCTCTTTGAGGGTTTTTCACGTAAAATTATCTTGTGTGGTGTGTGATTGATGCATTAATTATTTTCATTGCTTTATTATCCATAATTCTGGTTTGTTCTGGAGGGCTAGATCCTAAGGTTTTGTGCAAGGCCCCCAACAAAGTGGTATCAGAGCTAAGTTCATTGAACGGGTAGATCGGTTTTTGAATTATGAGGTGGCTCAAGGATGATCACCTCAATGGTTCTAACTGGACCATATGGAAGGCTAAGATGGAGGACTTACTTTATTGCAAGGACCTATATTCTCCAATCTTAGGCATATCAGCAAAATCCAAGGATATGACTGATGATGATTGGAAGAAGACGGACCGAAAGGCGGTGGGGTCTATTAGACAATGGTTGGATGATTCTGTGTTCTACCACGTGTTTACCAGTGAAGCCTATCATTTGAAATTACAAAATTTGTATGAGAGGAAGATGATACGATAATAAAAATTTTTTGATAAGACGACTTGTGAATCTCAAGTTCAAGGATGGTGGTTCTGTGGCCGAGCACATGAATGAGGTCAGCAATATAGTGAACCAACTCACCTCTATGAAGATGGTCCTGGATGATGAATTGCAGGCTTTATCATTGCTTAGTTCATTGCCTAACAGTTGGGAGACATTGGTGGTGTCTCTAAGTAACTCCACGCCAGACAGAAAGATATTCATGGAACAGGTAACCAGTTGTCTCTTCAATGAGGAGACAAGGAGGAAGTCTCAGGGGTCTACTTAGCAAGAGACCCTTGTGACACAGGAACGGGGGAGAGGAAAGAACAGGAAGGGCGGGAAGGCCCGAGATAAATCAAGAGGCAAGTCGAGTAATAGAAAAGATGTTGAATGCTGGAATTGTGGCAAGAAGGGCCACCACAAGCATGAATGTCATGGTAAGAAGAACGACAAGAAAGGAAAAGGGAAGGAAGATGAATCAACGCCGGATGGCGACATGGTAGTTATAGATCACGATGTATGTCTCACGGCTACGAGTCAGGACACCGACTGGGTGATAGACTCGGGAGCTTCTTTTCATGCGACTCCACGCAGGGACTTCTTCACAAGCTACAAGTCAGGTGACTATGAGACTGTGAAGATGGGAAATTCTGGCGTATCAAAAATCGTGGGAGTCGGTGATATTTGTGTGAAGACCGTTGTGGGCTGCACATTGGTTCTCAGGGATGTGAGGCATATCTCAGACCTTTGCCTCAACTTGATGTCGACGGGAAGGTTGGATGATGATGACTATGAAAGCCGGTTTGCTGGTGGGCGATGGAAGCTCATTAAGGGTTCGTTGATCGTGGGTAGAGGAAAGAAGTATTGCACCCTTTACAAGGCAAGTGTCAGTATGTGCAAGGGTGGGTTAAACGTAGCAGAAGATTTAACTATTGACATGTGGCACAGGCGTCTAGTCCACATGAGTGAAAAAGGGCTTCAGCTACTAGCAAGGAAGCGGCTCCTTCTAGACGTGACAGGTATACCTCTCAAAACTTGTCTTGATTGTTTATCAGGAAAACGGCATAGAGTTTCATTTATTAAAACTGCTTCTCATGTTAATAAAGTGCATGCATTAGATATGATTTATTCTGATGTTTGTGGTCTTATGAGGATAAAAACCTTGGGTGGGGCATTGTACTTTGTCACTTTTATAGATGATGCATCTAGGAGGGTTTGGGTTTATGCTTTGAAATCCAAGGACGAGGTCTTTGGTGTGTTTAAACTGTTTCATGCTATGGTCGAGAGAGAGACAGGTAGACCATTGAGGTGCATCCGCACTGACAATGGTGGTGAATACATTGGCGACTTTCATGAGTACTGCAAGTCCGGGTATACGGCGTGAACGAGACGGTTCCCAAGACCCCCAAAGATAATGGTGTTGGTGAGCGAATGAATCGTACCATTGTTGAGAGAATCAGATGCATGTTATCCCATGCGAAATTGCCCAAGACGTTCTGGGGAGAAGCAATGCACACAGCGGTATATTTGATAAACAGGTCTCCATCAGCCCCATTGAATGGAGAAGTACTTGAGAAGGTGTGGACCGGACATGATCCATCGTACAGTCATCTCAGGGTGTTTGGATGCAGGGCATCCGTTCACATACCAAATGATGAGAGGTCCAAGCTCGATATGAAGATTAGATAGTGTGTGTTCTTAGGGTACGGTGATGAAAAGTTCGGTTATAAATTGTGGGATCCGACCGAGAGGAAGCTCGTCAGGAGCAGAGATGTGGTTTTCTTTGAAGATCAGTGTATATAAGACATTGGTAAGCCAGAGAAGAACAAGCCTAGTTCAAGTGAGCTAGAGGACATGGATCTGATTATTCCTCCCGTGGTGCTTGATGATTCGAGTGCAAAGAGTGCGAGAGGACGAGAGAGTTCCTTTAGAAGATGGACCGGGGGAAGCGGCCCCCACTTGATCCAGTTGAGCCACATGTGAGGAGGTTATCAGGTTGACGGCAATTTGTCAAGAGGTACTCGCCACATGAGTACATTATGTTGACGATGGGGAGAGCGGAAGATTTCTCGAGGCCAAGAGTGGTTGAAAGCTATACAAGAGGAGATTGAATCCTTGCATAAGAACCACACCTATGATATGGTGAAATTGCCTAAGGGCAAGAAAGCTTTGAGCAACAACTGGGTGTTCAGAAGAAGATTGAGTGAAGAATTCACGTGACGAGGTTCAAGGCCGGACTTGTGGTGAAAGGGTTTGGTCGGAGGAAAGGTATAGACTTGAAGAGATATTCTCACCGGTGGTGAAGATGACATCCATACGGGTGTTGCTTGGGTTAGTGGCTAGCATGGATTTGGAGATAGAGTAGTTAGATGTTAAAGCGCCTTTCTCCATGGTGACTGGAAGAAAAGATCTACATGCACCAACCGAGAGGGTTCAAGTCAAAAGCAATGAGCATATGGTGTGTAGGTGAGGAAGAGCTTGTATGGGTGAAACAAGCTCCACGGCAATGGTACAAGAAGTTTGACTCGTTTATGTTGAAACATGGGTATGACAGAACGAAGTCGGACCACTGTGTGTTCACATGCAAGTTCTCAGATGGTCATTTCTTAGTTCTGCTATTATACGTTGATGACATGCTCGTCATGGGAAAAGACATCAAGAAGATCGATAGACTGAAACAGGAGTTGGGCAAGTCTTTTACGATGAAAGACTTCAGTCACATCAGACAGATCCTAGGAATGAGGATTAACCCGTGCATGGAAAGGATGAAGTCAGATCCAAGAGCAGTATATTGAGAAAGTCCTAGAGCGGTTCAATATGAATGCAGTGAAGTCGGTCAGTACTCCACTGAATGGTCACTTCAGATTGAGTGACAGGCAGTGTCCCAAGACGAAGGCAGAGGTGGATGAGATGCAGAAGATACCCTACGCGTCAGCTGTAAGAAGTTTGATGTATGCTATGGTGTGTATACGCCCAGATATAGCATATGCGGTTGGTGTTGTTAGCCGGTTTCTTGCCAATCCTGGTAAAGAGCATTGGGCAGCGGTGAAATGGATACTGTGGTATCTAAGAGACTCATCTAGGTTGAGCCTATGCTATGATGACAGTAAAACTGTGTTAGAGGGCTACACAGATGCAGATACGGCAGGTGACATAGACTCCAGGAAGTCTACATCGGGGTTCATGTTCACGTTTGCAGGGGGAGCGGTTTCTTGGCAGAGTTAGATTCTGAAGGTCGTAGCATTGTTAACTAAGCGCAGTACATTTCAGAGGCATGTAAAGAGATGCTTTGGATGAAGAGGTTCACTAGAACTTTGAAGCGGGAGGAGCACGTGGTCTATTGCGATAGTCGAATGCTTTTGAGCAAAAATCAAGTCGCATTCCAAGTCAAAGCACATAGAGATTCGATATCTTGGATCGGGATACTTTGAAATAGAAGGTATTCTTGAGAAGGTCCACACGGACAATAATGGGTCGAGATATGATGACCAAGGCCTCAAAGGGCAAGTTTGAGGTTTTAGAAACCCTGGTTGGCTTAAAGAAGGTGAATCACGGGTCAAAAAGGAGAGATTTGATAGATATTTTTGACCCGTTGTCCTTTTTTGGGATCGCAAAAACCGAGATGCGCAAGTCCATGCTGCAAGTCCTTTCGCATAGGATGCGGAAAGGAGTTTCTAAAACTATAAAAAAAGGGTCCTAGATTTTTCTACGTATGTTGTATTGATGAGAAAAATACAAGAGGGCTATCAAAGGTGAGAGAGAGGGAGAAAGAGAGAGAGGAAGCTTATAGAAGGAAGTTCGCTTCGTGGAGGTTTTTCTACTTTGCAATTTATATCTCGCACATTTCTATGTCCTCATAATCGGTGAGATCTCTCTCGGTTTTCTTTATTCTTTCATTATTCATCCACTCGCGTGAGTGAAGAAGGTTTGTAAACGTTCACTTCATAGTGGATTGTTGATCTGGGACGAGGTCCGTGGTTTTTACCTCTTTGAGGGTTTTCCACGTAAAATTCTCTTGTGTAGTGTGTGATTGATGCATTGATTATTTTCATTGCTTTATTATCCATAATTTGGTTTGTTCGGAATAGAAAGGCCCCAACATATCACTGTTTTTCTGTCACTATTTTTCTTTCTCATTGCGTTCAATTGGTAACCAGTGCATTTGTGGAAGCACCCACATCACCATTTTTCTTTCTCACTGCTTTTGACTGGAGAGCTGAGATAATAGTCTCAACGTTATAGGTAATCTTACCGGTGTGCAAAGAGTCTTTGAATGACTTATACGATTTCGAAAGAAAATTCAACAGAATATATGCTTGATCTTCATCTTTCATAACATCATCCACATCTAACAACTTGCAAACAAGCCTATCGAAGTTATTGATATGGGTTTTAACGTTAGCCCCCTTAGTCATCTTCAGATGGAACAATTGTAATTTCAGATACAAACGATTCTCAAGAGACTTCTTCACATAGATGTTCTTTAACTTTCCTCATGTATTTGTTGCAATCTTCTTTCTCATAACATTATAGAGGACCTCATCCATTATGCACAATTGGAGGAGATATTGACTTTTTGATTTAACTTATTCTACTCTACTTCTATCATAATTTTCAGTCACTTTCCAAGGAGTGCATCTTCCAATCATTGCTGAAGTAGAAGGTCATTCGTATTCACATTCAATAGTTCAAAATTGTTTTTTCCAAAATATTTCTCTACACCTAACTTCATGTTAGATGGCATAGATATCTTGTCTACAAATTCATTCTGCTTCCCAACGTTTACTTTGATACCACTTGTCGGACTTATGGAAGTACACAAAGTGAAATCTAATAAGATAATCTCAATCGCACAAATAAATTCAACAAGCAGACAATCCAAATTTACGTAGAAAAATCCTTTCAGGAAAAAACTATTGCACAAAGCGATAATACACTATGAAAATAAAGGTACAAGAGATGAAAACCTTACAGATAAAAGCCCCAAGAAGAAAAGTCCAAGCATTTTCCCTTCAAAATCCCTCTTAAACCTTTAAGTACATTTAGATAATCTTAATCCTTATCGTAATCTCGATTACACTACGTATATATACTACCGCAACTAAAATAAGAAACAAATCATACATTTTTGCAATTCTGCGCATACCTTTGATGATACCTTTGATGGCAACAACAGACTTTATGACATCGACGAACCCTTAATGCTATCCAGTAGTAACCTCCAAACTGTCCAGCGATCAACAAAGTTTTTTTTTAATTTTTTCAATGGAATCGAGCATTTATCAATGGTATCGATGTTTGCTCGATGGAATTTAGTAGTCTGTCAATGTCATCGACATACCCTGTTACAAACAAATTTAAAACATTAGACAACAAACAATGCCTTTGATCGAAGAATGTTAGTTGCATCACGAAGAGTGGTCTAAATATCATGTGCACATCTATGTATAAACTCAAACATTAGAAAATCTTAATAAAATCCTATGAATAAATATGTAAATATGTCATTAATTATTTGATGTACCGTACAAAGTCCAACATGATCTAGTCTTAATCATGCACATGCCGGCCATGTTTTCGCATGTGCATTAATCTCATCTTTTATAAATGCTTGACAGTGCACTCTTCAAGAGAATGGTCCACATGAGGAAAAAGAACGAGCAAGGGGGATGCATCCAAGTACAAAACTCAATATACAACCAAGTCCATTGACATGGACTTTACCTCTCCATCTTCTGCACAACTCAAATACAGTCCCCAATGTATAGTGATTGCTCGGAGGTGTATAAAGCCACACATGCATTGCTTTTAGCATTGACAGATGGACGGTCTAGATAATTTCAAGATGTGGAGAACTGTGAACCGTGCAATTTCTTATAGTTCTCACCAACCTTTATATAGTGTATTTTACCATAGTGATGGATAAAGGGGAACACGTCCAATAAGGTCAGTTGACATCTCAAGTCGGAAAGTAGTATTTTTAAGATAGGTTTTGGTGGGCCACTTAAAATTAAAGCATGTTTAATGAGTGGAAATTTGTGACATGATACGGTGAATCTTGTTGACCCTTTTTTTCAATTTTCAGGATTTCAACTCCCACCTGCATGTATGGTCAAGATCCTCTCCATGCCATCACACGTGCTAAGTTGGTATGTTTGTGTAAGATCTGAGCAATCCATCAGGTTGGCCTGGAGATGTGGATGGCCTGAACCAAAGATCAGTCCCGTCCACTTATCTAGTGGGCCATTTTATATGGGAAAAATAAACTCAAGAGATAAATGTATTGTAGTCATCCATTTGTTATATATATATATATATATATATAGATCTTTTGGCCAGGCTATCTACTTGATGGGGCCCACCTGATGGACGGCTTCGATGTCCACTGCACTGTGCAAGATGTGCATGTTGCTAGCGTGTAGAGAGGCAGTCCCCCGTATTTCATTCTTAATTAAAGATTGAAAAATAATGGAATAGTCTCATTTCTAGTCACTTAAGTGTGTAGACTTGAAAAACATTAAAAAGCATTGTACTAAGGAATAATCAGAAGGTCTTTTACTGATATTTCTTTAATGAGGTTTACTAAATCCACACGCGTGTGGGAACCCAGGCCACCCACATGCTAGCACGTGTGCCAATATTGATCATGTGTGTGAGATCTAAGCTTTCCATCACATGGGCTGACCCATTTAGATCTTTTGGCCCAGAATCAGGCCACTTTGTACCTTAGTTATCATATAAAGAAATGAAGGGCTAGAAAAACTTATTTTTGATTGTAAGTGTGCTTTGTACAATGTGGCCCACCTGATGATTTTTGAGGCAGAAGATTTCAACATTATTCCTGAGAAGATGGAAAGATCAGATCTTGCACATGGCTTCATATCGGGACATGTGCATGCATTGAGATGGATGGGATCCAAGCTCGCGCTTGTGAAATTGGCAAACCTCTTTTTGAAAATTTTTCTTTTAATATTATTTTCCTTGCAGCTTTATCATTCTATTCATTAATACATTGTGGACCACTTTAAGCCGTCCAAAGATAAGCTTTAATAATATATAGTCAAAGTTGATTATTTTTAGAGGAGTTACAAGGACAGGTGAACCAATTATACAATTTGATGAGGATTCTGATTTCATACATATGTGAGACATGGTTCAGTCATTCACGGTTTGAAGTATTAAAGACGAATTATTTTATCAAATTTATTATTCTATGAATATATTAGAGAATCTCTTTAACTAAAATTCAAATTAGCAAATATAAATTTTGAATTTTATGGGATTTCAATTACATACTACTAAACTAATTGCCGATTTCACTTCACTTTGATTTCGGTATAATTGTGATTTGGATTTTTGGGTAATCCAAATGAGCTCTAAGCATTTCTTAAGTTTACAAGATGCATCACCTTTAAGGTCGAGTCTAGCTTAACGGCGAACAAACTCTGTTTCAACACTGAGATCAAAGGATGAATGGCCAATGTGGTTTGAGTCTGTTTGCTAAAAAAATTCCCTTGAAGTCATTTGGACCTTTTGACCCTCCACTTAAGTTCCATGAATTGATGTTGAGTTCCCATAAAGAGAATTGTCTTCCTTTTATTGGAACAACACATCTTCCTTTATTTTATGATATGTTTGTAGAACTTAGAGTCCTTAAGTGAAGAGTTTCACTGGACATGAAAATGCAGGAATGTTTAGTTGGAGTAAATTAAAAGCTCTAAAGTGGGAGCTCCATCGATCCAAATGACACTTTTGATGTCTTGATTCTTTTCACATTTGTAAGACAAGTGTCAATAGATTAGTTTTTCTTAATCAAAGAGATTTTTTTTTTTTTTTTTGGTATGCCATCCAAATCAAGGCCCATCAATTCAAAGGTTTGAATTTGGGTGACAGAATCACTTGCACACAAACATTGAATTATGGCTCTTATCTCTAATATTTTTGGGGTGAAATTGGATTGCGTAACTCAATACACTTTATGGTATCAAGTAAACTTTGTTGGACATTGTAAATGCACACGATTTATCCAGTGATCCATCCTTTGTTACAGCTCATTTAAGCACTTGAGCCTGAAATTGAAGCATATCCACCGCTAAGTAAACCACACCACGTGAAATAGTGGGAATAATGATTTCCACCATTGAAACCTTCCTAGGGCCTATATCTTATTTGTCTTCCAACCTATTCATTAGATCTCACATGCAAGATAGATGAAGGGAAAAGAAAAATATCAGCTTGATTTAAAACTTCTATTGTCCCAACAACTTTTCAACGATATACATTCAATTCACACTGTTTCCTATGGTGTAGTCTAGTGGAACTTAGGATATGCTTATTTTTTTGCTGATGCCTCAAAATTATCTAGTAAAAGTGATAGATGAAGTAAATAAATTATGTAAATCACAGTGGGCCCTACAAAGCTTATTGAGTTATTCAATAGTCAACGTGCTTCCTTTTGGGGCTCCGTCTTTAGACATTCAAGGATCGAGATTAAGCTTAGTAGTGGTCCATTATGTCATCCGAGTTAGTGGGCTACTAACGCAGCCAATAATAACTCCTCAGCATGCACCAAATAAACATATAAGCACAGATTTTTTTATTTTAAATTATTTTTTTTTTCTCTTTTATTTTATTATTATTTTTTAAAAAATTTTTATTTTCATTTTTATTTACACACTTAAAGTATATATATACAGAGATTCACAAAGAAGCTGGTACTTCCGAGTAAAAAGGAATGAGAAAAGAAGAACATAACCACCCATTTATGAAAACATTTGGAAAAAGAATCCAATGGATGGGAAAGTCCTTTGCCTGTAAAAGGTACGAATCATGTCTGGACTCTACTTCCACATGTCGTTATACCTTTCAACCAACCCTGCATTTTGAGACACGTAGAGAGCTTGTGGAAGGTACGAATCATGAATGCCAGAAAGGACCCTGAAAGCACCAGGAATGAAAGGAGTTGGACCCTAAGTCTCACTTCACAAAAAGATGACACGGGGCACCGGAAGGAATTTCTGGAAAGAATAACAGTCATCAATCATATGAGCCACCTTCTTTTCCCACCTTTGGTGAAATATATGGGCGTGGATGGACATGCCTAAAGATGGACGGTCAGGGGCCATGTGGACACACCATGATATGTGTATTTTATCTACACCGTTCATCTATTTTGACTAATCATTTTTTACCATGAGTCCAAAATCGAGGCTGATCGAAGTCTTGAGTTGGTCACACTACGACAATGAAATCCACCGTCGAAACGTTCCTAAGGCCCATCGTGATGTTTATTGGCCTTCCAACCTGTTCGTAAGGTAGACAGACCGGGATGAAGGGAATACATAAATATCAGCTTGATCTAAAACTTCCGTTGGCCAATGAGGTTTTCATCGATAGGTGATCCATCCCTACTATTTCCTCTATGTGGGTCCACTTGAGCCTTAGGGCGTGTTTGGGCAGTGGGATTAGAAGGGATTATATGGGATGGGATTCATCTGGTCTGTGCCAATCCCGCTCCATGTTTGGAAAAGCTTGGAATTGCATTGGGTCCGTGCCAACTTCACTCAATGTTAGCAAATTGTGTAGGTCCCACCATGATGTGTGGCCTATATCCACACCGTCCACCCATTTTTTTAGATTATTTTAGTGCATGGGCCAAAAATCAGGTAAATCTAAAGTTTAAGTGCACCCTACCATAGAAAGCAATGGGGATTGAATACCTACCATTGAAAACTTCTTTGGAGCCGTATAAGTTTTGAATCTACCTCATAAAATGAGGTTACAAAACAAATGAACGGTTTAGATATAACATGTGTGTTATTCTCAGTAATTTCAAATGATGGTGGGTATCTCCATTCAATGTACCACTGTATTACCAACAAAGCACGACATTAATCTTATCCCATGGCAACAGAGGACAATCCCTGCCTTGGTAATAATTATGTTTTTGGAATCCCATCCCACCTAATCTCTTCTAATCTCACAGCTCAAACACGCCCTTAGATTTTCCTCCTTTATAGGCTGATATCATAAAATTATTTGTAAAAATGGATGAACGGTGTGGATGAGACACATACATCAAGATGCACCCATAAAGCACCTGTAAGGACAGATCGTTAGTACCCAATCCGCATACGAAATATATACGCATACACACGGGAGCGGATACACATACACACGGGAGCGGATCAGGTGTTACTGTGGGCCTAACGTTCATAATGTATTGTATATCCACGCCGTCCATTCAATTTTCAAGCCCATTTTATAATGTGACCCCAAAATTAAAAAAAAAAAATAAATCTCAGGTGGACGACGCCACAGGAATGAGTAGTAATTGAATGTGAACCATTAAAAACTACTTGGGACCCACAGTAAGCAGATCCATGATGTTTATTTACCATCCAACCCGTTGATAAGTTCAAAATTACATGGATGAAGGAAAAATACAAAGATCAGCTTGACCCAAAACTTCTGTAGCATACAAAAAAGTTTGGTCATTTACCAATTTTTACCATTGGTGTGGTCTAGAAGATTTGGATCTACTTACGTTTTAGTATAACATGCTAAAATGATCCGAAGAAATGGATGGACAACATGGATTTAAAAAACATTCATCAAGTTGGGCCCCACACTGTAAGGTTAACATGGTTACCTGGGTAATACCTAATCCACTCCTATAAATACTTACCCATGGGAAGAAGAATCCTGGCAATCTAAAAGCCAAGATAAAACCACTACCCCCAATAATAGGGAACGGATTGGCTACTGAAGTTGCCATCAGCCGGGTGGCTTGTGTCCGCGCTATGTGGGACCCACCATGAAGTATGTATTTTCATTCATTTCGATCATTTACAGATTTTTTTAAGGCTTTATATAAAATAATGAGCCGTATAGGACCACACTGCACACGAAAACAAATAATGATTGGATATCCACTATTAAAATTCTCCTAAGGCCCACTGTATTATTTATTTGACATCTAATATGTTGATTAGATCATAAAGACCCAAATGAAGGGTGAAAACAAATATCATCTTGATCCAAAACTTTTATGGCCTCCAAAAAGCTTTTAATGGTTGACATTCATTCAACACTATTTTTTGTAATGGTTGACTTGATATTGATATACCTAATTTTTTGTCTTGTGCCGTAAAATGATATAAAAAAATAGATGGACAACATGATTAAACACCTACATCATGATGGATCCGACGAAGCACCAACCATCAGCCATTGGCTGGTTGCAGGGGGAGTAGCCAATCTGTTCCCCTATTATACGGAGGCTCCAAGAGCATGATGTGGCACAGTGATGTTTGAATTTCATCCACACTGTCCCTCCATTTTTCCATATAGTTTTGAATTAGGAACCTAAAAATGGATAAGATCTAAGACTCAAATGGACCACATAGTGGGGATTAAATTCCTACCATTGAAAAATTCTTTGGGACCACTGAACTTTGGATCAAGATGATATTTGTTTTTTCAATACTTTCAGGCGTATAGTAAAAAATAAATAAATAAATAAAAATAAAGGGACCTTAAGAAGGTCTTAAGGTAAGCATCCTTAGCACCACTGCTTCCTGTGGTGTTATCCATTTGAACGTTAGATATATCTTATTTTTGGTCCAATAATCTAAAATGATATGGGAAAATGGATGGACGGTTTGGATGAAATTTATACATCACGATGGCCCCTCGGTAGCCATCGGAGCATCCGCTGCCCCAAGCTTCGAACGGGATGCGGATTTCTGCGAAAGCCTTTGGCAAGAGTTCCTGCATTAGATACCTAGGTGGGACCACCATGATTTTTGTGAGTAATCCATCATGTCTATCTTTTTTATGAGCTCATTTTAGGAAATTGGATCAAAATTGAGAAGGATCCGAGCATCAAGTGGGCCGCACCAAAGGAAAAGGTGCTCAGGGAAATTCCTACAGTTGAAACTTCCTGGGTTCGACAGTGATGTTTACATGACATCCATACCGTTCATGAGGTCCTTCCGACTGGGATGAACTGAAAACAAAAATATTAGCATGATTCAAAACTTATGTGGCCCCACGAATATTTCAACTGTGGACGTTCAATCGGCCCATTTAAGTATTGAATCCGGCTGGTTTTTGGACTATTTTCCCAAAATGGACTCACAAAACGGATGGACGGGATGGATTTCTTTAAATATCACAGTGGGCCTTACCTGGGTTCCAGTGCGGTAACTTGCTTTTACAGGAAATATGCGTCCTACCTTCATAGGGACTGTAGTACCATTCTGCTCTGAAAAAATACAAAGTTGGGATTGCGACATTAATGCAGGGAACTGACCAAAAATGACAGACGGTCACGGAATGCGACAGATGCTGGCGAGCAAAAATTGGGAAACGAATTGGCTACTCCCTCGCCACCAGCTCGGTGGCTGATGGTCGATGCTCCGTAGGCCCCACCATGATGTATGTGTTTCATCCACTCCGTTCATCCATTTTCACAGATCATTTTAGGGCTCTATCTTAAAAATGAGAGGGATATAAATAGCAGGTGGACCACACTATAGGAAAATAATAGTGATTGGATATCCACCAATAAAATCCTTTTAAAGCCCATTGTACTGTTTTTTTGACATCCAATCTGTTGATTAGGTCATACAGACTCAGATGAAGGTAAAAAACAAAGATCAGCTTGATCCAAAACTTTTATGGCCCGCAAAACTGTTTTAATGGTAGATGTTCATTCAACACTGTTTCCTGTAATGTGATACACTTGTTATTGGGATATACCTCATTTTTGGTCTCATACAATAGAGTGATCTAGAAAAATATATGGACAGCATGGATGAAACATATACATCATGGTGGGGCCCACAGAACACAGATCATCAGCCATTGGCTGGTGGCACGGGGAGTAGCCAATCCGTATCTCACGTTAATTTTGCAAAACATGGTGAGATTTTCAAAATATCATTAGATTTTAAAATATTATTTTTTATTAGGGTATTTATTAAAAAGTAATAGAAAACTAAAATACTTTTTATATAAAGCTAAATGCTCACACAAGGATTTGGTGCGTGAGGATTACTCTTGCCCATCTAGCACTGTTGTCTCGTTGTGAAGCTCGGATGTAAGCCCCTGTAGACATTTTATTTAAATTAAGAAGAATTGTTCTTGAAATGTCTGGTTACGCCCTGATGAAATTGTACTTGAATTCTTTAATCGCTGTTGAATGTCTGATAAAATTGAGAGGTAAAATTTCAACTTAATTGATCGAGAGGTTTCTAGCTCTCAGTCCCTCGAATAGAGTAAAAAATTGAACTGGTACAAACTTATACCCATGCGACACTTTTATGAAACATGTATATACTCAACGAAGTAAAGAGGACCGATTGAAAAAAGAAAGATCACCTAAATGCCTCTTGGAAGCAGCGAATAACCTGGATTCAAAGATCCCAAACCATGTAAACTTGGGCTTGGCTAGGAATCAGATCTTGAAGGAGAAGGTAAAGCTCTTAACAATGATAAAAGCGTGAGAATTTGAAGAAAGTAAACCGTTGGCCCACCACATGCGGACGACCACCTAGCATTCTTTTTACCAACCAAAGATGTAGACGCCTGCTGGAAGATAGTACAACAATGAATGAATGATAAGTGTCCGTAGCCGGTTCACCATGAGTTTATGATAAACCTCTTATAAATTTAAACTCTCGGTAGTTGGGTTTTATTATTATTATTGTTATGAGAAGATCCAAGCCTCACATGATTCCGAGGCCCCTCCAGCTTATATTAATTCGATCGGAGGAATAACCATCTGCTCGGCTCAAACAAAGGTTGACAAAGGCCTATATCTTCTGCCAGTCGGAAACCTTGCCTATTGAAAGGTGCAAGCTGACTCCATACTCCGAGGCGGAGGTTGAGGCGGACGTCCCCCAGGCTGAACTTACCTTACCTACTGAAAGGTCCGAGCTGACTCTATACTCCGAGGCGGAGGTTGAGGTGGACGTCCCCCAGGCTGAACTTACCTTACCTACTGAAAGGTCCGAGCCGGCTCCATACTCCGAGGCGGAGGTTGAGTCAGACGTTCCTCGGGCTGAACTTAGAAACTACCATAAGAAGACAAGGCCGATAATGTCGCTCGCAGATACGCACGATGCGCACCATATATTACGTGATCCTTGGATTGCGCGCAGTATCTCCATGATTTTAAAATCTCCCTAATTGAGGGAATCGGGGCGTAATTAACGGACGTGGATCTTTATACCGTCAGGTATAAATACATGAAGACACCATTGCTACAGGTACGCAATATCTTGCACTTTCCCTCTACCTTACAACTTAAGACTCAGATTCCCTTGACCTAACTTAGGCATCGGAGGGTCCCCCGGCTTAGCCAAGGTCTCCTTTGCTCACCCTTCGTGCAGGACCAATGCCCATTCGAGGAGTGGAGAGCGATCCAGATTTTGACCTCAACATTTTTTGGCGCTGTCTGTGGGAACTTGATACAAAAAGTCAAGTTTCTATTCTTGAATATAATGGCAAGAGGAAAGAAGAAAACAGTAGCCGCGGAACCAAAGCAAAATGAACAAATTCGTTCCTCATCACTACTTCATGCGGAATCGGCCCTCAGACCTTCCCAGCGTTTGCGCAACCGGGCAAGTAAGTATCGAACCATGCAGGGAAAAATACAAGCCTTACGTGATGAAGTGAACAGGATAAAGCAGTAACAAGAGCCGTAGTTATGCTCGGCTCAAGAAGATCCTTTCCCCGAACCATTCGGCCCAATTGTGGAAGCCCACGCGGCGCCGAGGAGTGTGAGACCTGAGGCACCCCAGCATCCTTAGGTGCTCATATCGAGTCAACATTCTCTTCCGACCCAAATCCGACCCTCGGCTCAGAACACCGCAACGCGAGCTCCGACTAATGCCTCGGTTACTTCAGCCCTGGCACCAACGGACCTCCGTCATCGGTTGGAGCGAAGGAGGGGGAGGAGAAGTCTAAAGAGAGAGAACCCCCAAGAGATTGTGACAAAAAATAAAGACCCATGGGAGAAGCAGTTCGAGGAGCTCAACAACAAGTTCTTAGCTTTAGAGAAAAAGCAGCAACCGATGTTAATTCTCGTTTCCGTCCAGGCAATGATGGAAGAGACCGAACCTCCCTTCACCTCGGAAATCATAAATGAAGTGATGCCTCAGAGGTTCCGGATACCTCCCGTCATTCAATATTCTGGGTCTGGGGACTCATCCGAGCACGTGGAAGCCTACCGCTCCTGGATGCAGATCCAGATGGCGACGGATGCAATGATGTGCCGAGGGTTCTCAATTACACTAACGGGATCCGCTCGGAGTTGGTACTGGCAACTCAAACCAAACTCCATCAGCTCCTTCGCAGAGTTAAGTCGACTATTCCTTACCTAGTTCATCAGCGGTAAGAGAAGTCGAAAGTCCAACACTCACTTGCTTATTGTCAAGTAAGGGCCAAATGAGTCGCTGAAGGATTACATCGTTCGCTTCAACGAGGAAGCGTTACTAGTGGAAGACTATGATGATAAAATGGCCCTCGCCACTATATTTAGTGGCTTAAAAGAAGGAAAGTTCACCTTCTCCATTGGGAAGAACCCACCAAAGACACTGGCTGAACTTGTGGCCAGAGCTCAGAAGTATACCAACGCGGAGGAATTCACCAATGCCCGTAAAAGCGTCCAAGTGACTGAGCCGAATGGTAAGGGGAAGAGGCCTAGGAACGAGGAATCCCAGACGTCTAACAAAGGGGCCGATGAATGCACCTCTCGCGATCGTCACCCGAGCAGGAGACAAGAGAAAAAATTTCGCTCCTACACCCTCCTTAACACGTCTATCGAGCAGATTCTACTGGACATCCAAGGTGAGAAGATGCTGAATTGGCCTGTTTGCATGAGGGCCGACCCAGATCATCGAGATAAGCATAAGTATTGTCGCTTCTATCGAGATCATGGTCACAATACTGATGACTGTGTAGACCTTAAGGACGAGATCGAAGCCCTTATTCAGAAAGGACACTTGCGTCGATACACAAAAGAAAGAAAAGCTACTCGGAGAAGAGAAAGGGAACGCGAACAGCCAAATAACACTGCGGAGGAACCCGCCGAGATTCGTACAATCTTCGGAGGCTCATCCGGTGGGGGAGATTCAAATAGGGCACGAAAAACTCATTCTTGGAAGTCCGAACTGGAACACTACGTTCATTTAACCGAGCGGCCTAGCAAAGAACTTCGTATTAGCCCATGTACCCTAACCTTCACCGAAGAAGATGCATGTGGAATCCAGCACCCGCATGACGATGCTCTAGTAGTCACCATGACTATAGCTAATTGCAAAGTGTACCGCATTTTGGTCGACACCGGGAGCTCAGCCAATATGATATATTCTGAGCAAAACTGTTTAGATCGAAACATCATTGAATCTAGAGCAACAGACTGAAATTTTGGTATTTCTGCAACAACACAGAGATGTCTTTGCATGATCCCATCAAGATATGCCCGGAATTTCTCCACAAATCATGGTCCACAGACTGAATGTGGATCCAGATTACAAACCCGTCAAGCAGAAAAGAAGGTCATTTGATGCTGAGCGATGCGAAGCGATTACCGATGAGGTCTCCGTTCTACTCGACGTAGGATTCATAGAAGAAGTGCACTATCCCGATTGGATCGCAAACGTGGTCCTTGTGAAGAAAGCCAAGGGAAATGGTGGGTGTGCGTGGACTACTCGGACTTAAACAAGTCTTGTCCGAAAGATAGCTTCCTACTGCCTCGGATCGACCAACGAGTGAATAGCACGGCGGGCCATGAATTGCTCTCTTTCCTAGACGCGTACTCCAGATATAATCAAATCGCGATGCACCCCCGGGACAGGCAGAAGACTACCTTCGTTACGAACAAGGGACTCTACTGTTACCGGGTCATGCCATTTGGCCTGAAAAACGCTGGGACCACATATCAAAGGTTAGTGAATCAGATGTTTTCCAAACAGATCGGGCGCACCATGGAAGTATATGTCGACGACATGTTGGTAAAAAGTATTAAGGCATCCGATCACCTGACGAATCTCGAGGAAACGTTCGCCGTCCTTCAAGAATACCAGATGAAGCTGAATCCAACGAAGTGCGTCTTCGGAGTTGGCTCAGGAAAATTCTTGGCTTTCAAGTTAGTCAGAGAAGAATTGAAGCGAATCCTGAAAAGATCAAAGCACTCCTTAACATGAGTTCGCCTCGAACCATCAAGGATATACAATGCCTTACGGGTCGAGTCGTAACGCTCGAACGCTTCATTTCCAGAGCGAGGGATAAGTGTCTCCCCTTCTTCCAGCAATTGAAGGGTCATAAGAAGGCAGAGTGGACGCCAGAGTGCGAGCAAGCTTTCTAGCAGCTGAAACAGTACTTGGGCTCACCCCTTCTACTGTTCAAACTTGAAGAAGGCGAGCCCCTATTCCTCTACCTCGCAGTCTTAGCCTCGGCCGTCAGCTCAGCTCTGATTAGGGAGGTCAGAGGCAAGCAACACCCTATTTATTACGTGAGCAAAGCTTTGGTGCTGGCATAAATGAGATACCCCCCCTGAAAAAACTAGCGTTCAGCCTCATTGTTTCAGCTCGGAGGTTACGCCCAACTTCCAAGCTCACTCGGTAATTGTACTAAGAGATTCCCCTCTCAGGCAAGTTCTCTAGAGGCACGAGGTCTCAGGTCGGGTGACTAAGTGGGCCATCGAGCTCGGTGAGTTCGATATTTATTTTCGCCCGAGGACGGCAATCAAAGGGCAGGCCGTGGCCGACTTCATAGCCGAACTCACTCCGAGCGCCGAAGAGATCGGTACCGAAGTCGAAGCAAGTTCACCCTCTCCTCTGAGTGATCAAAAGGCAATATCGGATCCAGGATGGGTCCTTTATGTGGACGAGTCATCCAACGTCAAAGGGGCCGGGGCCAGGATAGTCTTGATCGCACCCGACTCCACGACTGTTCAATACACGATCAGGTTGGGATTCAGAGCCTCAAACAATGAAGCAGAATATGAAGCTTTGTTAGCTGGACTCAGATTGGAAGTAATTCTGGGTGTCCAGTTTCTTCAAGTCCGATGTGACTCCCAGCTAGTGGTAAATCACATCTCTGCCGAGTACAAGGCTAAGGAAATAAGGATGATGGCCTATCTTGATAAGGAGAGGAAATTAATCGAAAAATTTCAGAATTGCATGATCTATCAAATCCTGAGAGCAAAAAATTCATGGGCCGACACCTTAGCACGGCTCGCCTCAGCCGCGGAGGGGAAGATCCCACGAGTCATCCCCGTTGAATTCATAGAGCAACCAAGCATCAGCAAGGATGAGAAAGAAGTCAATCCCGTTTGCATAAGTCCGAGCTAGATGGACCTGATCTTCAAGTATCTCACGACAGCTGAGATCCCTTCGGACAAGTTAGAAGCCAGGCGACTCAGAGTCCGAGCAGCCCGATACATTGTCCTAGATGGTATCCTGTATAAAAAAGGACATTCTCAGCCTTACCTCGGGTGTCTCCGGGCCGATGAGGAGGAATATGTCATGCGAGAGATTCACGATGGAATCTGCGGAAGTCATTCCGGTGGTCAAGCTTTGGCTCTGAAGATACTCCGATAAGGGTACTTCTGGCCAACTATCAAGAAAGATTCCAAAGATTATGTTTTGAGGTGCGATAAATGTCAGCGCTTTGTGAGCTGAGGCTCCTGGCTAAGGAGTTTAAGCAGCCCTTGGCCTTTCGCGCAGTGGGGAATCGACATTATCTGTCCCCTACCCACAGGAAAGGGACAAGTCAAGTTAGCAATTGTCGCCGTCGACTACTTCACTAAATGGGCCGAGGCCGAGCCCGTCGCTAAAATCACAGAGTAGAAGGTGATCGACTTCATCTGGAAAAACATCATCTGCCGATTTGAGATTTCGCGGACCATCGTGTCAGACAATGGCCGATAGTTCGATAACGATAAATTTCGAAACATGTGTCAAGGACTCGGCATCACGAATGCGTATTCTTCTCCCCGACATTCCCAGTCGAACGGACAAGTAGAGGCAGTCAATAAGGTCATCAAGCATCATCTCAAGACAAAACTGGAGAAAATAAAAGGTAGTTGGGCAGAAGAACTTCCGTTCGTTCTCTGGGCCTATAGGACTACGACTTAGTCCTCAACTGGGGAAACCCCATTCTCGCTGTCCTATGGCTAGGAGGCAATGGTGCCCGTGGAGATCGGTCTTCCTACGACACGAGTCGGGAGCTTCTAAGGAAAACAGAATTCCGAGCTGATTGCCGCAAATTTGGATTTGCTCAAAGAAGTTAGAGATATCTTTAAGCTCCGAGTCGCTGCTCAGCACCAACAAGTGGCACGATTCTACAATTCGAAAGTCAAGGCTAGGCGATTCCGACCAGGGTACTTAGTCTTTCGTCAAATGTTCCAGAATATTGCAGAACCGAGGGCTGGTACACTCGGACCAAACTGGGAAGGACCTTGTCGGGTCGTTCGATCAACCAAACCAGGCTCCTACCACCTAGAAGACCTCGAAGGTCGTCAGCTCCCCCATCCATGGAATGCTGAGCATCTGAAAGTTTATTATCTATGACGAATTAGCCTTTAAGGCTCCTAATAAAATTTGTCTCTTCTCGTCCACATGAACGAATCATCTACTAAGAAAAGTTGCCTCTCACATGCAGAGGCGGACTCAATGGATTAATCCCTTGAGGGGGCTAGTACATTACCCCACAAAAAGTTCTACACGGTATCCCCCAGTTAGGGGAAAAGCCTAAGCGCTGACCTGACTCGTAGGAATCGGCTCGCGAATTAATGAGTAAAGCGGAAAGTTCTCGCCAATTGTGGGATAAGCCGACCCCCTGTGGGTCCAGACTCAGTAAACGAGACATAAAAGCTCAACAGTAAGATGGTGTTAAGAAACGCCAGCCCGCCGAAAGATAAGGTCAGCTCAAGCTACGCCGTAAACAAAATTAACCTCTCATTTTGACAATCAAGTAGTCTACAGTCAGCATTCAACGAGAAATCAGTTATTGATTAACATATAAAAAAGGAAAAATATATCATCATCCACGGACCTCCATTGGAAGGTCAAAAAAGTAATAAAAAAGAGTTCAAGTTCCAACCAGTTCAAAAAAAAAGTGAGGGTAATTTGAACTATGCGGGTGGCAGGGGAGATTGAGCATCGAGGGCAGGATCCGGGTGGACTTCATCTACAGGCGACTCTTTAGCTTCTTCAAGTAGAATTGAGTCGAGGTTAAGGTCCGGGTATAAACCCAGAATCGCCTCAATGCAATCGTCATAGCCACGACCATAGAATTTGGCGGCCTCAGCATCCCTCTCTTTTGAAACTTTGAAGGCTTCTACCGCCGCAACCACCGCCTCGGCCAGAGAACCTACATCCTCGGCCTGTTGAGTTTCCTTCTCTTGGGCAACAGCTCGGACCTGCTCTTCCGCCGCCTCGACCTTGGCTCGATTAAGAGCTTCCCTCAGTCGAGCATTCTCTTAGGCCAGTGAGTCCGCATGAGCCCTAGCCCGGGTCAGCTCGGTAGTTGCGGCGTCACATCGAGCTGTCAAGTCCTCTACTGCCCCTTGCAATCGCAGCTCCCTAGCTCCGAGGTCGACAACAGTCTCCTGTAGCTGAAGCTCCTTGGTCTTCCATTCTTCAACTCGCCGACATAGCTCGCTTTGCTCGAGTCAGAGGAAAGTGCTCTCCTCCCGAAAGACCCCCATTTGGGTTTTGAGGGCCTCCAACTCGGCTTCTCTTTTTTTCGCCTCCCGCGCATTTCCCCGAGCCGATAAGAGCTTTGGGACAGACTGCATAAAAACAGATGAATGAACACTTGAAAACTGCAAGTATAAGGAAAACAACGAAAGACGGTGAGGATACCGTGTAAAAAACGGAAGCCAAGTCATTCAGGAAGGAGCTGTCCAACTTGTCGAGGAGGTTAGGTATACTCTCCTCAGGATCGTGCTTCGCGGCTCAGGGGGTCAAGCAGGAAAGATGATAGCCCGATGCAAACTTTCCTTCACTCGTCGCCACGTGAGCAGAGTCGCCCACCTCTGCAAAACCAGTTCCGCTACCAGCCGAGGCCTGAGCCTCGGCTCCAAGGTCACCTCTAACCTCACGGGGAGGGGGGGTAATCATGGCGTCGGCCATCCGAACGGCTTCCTCCCGCTCGGATGATGAAGGAATAATTATGCAAGGAGCCGACGGATAGGCCTCCTCGACGAGAGGAACGATTGCGGGCGAAATGGAAGAGGCTATGGTTGCGGGAGTTGAAGTGACGACCGCTGAGATGTGACCCTTAGCGCACACCGTAGAAGGATTCATCAGAGCAGGAGACGGGGCCGTAGTGACCACAGCCGCAGGTATAGTCACGACCACGGCCGTAATTGGGGTCGTAGTCGCTACAATCGGGCCTGAGGGACCTTCTCCGTGAGGAGTTGCTTGTCTCCTCCGAACAGTGGTCTTCGTCCGGGGAGCGGGCCTCAATAGTTCCTCTGCTGTCGGGGCCACCCTCCTCTTCCGAGAACCTGACGCTTTGGCCATACTTACAAAAATGACAAGTTAGCAACCTAACTAGTAAGTCCCGTTCCGCCGAAATAAATAGAAAGAATACCCACTGAAAGAAGTCGGGAGAGGCGGGGACTTGCACAGCCCAGACCAATGAAGATTGGTAGCGGTGATCAGATCCGACCAGGAATGAAGTTCCCCTGACCTCGCCTTCGCCTTAACAACTTGATTTTTTTTATCCAAATCAAGGACGGGCGGACCTCTGCCGAAATCTGCCAAAAGGTAGAATAAAAAGTTCAGTCCGACCGGTGTAATATAAGAATGTATGAAGACAAAAGAAGTTAACTGGTCTGACCTGATTTTAAAAATCGAGTGGGCACGCGAGCCGTCAGGGTCCCAACTTTGGTTACAGGTGCCTCCCATTCGCCCGCTGCCCAAAACCATTTGTTCTTCTATTCTTTGTTGGAAGAGGGAAAATTCAGAACCAGTCCCGACCCTTACTGCCTCGGGTCGCAAAATAATACCATGGCTCATTGCTGTCATGCTTGACCAAGTATAAACTCATCAACTCCCATGAAGTCAGCTCCGGGTTCCCTACTTGCCGCCAGATGATTAAGGCAGAAATGAGCACCCTCCAAGCATTGGGGGTCAATTACCCGGAAGCTAAGCCTAAGTAGGCCATCATGGTTCGGATGAAGGGGTGCAGAGGAAGTCAGACCCCACATTATAGTGCGCAAAGAAAAATGATGACTTCTTCCTTAGCAGGTACGCCAGCGGCTTCAAGGGGCCCAGGGGACCTTATCCAGACGGAGGCTGAAATTTGAAACTTCGTGCGGATCCACTCTATTTGAGACTCCGATAGCACGGAACCTCCAGGGACTACCTCCAAGGCCCTCCCGCTCGCCGGCATCTCATTGGCCTCAGTGGTTGCGGTCCGGGAGGCTCGAACAGATTTCTTCCTACTAGCTCTGCGAGCTCGAGCCCCAGTCTCCTTTTACCTTCGAGGCGGAGGGTATAAGGGCACTGCTTCTAAGGGCCCCTCAGATGCCCCTCTCCCATTGTCGAAACTCTCTGACTCAGAGTCATCACCGTAGCCTCGTACTGTCTCCAGGTCGGACGACATCTTAAGAAAGAAGCAAGAAATACAAAGAAGTGCAAGGGGACTCACCGGACGGTCACCGGAAATCGCTTTTGCCGGAGATGCCTAATCGGTCGGAATCACCCGACAAAAAACCCATGATGGCCGGAATCGCCTTCGCCAGAAATCGCCTCTTCCGATGTCAGCTCGAACATAAGGCATAAGAGTGAAGCGAAATCTCCGAAGGAGGGTTTGTATAGACTGCAGCAAACCCCTGTATTAATGACCAGCAATGATGGCCACAGCCGAATCGCCGTAAGTCGGCCTCAGAGCTGACGTGGCCCTATACCATTAGCTCAAGCACCGTCGGGCAGTACATTTCTGACCTCAAGCAGCGCGATTCGGATAAGTGAAATGACGCCCAAATAAAGAAAGGCTCCATCCGAGCTATTACTCCAAGTGTACGTGGCGACAAGTCACAGGCGGACAACGATTCGAAATCTAAACCGTCGCCACGCGTCCACTATGCAAGAACTCATGGGCGGGAAACCCTATAGGCGTAAGGATTTGAAACGCAAGGGTTATGACACGCTCGGAAGAACAGGAAGACGAGGCGGTTGATCTTCCGAATGATTACTGTCCGAGCCCTTAGGGGACCTCAAAGAGTAGGGGGCTTCTGTTATGAGAAGATCCGAGCCCCGCTTGATTCCGAGGCCCCTGCAGCATATGTTAATCCGATCGGAGGAATAACCGTCCGCTCGGCTCAAACAAAGGTTGACAAAGGCCTATATCTTTTGCCAGTCGGAAACCTTGCCTACTGAAAGGTGCAAGCTGACTCCATATTCCGAGGCGGAGGTTGAGGCGAATGTCCCCCAGGCTGAACTTACCTTACCTACTGAAAGGTCCGAGCTGACTCCATACTTCAAGGTGGAAGTTAAGGCAGACGTCCCCTAGGCTGAACTCACCTTACCTACTGAAAGGTCCGAGCCGACTCCATACTTCGAGGTGGAGGTTGAGTCAGATGTTCCTTGGGCTGAACTTAGAAACTACCATAAGAGGACAAGGCCGATAATGTCACTCGCAGATCGCACAATGTGCATCATATATTACGTGATCCTTGGATTGCACGCAGTATCTCCACGATCTTAAAATCTCCCTGATTGAGGGAATCGGGGCGTAATTAACGGACGTGGATCTTCATACCGTTAGGTATAAATACATGAAGACACCATTGCTACAGGTACGCAATATCTTGCACTCTCCCTCTACCTTACAACTTAAGACCCAGATTCCCTTGACCTGACTTAGGCATCGAAGGGTCCCCCAGCTTAGCCAGGGTCTCCTTTGGTCACCCTTCGTGCAGGACCAGGGCCCATTCGAGGAGTGGAGAACGATCCAGATTTTGACCTCAACAATTATTATTATTTATAGGCTGTGTGTGTGTGTAGTGTTGGCTAGAGAGACAAGAGAAGGTAGGTCTCCCTTTCAAGAACTCCCTTGGATGGGTTGACTTTTTAAGAGTTGGGTTTTTTGAATTGGGCAAGGTCATATAGTTGGCTTGATGGGCTTTTTCAAGAGGAAGGGGGACGAAAGGAACGATAAAAGTGCATGGTGTACTAGAGAGTCAAGCTTAAAATCCAGCTAATGAAAAATCAACTCATCCTAGGAAGTCAATCGAATGTTAGAACCTAAGATTAGGTGAGATTAGATAGCATGGAATTGCTTTTGGATCAATGTAACTTTCATCTAGCTTTAGCAAAAGATGGGAATGTAACTTGCATTTGGCTTTAAGACAAGATGGGAAGGATTGGAGTTTCAATATGAGGTCACGGGTTCGCAAGCCATGCCTCAGATGTAGATTTCCTGGAGTTTTAACAAGAGGTCATGGGTTCAAGCATTTTTTATGGTGCGAGTGTGTAACTGTGTGGTGGCAGCTATACATGAGTGCATGGGGGGGGGGGGGTGATTGTGTGAAATCTGATGTGCATACATGCCCTTCATACTAAACAATTGAGTCGCATATGCTTACAAGTGACAAGCATCAGTTGTGAAATCTGATCCCTTGATTACAATTTTATGGTCTACCAACTACAAATTTCACTTAATACATTCTTTTCTTGAAGGAAGAATTTAATCCCAAACTTAGAAATGCAACATTACTTGGCATGCATCGAGCCCTCTCCAAAAGAGTCCAATTCATCCGCTCAGCCACACTATTTTTCTCTGGTGTGCGGCGCTTTGTGTTGTGTCTCGCGATCCATTCATCTTTACAAAATCGATTGAATTCCGCATAAGAGAAATCTCCACCATTATTTGTCTTCAATACTTTCACCTTTCACGTTGGCTATTTTTCCACCACCACCTTCCACTATTTGAAGTTGACAAAAATCTCGGATTTATTTTTCATAAATTAAACCAGCGCCTTTCTGAAATAACCGTTAATGAATGTAACAAACCATGACGACCCTCTAACAGAAACTATGGGTGACGACCCCTTATATCAGAATGCACATAATCTAAAACCCACTTATATACATATTTCCCAGACTTAAAAGAAAACTTTGACTATTTACCATATATATAATGCTCGTATATACTAAAACAATGCTTTTAAAAACTGAAATGAAATAACGGTGATCAGAAAGTACCTTGATACCCTGTTCACTCATGTGGCCTAGGCACGCATGCTACATACGTGTAAACGTGGAATCCATTACAGCTGCTGCAGTTCCACCCCGTGAAGTGCTTTTGATCAACCTGTAAAGGTTACAATTCATCAGTGCTTTCATGGCTACGACTCCCTTTGAAATCTTCAGGACATTATCAAACCCGATGAATTTACACCCAAGTGTCTTAAATGCACCTAGAGATATCGGACTCTTCCTCAAATCAGGAACGTGTCTCACATCAGTCCCGATACCCTACACGCCATCAAACATCTTGATGCGCACATATCCAACACCAACTACGTTACAGGCATTGTCATTGCCCATGAACACTTGGCTACCATCGTACTCATTGTAACCGATATACTAACTCCTATGACGGGTTATGTGATACAAAGCCCCTGTATCCAAAATTCATTCATCGCTAAAATACTTGGATTTTGATGCGGTCAACATGTCATTACTACTTGTCTCCTCACTAGATTCTGCATGGTTTGCCTCTCTAAAAAGAACTCTATGATTTTTCCTTTATTGACTTTCAATTCTTACAATCATTCTTCATGTGCTCTAACATGTCACAATTCCATAACTTTAATTTTCCTTTTCCTTTTCTTTTTCCCTTGGATTTGAATCTCGATCGCGAAGATCCACTCTCTCGCTCAGAATTCCTCCTCGTAACTAATGCATTTGTAGAAGCACCCACATCACAATTTTTCTTTTTCATTGCTTTTGACTGGAGAGCTGAGATAATAGTCTCAACGTTACAGATCATCTTATTGGTGTATAAAGAGTCTTTGAATGACTTATACAATTTTGGAAGAAAATTCAACAGAATATATGCTTAATCTTCATCCTTTATAACATCATTCACATCCAACAACTTGCAGACAAGCCTGTTGAAGTTATTGATGTGGGTTTCAATGTCAGTTCCCTTAGTCATCTTCAAATAAAACAATTATAGTTTCAGATACAAACGATTCTTAAGAGACTTTTTCGTATAAATGCTCTCTAACTTTCCCCATGTATCTGTTGCAATCTTCTCTCTTATAACATTATAGATGACCTCATCCATTATACACAATTGGATTGAGATATAATTAGCTTTTTGATCTAACTTATTCCACTTTGCTTCTATCATAGTTTTTGGTTACTTTCCAAGGAGTGCATCTTTCAATCATTGTTGAACTAGAAGGTCATTCATCTTCACATTCAATAGTTCAAAATTGTTTTTTCCAAAGCATTTTTCTTCACCGAACTTCATGTTAGATGGCATAGATATCTTGTCTACCAATTCATTATGCTTCCCAACGTTTACTTTGATACCACTTGTTGGGATTCATCTAAGCACCTAAAGTGGAATTAAACAAGATAATCACAATCTCACAAACAAATCCAACAAGAAGACAATTCGAATTTTCGTGAAAAAATCCTTGTAGGAAAAAAACCACGGCACAAAGCAATAATGCACTATAAAAATAAAAATACAAGAGATGAAAATCTTACAAATCAAAGCCCCGAGAAGAAAAGCCAAAGCCTTTTCCCTTCAAAATCCCTCTCAAACCCTTAAGCACATTTAGAGAATCTTAATCATTATCATAATCTCGATTACACCCAGTATATATACTACCGCAACCAAAATAGGAAACAAATCACACATTTTTGCAATTTTGCGCACACCTTCGATGATACCTTTGATGGCATCAATAGACATTAGAGAACCCTTAATGCCATCCACTAGTAATCTCCAAACTGTCTAGCAATCGACAAAGATTTTTTGAATTTTTTCAATGGAATCGAGCATTTATCGATGATATCGACGTCTGCTTGATAGAATTGAGTAGTTTGTCAATGTTATCGACATACCCTGTTACAGACAAATTTATGACATTAAAAAACAGACAATGCCTTTGATCGAAGAATGTTAGCTGCACTTCGTCACGAAGAGTGGTCTAAATGTAATGTGCACATCTATATGTATAAACTCAAACATTAATTAGAAAATCTTAATAAAATCGTAGAAATAAATATGTAATTATGTTATTAATTATTTGATGTACCGCACAAAGTCGAACATGATCTAGTCTTAATCATGCACATGCCGGCCATTTTTGCACATGTGCATTAATCCCATCTTTTATAAATGCTTGACAGTGCACTCTTCAAGAGAATGGCCTACACAAAGAAAAAGAACGATCAAGGGGGCAAGCATCAAAATTCAATACACAACGAAGTCCATGAACAGGATCTTTGCCTCTCCATATTCTGCACAACTCAAATACGGCCCCCAAAGTAGCCATTGTGGGAGGTGTACAAAACAGCGACACATCAATTGCTTTTAGCATTGACAGGTGGACGGTCTAGATTTCAAGATGTGGTGAACTGTGAACCGTGCAATTTCTTATGTTCTCACCAACCTTTATATAATGTATTTTACCATAATGATGGATAATGGGGAACACGTCCAATAAGGTCAGTTGACATCTCAAGTCGGAAAGTAGCATTTTTAAGATGGGTTTTGGTGGGCCACTTAAAAGTAAACCGTGTTTAATGAGTGGAAATTTGTGACATGATACATGTATCTTGTTGACCATTTTTCCCTTTTTCAGGATTTCAACTCTCATATGCATGTATGGTCAAGATCCTCTCCATGCCATCACACGTGCTAAGTTGGGATGTTCGTGTAAGATCTGAGCAATCCATCAGCTTGGGCTAGACATGTGGATACCTTGAACTAAAGATCAACCAGGTCCACTTATCTAGTGGGCCATTTTATATGGGAAAAATAAACTCAAGAGAGAAATATATTGTAGCTATCCATTTGTTTTTCCATTTATTTTTATATATATATAGATCTTTTGGCCAGGCTATCTACTTGATGGGGCCCACCTGATGGATGGCTTTGATGTCGACTGCACTGTGCAAGATTTGTATGTTGGTAGCGTGCAGAGAGGTAGGCCGCCGTATTTCATTCTTAATTAAAGATTATGTGTAGATTTGAAAAACGTTAAAAAGCATTGCACTAAGGAATAATCTGAAGGTCTTTTACTGATATTTCTTTAAGGAGGTTTACTAAATCCACACGCGTGTGGGAACCCTGGCCACCAACATGCTAGCACGTGTGCCAATATTGATCATGTGTGCGAGATCTAAGCTTTCCATTACATGGGCTAACCCATTTAGATCTTTTGGCCTAGAATCAGGCCATTTTGTACCTTAGTTATCATAAAAAGAAATGAAGGGCTAGAAAAACTTACTTTTATGGCCTAGAAATGAAGGCCACCAACATGCTAGCACCTGTTGATTTTTGAGGCAGAAGATTTCAACATTATTTCTGAGAAGATGGAAAGATCAGATCTTGCACGTCTTCCATATTGGGACATGTGCATGCATCGAGATGGATGGGCTCCAAGCGCTTGTGAAATTGGCAATTAAACCTCTTTTCGAAAAATTTTCTTTTAATATTATTTTCTTTGTAGCTTTATCATTCTATTCATTAATACATTAATACATTGTGGACCACTTTAAGCCGTCAAAAGATAAGCTTTAATAATATATAGTCAAAGTTGATTATTTTTAGAGGAGTTAAAAGGACAGGTGAAACAAATGTACAAACTGGCTGAGGATTTTAATTTCGTACATATGTGAGACATGGTTCAGTCATTTACATTGTTGGTTTGAAGTATTAAAGATAATTTATTTTATTAAATTCATTATTCTATGATTATATTAGAGAATCTCTTTAACCAAAATTCCAATTAGCAAGTATAATTTTTGAATTTCACAAGATTTCAATTACATACCGCTAAACTAACAGTTGATTTCACTTCACTTTGATTCCAGTGTAATTGTGATTTGGATTTTTGAGTAATCCAAACACAAGTTTCCAAATGAGCTCTAAGTATTTCTCGAGATTACAAGATGCATTACCTTTAAGGTTGAGTTCGGCTCCATAACTCGATGGTGGACAAACTCTATTTAAACACAAAGATCAGGGTTTGAGTGCCCATGTGGTTTGAGTATGTGTTAAGTATAGTTGGGCACGAACCGACTCGATTTGCCTAACTCGACTCGTCTGACTCGTTTGGAGCCGACTTGACCCAAACTGAATGGCTGAGTTGTTCTGAACTGAGTAGCTTTCACCAAATCTGAACTCAACCCGAGTTGAGTTTGAGTTACCTAGTAACTTGACTCGACTCGACTTGAAACTCGATCTGGTCAGACTCCACTCGATCTAAAACCGACTCTACTTGGATTCGAATATATATAATAAAAAATCCTAAATTTTAAATATCTCCAGCCCTATACACCGGACTCGACTCACCCGACCTAATCCCAAACTCTATCATCCTCCCTCATCCTCCTTTTCCAAGTCCGGCAACCACTCACCACCATCACCACCCTCCTCCTCCTCCTCCTCCTCCTCCTCTCTCTCTCTCTCTCTCTCTCTCTCTCTCTCTCTCTCTCTCTCCCCTACTCGTCCAAGCCCGACAGTTGCATAGCGAGCCACCCACCACCATCACTGGATTCACCACCATCGAACTTTCTCTCCCCTCCAGTCATTCCCTCCCTCCCCCTTCTCTTGATCCGAATCGGTGCTAACTCGAACCGACTCGGTACTTTTTACCAGGTCGGACTCGGTTTGGATTAGTCCGGGCCAGACCCGGATTCGGATTGGTTCGGGCATGTTGGACTTGATACCGAGTCGAGTCGAGTTCTGGTCAAGCCTATTTCAAAAATGGAACGAGTCGAGCCAACCATAACTCGGTCTGACTTGACTTGATTCCCAGCTCTAGTGTTAAGTCATTTGGACCCTCTGACTCTCCACTGAAGTTCAGTGAAGTGATGTTGAGTTCCCATGAAGAGAATCATGTATATTAAGAGCTCTACAGTGGGAAGCTCTAAAGTTTGGGTCCTTACTCTTGCTTTGGTGGTAGACTCTCAGGCGTTTCAACACCTGGTCATGGGTTCGGTACCCATAGGTGATGAAATTCCACTAGCATGAGTGTGTGGGGTGTGTGCGTGTGTAAAAAATAATAATAATAATAATAATTAAAATTAAAAAAATCCCCCTTTGATCTTTTACTCTTTTCACATTTGTAAGACAAGTGTTAATAGATTAGTTTTTCTTAAAAAAAGAGATTTTTTTGGGTCCATCAGTTTAATGGTTTGGATTTGGGTCAGACCCATGCACACAAACATTGAATTATGGTTCTTATCTCTACTATTTTTGGGGTGAAATCAGATTGAGTAACTCATTACACTTTATCATATTAAGTAAACTTTGTTTGGCCACCATAAATTTATGTGATTTATATATCATTGCTGTCTATCCATTTTTTCAGCTCATTTTAGGAGTTGAGCCTAAAATTAAAATGCATCTAAAGCTAAGTGGACCACACCACAGAAAAACAGTGGGAATACTGATTTCCACCATTGAAACCATCTTAAGCCCCACATCTTATTTGTTATCATAACCTGTTCATAAGATCACACATACATGGATGAAAAGGAAAATAAAAATATTAGCTTGATCGGGAACTACAATAACCCCAAGAAATTTTCAATGATAGATGCTCAATTCACACTATTTCACAAGGTGTAGTCCAGTAAACTTTTGAATATACTTTATTTTTTTTAGCCCAAGCCCTAAAATTATCTGATAAAATTGATAGACAAAGTTGATATAATACATAAATCACAACGGGCCCTACACAACTTACTAAGTTATTCATCAGTAGGCAATGTGCTTCATTTTGGGGCTCCCTCTTTAGACATTTAAGGATTGAGATTAAGTTTGGTAGTGGTCCATCATGTCATCCAAGTTAGTGGGCCACTAACCCTACCAATAAAATCAGTATGCAACAAATAAATATATAAGTACATTTTTTATTTTTTTTATTCCATATATATATATATATATATATATATATATATATATAGAGAGAGAGAGAGAGAGAGAGAGAGAGAGAGAGAGAGAGATTCACAAAGGAATGTAGCTCCAAATAAAAAAGAATGAGAAAAGAAGAACACAACCACCCATTTGTGGAGACATTTATAAAAAGAATCTAATGTATGGGAAAGTCCTTTGCTAGTGAAAGGCATCAATCATGTATGGACTGTACTTCCACGTGTCGATGTACCTTTCAACCAACCCTGCATTTCGAGACACGTAGAGAGGTGGCATGAATGCCAAAAAGGACCCCTAAGACTCACTTCGCAAAAAATGACACATCGCACAGGAAGGAATTACTCGAAAGAATAACAGTCATCAATCATATGAGCAACCTTCTTTTCCGACCTTTGGTGAAATATATGGGCGTGGATGGACATACTTAGAGATGGACGGTCCTGACAGGGGCTATGCCGGCCCACTGTGATATGTGTATTTTATCCACACAGTTCATCTATTTTGACTAATCATTTTTATTATGAGTCCAAAAAGGAGACCGATCGAGCTCTTGAGTCAATCACACAGCAGAAAACACTAGTGACAATGAAATTCACAGTTGAAATGTTCTTAAGGCCCAACGTTATGTTTATTTGTCATCTAACCTGTTAATAAGGTTAGACAAGGATGAAGGAAAAACACAAATATCTGCTTCATCTAAAACTTGTGTAGGCCAATGAGGTTTTCATCGAGAGGTGATCCATACCTATTATTCTCTGTAAGTGGGGTCCACTTGAGCCTTAGATTTTCCTCCTTTACTGGCTCATGCCATAAAATTATTGTCAAAATGGATGATCGGTGTGGATGAGACACATGCATCAAGATGCACCCATAAAGCACCCGTCTGGACAGTTCGTTAGTACCTGATCCGCGTCGGAAATATATACACGTACACACGGGAGCGGATTAGATATTACTTTGGGGTGAACATTCATAATGTATTGTATATCTATGCCGTCCATTCGTTTTTAAAGCCCATTTTATAATGTGGGCCCAAAATTTAAGAAAAAATAAATAGTAGGTGGACCACGCCACAGGAAAGAGTGATAATTGAACATGAACCATTAAAAACTACCTGGGACCCACCGTAAGCAGATCCATGATGTTTATTTTCCATCCAACCCGTTGATAAATTCAAAATTACCTAGATGAAGGGAAAATACAAAGATCAGCTTGATCCAAAACTTCTGTAGCATACAAAAAAGTTTGGTCATTTACCAATTTTTACTATTGGTGTGGTCCACAGAAGATTTGGATCTACTTAAGTTTTAGGATAACGTCCTAAAATGACCCGAAGAAATGGATAGATGAGGTGGATTTAAAAAACATTCATCAAGATGGCCCCACACCGTAAGGGTAACACCTTACCTGGGAACACCTGATCCACTCCCATAAATACATGCTCATAGGAAGAAGACTCTTGGCAGATCTAAAAGCCAGGATAAAACCACTACCCCCAGTAACAGGGAACGGATTGGCTACTCCCCCTGCCATCAACCCGGTGGCTGTGGTCGGTGCTTTGTGGGACCCACCATAGTTTATGTATTTCATCCCCTCCGTTCATCCATTTTTACAAATTATTTTAGGGCTCTAAACAAAAAATAAAATAAAATAAGAGGTATATAAATCTCTCGTGGACCACACCGCAGGAAAGCAATAGTGATTGGATATCCACCATTAAAATCCTTCCAAGGCCTACTGTGCTATTTATTTGATATCCAATCTATTGATTAGGTCATAAAGACCCAGGTGAAGGGAGAAAACAAATATCATCTTGATCCAAAACTTTTATGGCCCTAAAAAGTTTTTAGTGGCCGACATTCATTCAACACTGTTCCTTGTAACATGGTCAACTTGAGATTGGGATATACCTAATTGTTTGTCTCGTACCATAAAATGATATAGAAAAATAGACGAACGGCATGGATGAAACACATACATCATGGTGAGGCCACACCTACCATCAGCCATTGGCCGGCTGCGGGGGCGGAGCCAATCCGTTCCCCAATAATAGGGCGCGGATTGGGTACCACCCCCGCCTGCTCAAAGCTTAGGAAAGGCGAGAAGAGCTACTGATGTGGCATCGTGATGTTTGAATTTCATTCACATCTTCCATCCATTTTTTCATATAATTTTGAATTATGAAACTAAAAATGGATAAGATCCAAGGCTCAAATGGACGGACAGTGAGGATTAAATTCCTACTGTTGAAAAATTCTTCGGGACCACAGAATTCTGGATCAAGATAATATTTGTTTTTTAAATACTCCCAGGCATACGTGACTATATAAACAGCTTAGATGTAAAATAAAAAAACAGTGGAACTTAAGAAGGTTTCAATGGTAGGGGTTCTTAGCACCACTGCTTCCTCTGGTGTGGTCCATTTGATTATGGGATATATCTTATTTTTGGTCCAGTACTTTAAAATGATATGGAAAAATGGATGGACAGTTTGGATAAAATTTATACATCACGGTGGCCCCTTGGTGACCCTCTAGCATCCACCGGATTTCCTCCAAAAGCCTTTGGCAGGAGTTTCCGCATTGGATGCCTTAGGTGGGACCCACCATGAATTTTGTGAGGAATCCACGCGTCTATCTTTTTGTGAGCTCATTTTAGGAATTAGGAAGAAAATTGAGAAGGATCCAGGAATCAAGTGGGCCGCACTAAAGGAAAAGGAGCTTAGGGAAATTCCTACCGTTGAAACTTCCTGGCCGACAGTGATGTTTACATGACATTCATACCGTTCATAAGGTCGTTCCTAATGAGATGAACTGAAAACAAAAATATTAGCATATTCGTAACTTCTGTGGCCCTATAAATATTTCGACTGTTGACGTTCAATTCTCATGTTTTCGCCCCATTTGAGTATTGAATCTAGCTCATTTTTGTCATATTATCCAAAAATGGATTAACAAAACGGATGGATAGAATAGATTTCTTTAAAACATTACAGTGGGCCCTACCTAGGTTGTCAACTTACTTTAGTAGGAAATCCGCGTCCCCGATAATAGGGACAGCTCCATCGCATTCGGCTCTGATAAATACAAATTGGAAGTGCGACATTAATGCAGTGAACGGACCAAAAATGACAGACGGTCACGGAATGTACGGATGCTGGCGAGCAAAAAATAGGAAAAGGATTGGCGGATTGGCTACTCCCCCTGCCATCAGCCCAGTGGCTGGTGGTCGGTACTCTGTGGACCTCACTATGATGCATGTGTTTCATCCATTTCGTTCATCCATTTTACATATTATTTTAGGGCTTTAATCCAAAAATGAGAGGGATATAAATCTCAGGTGGACCACACCACAGGAAAATAATAGCGATTGGATATCCACTATTAAAATCTTCTTAAGGCCCACTGTACTGTTTATTTGACATCCAATCTGTTGATTAGGTCATACAAACTCAGATGAAGGGAAGAAACAAAGATCGGCTTAATCCAAAACTTTTATAGCCCTCAAAAATGTTTTAATGGTAAATGTTCATTCAACGCTGTTACCTGTAATGTGATCCACATGGTATTGGGATATACCTCATTTTTTATCTCAATCTAAAAAAAATATATCGACGACATGGATGAAACACATAAATCATGGTAGGACACACAGAGCACCGAACACGGGCCATTGGCTGGTGGCAGGGGAGTAGCCAATCCGTTTCCCAAAAAATGGTGGCAGCCGTTGTACGCATGCCACATACTGCCAGTTTCTGCAAAGGTCCAACAATAATTCATGAAGCCGCCGTTCGAGTACACTTATTTTCTATTTTGGGAATTGAAATAGTACGTATATGTATGGAAATCAATCTAAGAGGATGTAAATATCAACTCCTAGAATGTTATGCTACAAATATTGCCGAATATTTGAAATCTCACTTTAATTTTGTAAAACATGGGGAGATTTTCAAAATATCATTAGATTTTAAAATATTATTTTTTATTAGGGGATTTATTAAAAAGTAATAAAAAGCTAAAATACTTATTATATAAAGCAAAATGCTCACACAACGAATTGGTGTGAGGATAACTCTTGCCCGTCTAGCAACGTTGTCACGTTGTGAAGCTGGGATGTAAGCCCCCGTAGACATTTTATTTAATTTAAATTAAGAAGAATTGTTTTTGAACTGTCTAATTGTATTTGAATTCTTTAATCACCGTTGAATGTCTAATATAATTGAGAGGTAAAATTTCCAACTCAACTGATCGAGAGGCTTCTAACCTTCGGTCCCTCGAATAGAGTAAAAAATTGAACTCGTACAAACTTATACCCACGCGACACTTTATGAAACAACATGTATATACTCAACGAAGGAAAGAGGACCGATTGAAAAAAGAAAGAATAGAACCTAAATGCCCCTTGGAAGCAGCGCGAACAACCTTGACCGAAAGATCCCAAACCGTGGGATCCTTACTCTTGCTCGGGTGGTAGACTCCCTGGAGTTTCAACACCCGGTCAAGGGTTCGAGTATCCATAGGTGGTGAAATTCCACTAGCGTGAGTGTGTGGGGGTGTGTGTGCGTGTGTAAAAAAAAAAAGGATCCCAAACCGTCTAAACTTGGGCTTGGCTAGGAATCAAATCTTGAAGGAGAATGTAAAGCTCTTAACAATGATAAGAGTGTGAGAATTTGAAGAAAGCAAACCGTTGGCCCACCACATGCGGATGACCACCTAGCATTGTTTTTACCAACCAAAGATGTAGATGCCCACTAGATGATAGTACAACAATGAATGAATGATAAGTGTCCGTAGCTGGTTCACCATGTGAGTTGATGATAAACCTTTTATAAATTTAAACTCTTGCCAATTGTGATTTTTTATTTTTATTTTTATTTTTATTTTTATTTTTATTATTATTATTATTTTTTTTTTTTTTTGTGGGGGGGTCATCGGTTCACCATGAGTCGATGATAAACCTTTTATAAATTCCAGAGAGACAAGCCAAAGTAGGTATCACTTTCAAGAACTCCCTTGGATGGGTTGACTTTTCAAGAGCTGCATTTTTTGAATAGGGCAAGGTCATATCGTTGGCATGATGGGCCTTTTCAAGAGGAAGGGTGATGAAAGGAACAATAGAAATGCATGGTGTGGGCCAAAGAGTCAAGCTTAAAATCCAGCTATTGAAAAATCAACCCATCCTAGGAAGTCAATCGGATGTTAGAACCTAAGATTAGGCGGGATTAGATAGTATGGAATTGCTTTTGGATCAATGTAACTTTCATCTGACTTTAGCAAAAGATGGGAATGTAACTTTCATTTGGCTTTAAGAAAAGATGGGAAGGATTGGAGTTTCAACATGAGGTCACGGGTTCGCAAGCCATGCCTGAGAAGTAGATTTCCTGGAGTTTCAACAAGAGGTCATGGGTTCAAGCATCTTTTATGGTGCGAGTGTGTAAGTGTGTAGCAGCAGATGTATACACCAAAGAAGAATAGTGTCGCTTATAAGCATGTGAAATCTGATGTGCATACGTGCCCTTCATACTAAACAATTGAGTCACATATGCTTACAAGTAACAAACATCAGTTGTGAAATCTGATCCCTTGATTACAATTTTATGGTCTACTAAATACAAATTTCACTTAATAAATTCTTTTTTTGAAGGAAGAATTTGATCCCAAACTTAGAAATACAACATTACTCATCATGCATCGAGCCGTCTCCAAAATATTTTGATTCACAATTTTTCATTCTCATTGCTTTTGACTGGAGAGCTGAGATAACACTCTCAACGTTACAGGTCATCTTACCGGTGTACAAAGAGTCTTTGAATGACTTTTACGATTTTGGAAGAAAATTTAACAGAATATATGCTCGATCTTCATCCTTCATAACATCATCCACATCCAACAACTCGCAGACAAGCCTATTGAAGTTATTGATGTGGGTTTCGACGTCAGCTCCCTTAGTCATCTTCAAATAGAACAATTGTAGTTTCAGATACAAACGATTCTCAAGAGACTTTTTCGCATAAATGTTCTCTAACTTTCTACATGTATCTTTTGCAATCTTCTATCTTATAACATTATAGAGGAGCTCATCTATTATACACAATTGGATTGAGATATTGGCTTTTTGATCTAACTTATTCCACTCTACTTCTATCATAGTTTTCAATCACTTTCCAAGGAGTGCATCTTTCAATCATTGCTGAACTAGAAGGTCATTCATCTTCACATTCAATAGTTCAAAATTGTTTTTGCCAAAATATTTCTCTACATTAAACTTCATGTTAGATGGCATAGATATCTTGTCTACAAATTCATTCTGCTTCCCAACATTTACTTTGATACCACTTGTTGTGACTCATGTAAGCACCTAAAGTGGAATTAAACGAGATAATCACAATCTCACAAACAAATCCAACAATAGGACAATTCGAATTTACATGGGAAAATCATTTCAGGAAAAAACCACGGCACAAACTGATAATGCACTAAAAAAATAAAGATACAATAGATGAAAATTTTACAGATCAAAGCCCCAAGAAGAAAAGCCCAAGCCTTTTTCCCTTCAAAATCTTTCTCAAACCCTTAAGCACATTTAGAGAATCTTAATCCTTATCATAATCTCGATTACACCTAGTATATATACTACCGCAACCAAAATAGGAAACAAATCACACATTTTTGCAATTCTGCGCGCACCTTCGACAGTCCCTTTGACAGCATCAATAGACATCAGAGAACCCTTAATGCTATCCACTAATAATCTCCAAACTGTCTAGCAATCAACAAAGATTTTTTGAATTTTCTCATTGGGATTGAGCATTTATTGATGGCATCGATGGAATTGAGTAGTCTGTTGATATCATTGACGGACCATGTTACAGAAAAATTTTAGACATTAGACAACAGACAAAGCTTCTGATCAACGAATGTTAGCTGCACTTCATCATGAAGAGTGGTCTAAATATCATGTGCACATCAATATGTATAAACTCATACATTAGAAAATCTTAATAAAATCCTTTGAATAAATATGTAAATATGTCATTAATTATATGATGTACTGCACAAAGTCGAACATGGTCTAGTCTTAATCATGCACATGCCGGCCATGTTTGCACATGTGCATTAATCCCATCTTTTGTAAATGCTTGACAGTGCACTTTTCAAGAGAATGGCCTACATGAAGAAAAAGAACGATCATGAGGGCAAGCATCAAAATTCAATACACAACGAAGTCCATGAACATGAACTTTACCTCTCCATCTTCTGCACAACTCAAATACGGTCCCCAAAGTAGCCATTGCTGGGAGGTGTACAAAGCAGCGACACATGCATTGCTTTTAGCATCGACAAATGTGTTGGGGCCTTACGCAAAACCTTAGGATCTAGCCCTCCAGAACAAACCAGAATTATGGATAATAAAGCAATGAAAATAATCAATGCATCAATCACACACCACACAAGAGATTTTTACGTAGAAAACCCTCAAATAGGTAAAAACCACGAGATCTTGTCCAGATCAACAATCCACTATGAAGTAGAACGTTACAAACTTCTTCATTCACGTAGGAATGGATAAACAATGAGAGAAACAAAGAAAAACGGAGAGATCTCACCAATTACGAGGACATATAAGCGCTGAGATATAGATTGCACAGTAGATAACCTCCATGAGCATAATCTCCCTTCTATAAGCTTCCTCTCTCTCTCTCTCTCTCTCTCTCTCTCTCTTACCTTTGATATCCCTAAAGCCTTTAGCAAATCCCTTGTAAAGCTTTAGGAAACCCTCTTGTCATACCTAGAAAGCCCTAGGTACCTCCTATTTAAGGTTTTAAAACTCCTTTCCGTATCCCAATTGCGAAAGGACTTGCGACATGAAACCCGCGCAAAATTGTGGAACGAATCTGCGTAACTATGACTGGTCGTGACGAACCTATGACCGGTCGAGCGCCACCCACGACCGATCGAGCACCCCGGAGAAAAATAGCCCAAAGTCGCTGGACTTTGAGTCGTGCCACGGCTCGACTACTACGATTGGTCGAGACCAGCCTTCGACCGGTCGAGCAGGGCTCACGACCGGTCGACGAGGGGTAAAAAAAAACCTATCAAGATGGACGGTCTAGATTTCAAGATGTGGTGAACTGTGAACTGTTTCTTCCAACCCATGTCTTGATCATCAAGTGCAATTTCTTATAGTTCTCACCAACCTTTATATAATGTATTTTACCATAGTGATGGATAATGGGGAACACGTCCAATAAGGTCAGTTGACATCTCAAGTCGGAAAGTAGCATTTTTAAGATAGGTTTTGGGGGGCCACTTAAAATTAAAGCATGTTTAATGGTTGGAAATTTGTGACATGATACATGTATCTTGTTTACCCATTTTTTCCTTTTTCAGGATTTCAACACCCACTTGCATGTATGGTCAAGATCCTCTCCATGCCATCACACGTGCTAAGTTGGTATGTTTATGTAAGATCTGAGCAATCCATCAGGTTGGCCTGGAGATGTGGATGGCCTGAACCAAAGATCAGTCCCGTCCACTTATCTAGTGGGCCATTTTATATGGGAAAAATAAACTCAAGAGATAAATATATTGTAGCCATCCATTTGTTTTATAAATATAGCTCTTTTGGCTTGGTTATTTACTTGATGGCCCCACCTGATGGACGGCTTTGATGTCCACTGCACTGTGCAAGATTTGCATGTTGCTAGTGTGTAGAGAGGCAGTCCGCCGTATTTCATTCTTAATTAAAGATTGGAAAATAATGGGATAATCTCATCTCTAGTCACTTAAATGTGTAGATTTGAAAAACATTAAAAAGCATTGCACTAAGGAATAATCAGAAGGTCTTTTACTGATATTTCTTTAATGAGGTTTACTAACTCCACACGCGTGTGGGAACCCTGGCCACCAACATGCTAGCACGTGTGCCAATATTGATCATGTGTGCGAGATCTAAGCTTTCCATCACATGGGCTAACCCATTTATATCTTTTGGCCCAGAATCAGGCCATTTTGTACCTTAGTTATCATAAAAAGAAATGAAGGGCTAGAAAAACTTATTTTTGATTGTAAGTGTGCTTTGTACAATGTGGTCCACCTGATGATTTTTGAAGCAGAAGATTTCAACATTATTCCTGAGAAGATGGAAAGATCAGATCTTGAAATGGCTTCCATATCGGGACATGCGCATGCATTGAGATGGATGGGCTCCAAGCGCTTGTGAAATTGGCAAACCTCTTTTTGAAAAATTTTCTTTTAACATTATTTTCTTTGTAGCTTTTTCATTCTATTCATTAATACATTGTGGACCACTGTAAGCCGTTCAAAGATAAGCTTTAATAATATATAGTCAAAGTTGATTATTTTTAGAGGAGTTCAAAGACCGGTGAAATAAATGTACTACTTGCCGAGGATCCTGATTTCCTTCATACGCGTTCCTGATTGTTAGTTTGCAGTATCAAAGATGATTTACTTTATCAAATTCATTATTTTATAAATATGTTAGAGAATCTCTTTAATCAAAATTCAAATTAGTAAATATAATTTTTAAATTTCACAGTATTTCACTTACATACTGCTAAACTAATAGACGATTTCACTTTACTTTGATTCTAATATAATTTTGATTTGGATATTTGAGTAATCCAAACACAAGTTTCCAAACGAGCTCTAAGCACTTCTTAAGTTTACAAGATGCATCATCACCTTTAAGGTCGAGTCTCACTCAATGGCTCAACAGTGGACAAACTCTGTTTCAATACCGAGATCAGAGAATGAGTGGCCAATGTGGTTGAGTGTGTGTTAAAAGAATTCCCTTAAGTCGTTTGGACCTTTCGACCCTCTATTTAAGTTCCATGAATTGGATCCTTATTCTTGCTCCGGTGGTAGACTATAAGGAGTTTCAACACCCAGTCAAGGGTTCCAACATATGGTGAAATCTCACTATGGTGTGAGTGTGTGCGCATGTGTCAAAATAAAATAAAAACAAAAAAATTTCATTAATTTATGTTGATCAGTTCCAATAAAGAGAATTCTGTCTTCCATTATTTAGAACCACACATCTTTCTTTATCTTATGAACATTTTTTTTTTTTTTTTTTTTTTGAGTTAGCTTGTTAGTACACTTTGCTGTTAGCCACCCCCCACTGGGGAATCAATACCAGGACCTCAGTGTTGAAACGAGGTATCTTTACTCAGTCTACCACTTGAGCTATAAATCAGGGCTTGAGTTCTTAAGTGAATTGAAGAGTTTAACAAGACATGAAAATGCAGGATTGTCCATTCATGTAAATTAAAAGCTCTAAAGTGGGAGCTCCATCGTTCAAATAACACTTTTGATCTTTTGACCTTTTTTACATTTGTAAGACGTACAAGTGTCAATAGATTAGTTTTTCTTAATCAAAGAGATGTTTTTGGTATGCCATCCAAATAAAGGCCTATCAGTTCAAAGGTTTGAATATGGGTGACAGAATCACTTGCACACAAACATTGAATTACGGCTCTTATCTCTAATATTTTTGGGGTGAAATTGGATTGAGTAACTCAATACACTTTATGGTATCGAGTAAACTTTGTTGGACATTGTAAATGCATGCGATTTATCCAGTCATCCACAGGTAAGCAAATCACACTACATGAAACAGTAGAAATAATGATTTCACCGTTGAAACCTTCCTAGGGCCTATATCTTATTTGTTATCCAGCCTACTCATAAGATCTCACATGCATGATGGATGAAAGGAAAATAAAAATATCAGCTTGATTCAAAACTTCCAATGTCCCAACAACTTTTCAACTCGTTCAATTCACAATGTTTCCCATGGTGTAGTCCGGTAGAACTTTCGATATATTTTATTTTTTAGCTAAAGCCCTAAAATTATCCAGTAAAATTGATGGATGAAGTGGATATAATATGTGGGCTGAGTTATTCAATAGCCAATGTGCTTCCTTTTAGAGCTCCCTCTTTAGACATTCAAGGATTGAGATTAAGCTTAGTAGTGGTCCATTATGTCATCCCAGTTAGTGGGCCACTATGATACCAATAAAAACACCTCAGTATGCAACAAATAAACGTATAAGTACAGATTTTATTTTATTTTATTTTATTTTTGCACACTATATATATATATATATATATATATATATATATATGGGAAAAGGTACTATGCGCTCGAGCGTAAAGCGGTCGTCTGTGAGGTCGAGCTGGGTGGGACCCACCGTGATGCCTTTCGAACATCAACACCGTCCACCAGATGCGTGAGCCCAGGGTGGGCCCACACGGCCCAAAATCAGCCGTTCATGTAACTCAGGTGGGCCATACCATCAGAAAACAGAAGTATACACGTAAAAACATGTAAATGCACTTGGTGGGCCCCACATGAGTGCTGGATACTACTAAAACTTGGTCTAAAATTACATTCAAGTGGGACACACATGATGGACGGTGTTGATCATTAAAAAACGTCTCGAAATGTCTCCAAAAATGGTTTTGAATGTTTCAATGGTGCACGGCCCCTCTCAACTTCTGTACGTGGTGTGGCCCACAAAAGTCACGGATTGACTTGATTTTCAGCCGTGTGGGCCTCCTCTGGAATGGTGCATCTGGTGGAAGGTGTGAATTTTTGAACGGCACCAAGGTGGGGCCCACACCAGCTCGACCTCACGGACTACCACTTTACGCTTGAGCACACAGTGCCTTTTCCATATATATATATATATAGAGAGAGAGAGAGATTCACAAAGGAAGCTAAGGCCCTGTTTGGGCAACAGGATTAGAAGGGATTAAGTGGGATTGGATTCATCTGGTTCCGGGCCAATTCCACTCCATGTTTGGCAAAGCTTGGAATTAGATCGGATGGAATTACATTGGTCCGTGCCAATAGGAATGTCCCACGCGTGTGGGCTAAAGAACAAAAAGTAATTCTAAAGCTCAAGTGGACCCACCACCGAAAGCAATGAGGATTGAATACTTTTTGTTGAAAACTTCTTTGGGGCCACATAAGTTTTGGATCTACTTCATTTTTTATTTTACTATGAAATGAGGTTACAAAACAAATGAATGGTTTAGATATAATACATATGTTATCTATAATTTTAAATGAGTATATCCATTCAATATCACCGAATAGAGCAGAGCATTAATCTAATCCCATGGAATCAGGGGACAATTCCTGCCATGGGTAATAATAATGTTTTTTTTGGATACAATCCCACCAAATCCCTTCTAATCCAGTTGCCCAAACAGGGCCTAAAGGAAGCTGGTAGTTCCAAACAATAAGGAATGAGATAAGAAGAACACAACCACTCATTTATGAAAACATTTGGAAAAAGAATCCAATGGATGGGAAAGTCCTTGCCTAGTGAAATGTATGAATAATGTCTGGACTCTACTTCCACGTGTCGCTATACCTTTCAACCAACCCTGCATTTAGAGACACGTAGAGAGGTGGCATAATGCCAAAAAGGACATGGAAGCACTAGGAAAGAAAGGAGTTGGACCCTAAGACTCACTTCACAAAAAAATGACACGTTCGCACGGGAAGGAATTTCTGGAAAGAATAACAGTCACCAATCATATGGGCCACCTTCTTTTCCGACCTTTGGTGAAATATATGGGCGTGGATGGACATACCTAAAGATGGACGGTCCTGACAGCGGCTATGTGGACACACCATGATATGTGTATTTTATCTACACCATTCATCTATTTTGACTAATCATTTTTTAGCATGAGTCCAAAAACGAGGCCGATCACACTACTGAAAAGAGTAGTGACAATGAAATCCACCGTTGAAACGTTCCTAAGGCCCATCGTGATGTTTATTGGCTATCCAACCTGTTCATAAGGTCAGACAGACCTGAATGAAGGGAAACCATAACTATCAGCTTGATCTAAAACTTCTGTTGGCCAATGAGGTTTTCATCGATAGGTGATCCATCCCTACTATTTCCTGTAAGTGGGATCCACTTGAGCCTTAGATTTTCCTCCTTTATGGGCTCATATCGCAAAATTATCTGTAAAAATGGATGAACGGTGTGGATGAGACACATACATCAAGATGTACCCATAAAGCACCTGTAAGGACAGTTCGTTATATACACATACACACGGGAGCGGATCAGGTGTTACCATGGGCCGAACGTTCATAATGTATTGTATATCCACACCGTCCATTCATTTTTCAACCCATTTTACGATGGTGACCCAAAATCTAAGAAAAAATAAATCTCAGGTGGTCCTCGCCACAGGAAAGAGTGGTTATTGATCGTGAACCATTAAAAACTACTTGGCACCCACTGTAAGAAGATCCATGATGTTTATTGGACATCCAACCCATTGATAAGTTCAAAATTACCTGGATGAAGGGAAAATACAAATATCACCTTGATTCAAAACTTCTGTAGCATACAAAAAAGTTTAGTCATTTGCCAATTTTTTCCATTGGCGTGGTACACAGAAGATTTGGATCTACTTACGGTTTTGCATAACACACTAAAATGACTCGAAGATACGGATGGACGACGTGGATTTAAAAAACATATATCAAGATGGGGCCCACACCATAAGGGTAACACGTTACCTAATCCACTCCCATAAATACATACTCATGGGAAGAAGAATCTTGGCAGATCTAAAAGCCAGGATAAAACCACTACCCCCAATAATAGGGAACGGATTGGCCCTGCCATCAACCCGGTGGCTGATGGTCGGTGCTCTGTGAGACCCACCATGATGTATGTATTTCATTAATTCCGTTCATTCATTTTTACAGATTAATTTAGGGCTCTGTGCAAAAAAAATGAGAGGTATATAAATCTCTAGTGGACCACACCATAGAAAAACAATAGTAATTAGATATCCACTATTAAAATCCTCCTAAGGCTCACTGTGCTATTTATTTGACATCCAAGCTGTTGACGAAGGGAGAAAACAAATATCATCTTGATCTAAAACTTTTATGACCCTAAAAGGTTTCTAGTGGTCGACATTCATTCAACACTATTTCTGGTAAGGTGGTCAACTCGAGATTGGGATATACTTAATTGTTTGTCTCATACTATAAAATGATATAAAAAAAATTAGATGGACGACATGGTTGAAACACATACATCATGGTGGGGCCCACACCAACCATCAGCCATTGGCTGGCTGCGGGGGAGTCGCCAATCCGTTACCAGTAATAGGGCGCGGATTGGGTGCTAGCCCGCCTGTTCAAAGCTTGGGAAAGGCGGAGGCTCCAAGAGCCACTGACGTGGCATCGTGATGTTTGAATTTCATCCACACCGTCCATCCATTTTTCCATATAATTTTTAATTATGAAACTAAAAATAGATAAGATTCAAGGCTCAAATGGACAACACAGTGGGGATTAAATTTCTACCATTGAAAAATTCTTGGAGAACGCAGATCTTTGGATCAAGATAATATTTGTTTTTTCAATACTCCCAGGCGTATATGACCATATAAACAGATTAGATGTTATTAATAAAAATAATAATAATAATAATAATAATAATAATAATAATAATTAGTTGAACTTAAGGTTTCAATGGTAGGCATCCTTAGCACCACTGCTTCCTGTGGTGTGGTCTATTTGATCATTGGATTGAATAAAATTTATACATCACGATGGCCCCTCAGTGACCCTCCAAGCACCCGCCGCCTCGAGCTTCTAAGGGCAGCGGGTTAGTCCGTAATCCGACGCGGATTTCCTGCAAAAGCCTTTAGCAGGAGTTCCCGCATTGGATACCTAGGTGGGACCCACATTCTTTAGTTCCCGCACTAAAGGAAAAGATGCTTAGGGAAATTCCTACCGTTGAAACTTACTGGGGTGGACAGTGATGTTTACATGACATCTATACCGTTCTTAAGGTCGTTCCTACCAGAATGAACTGAAAACAAAAATACTGGCAAGATTCAAAAGTTCCGTGGCCTCATGAATATTTCAACTGTTGATGTTCAATTTTATACTTGAGTATTGAATCCGGCTAGTTTTTGAGCTGTTATTGTAAAATGGACTCACAAAACAGATGGACCGGATGGATTTCTTTAAAACATCACTGTGGGCCCTACTTGGGTTCCCAGTGCGGAAACTTCCTTTTGCAGGCCCTCTCAATAATAGGGACAGTTCAATCGCATTCGGCTATAAAAGATACAAAGTTGGGAGTGGGACATTAATGCAGGGAATCGATGACAGACGGTCACGGAATGCGATAGATGCTGGCAAGCAAAAAATTGGATACGGATTGGCTACTCCCCCTGCCACAAGCCGGTGGCTGATGGTCGGTGCTCTGTGGCCCCACTATGATGTATGTATTTCATCCTTTCGGTTCATTCATTTTTACAGATCATTTTAGGGCTATATGGTAAAAACGAGAGGGATGTAAATCTCAGGTGGACCACACCACAGGAAAATAATAGTGATTGGATATCTACCATTAAAATCCTTTTAAGGCACACTGTAATATATATATATATATATTTTTTGAAATCCAATCTGTTGATTAAGTCATACAGACTCAGATGAAGGGAAAAAAAATAAAGATCAGCTTGATCCAAAACTTTTATGGCCCTCAAAAATGTTTTAATGGTAGATGTTCATTCAACACTGTTTTCAGTAATGTGATCCACTTGGTATTGGGATATACCTCATTTTTGGTCTCATACCATAGAATGATCTAGAAAAATATATGGACGGCATGGATGAAACACATACATCATGGTGGCACCCACAGAACACCGACCATCAGCCATTGGCTGATGGCATGGGGAGTAGCCAATCCATTTCCCAAAAAATGGTGGCAGCCGTTGTACACCATGCCACGTACAGCCAGTTTCTGCAAACGTCCAACAAAAATTCATGAAGCTACTATTCACACCAGCTGCTTTCCGTTCAAGTACACTCATTTTCTATTTTGGGAATTGAAGTAGTACATATGCGTATGGAAATCAATCTAGGAGGATGTAAATATCAACTCCCGGAAAAAGTCCACATAATGTCCCAAATATTGCCAAAAAATTGAAATCTCACGTTAATTTTGTAAAACATGGTGAGATTTTCAAAATATCATTAGATTTTAAAATATTATTTTTTATTAGGGTATTTATTAAAAAGTGATAAAAAGCTAAAATACTTATTATATAAAGCTAAATGCTCACACAAGGAATTGGTGTGTGAGGAACATTTTATTTATATTAAGAAGAATTGTTCTTGAACTGTCTGGTTATACCTGTTAAAATTGTACTTAAATTCTTTAATCACCGTTGAATGTCTAATAAAATTGAGGTAAAATTTCCAACTCAACTGATTGTGAGGTTTCTAACCTTCGGTCCCTCGAATAGAGTAAAAAATTGAACTCGTACAAACTTATACCCAAGCGACACTTTTATGAAACAACGTTTATATACTCAACGAAACAATGAGAACTGATTGAAAAAACCGAAAGAATAGAACGTAAATGCACATTGGAAGTAGTGAACAACCTTGATCGAAATATCCCAAACCGTGTAAACTTGGGCTTGGTTAGGAATCAGATCTTGGAGGGAAAGGTAAAGCTCTTAACAATGATAAAACCGTGAGAATATGAAGAAAATAAACCGTTGGCCCACCACATGCAGACAACCACCTGGCATTCTTTTTACCAACCAAAGATGTAGATGCCAGTTAGAAGATAGTACAACAATAAATGAATGATAAGTGTCCTCTCGGCAGTTTTTTTTTTTTTTTTTTTTTTTTGGGGTGGGTGGGTGGGTGGGTGGGTGGGGCGGGGGTGTCCGTCATCGGTTCACCATGAGTTGATGATAAACCTTTTATAAATTCAAACTTTCAGCAGTTGTTATTTATTTATTTATTTTTAAATTTATATGGAAGGTTCAGTGTAACGTCCTAGATTTTCACTGTTTTGGATTTCCAAAAATCCTTCAATTTTTTAATGTAATTAACTTATATTATCACTTACTGTCCATTAACACTCAATGTTAGATTATACACGGGTGGTACTAGTAAATAACCGCACAAGTTTGATTAATTAACCGTAAAAAGCCAACGAATCCTCCCAATCACTTAATTTAGCCACATGATTTGCTCACGCATAGCTTAAATCTAACTGACCTACCACTGATTAATCAAGACAATCGTAACTAAATTAAAAGATCTACTCGAATCTGTAACATCCTGGATTTTCACTGTTTTGGATTTCCAAAAATCCTTTTAAAAAAATTTTGTATAATTAATTTATAATGTCACGTACTGACCATTAGCACTCAATGTTAGTTTAAACACAGGTGGAACCAGTAAAGAACCGTACAAGTCCGTTTAATCAACCATAGGAAGCCAACGAATCCGCCCGATCATTTGAACATCAAGTTTAGCCTCATGATTTACTTACATAGGGCCCAAATCTAACCGACCCATCACTAAATAATCAAGACAAGCATAACTAAATTAAAAATCTAACCGAAGCTGAATCAGATAAGGCCCGGATCTTAACTAATAGACCAAATCAACCCCGTCACGCTTTTGGCTTAAAACCGATGGTTTAGAGTAATCATGACCAAATCTCCACTTTCACTAGTTATAAATAAGTCATACTATGAACATGGTTAATCCAAACCCTAATCATTACCCACGAGAAATCTCACTACCAAATTCATTCCACAAATGCCCTGATTTTCCAAACAAGCTCTAGACCGCTCGTTAGTGGACCATTAATTCAAAAACTATAGAATAATGTCCATCGAATGACCCCATCTTCGATTTTTGGGCTTGGCCACGTCCATATGAATGGGAGTCGGACTTGGGCTTGACGTCTATTCTGAGTAATTCAAGTCTTGTCTAGAACCACTTAACTTGAGCCAAAAGATGAGTGCATGAGAAGTGTTAATACCCTAAAGGAAAAAGCTGAAACTTAAGGGTTCGTTTGGCCACCTGCATTAAGTGGGAGTAGACCGGATTGCATTCGTCGGCCTGGCATATCCACCATACAGTCATGTTTGGAGACGATTTTTCAACCCGGGATAATGTTCCTCGGGTCTCCCGCTGATACCGTGTGTCAAGAGGAAGGATTTGGCAATCCTTCATGAGTTTGTCGTATCCCGCTTCCACTTCCCGAACTGAGTGACATCCACATGGTTTAAGCGATTTGGGTATGATGCTTGACTGTGGGCCCCTTGTGCTGTATGTGATTACATCTACTCCGTCCATACATTTTAGAAGATAAGTTTAGATCTTTAGCCTAAAACTGAAACATTTCCAAAGCTCAAATGGACCTCTCCACCGGAAACAGTGTGAATTGAACATCTACCATTGAAAATTTCTTGGGGGCCACAGAGTTTTGTATCAATCTGATATTTGTGTTTTCACTTAATCCATGTCTTTGTCATACTATGAACAGGTTTGATGAAAGATAAACATAACTGTAGGCCATAGAAAGGTTTCAACGATGGAAATCATTATTCCCTATGGTATGGTCCACTTGAGATTTACACATACCTCATTTTTTGTCTCAACCACTAAAATGATCTGAAAAAAGGATGGACGGAGTGGATAAGATAATACACTCACGGTGGGCCCAACCGTGTGTACTGAGTACGATAAGAGTGTACTGAGTAACTCAGTACGCAATCCGATTTGTTTCCTGTGAACGCCTTTCGCAGGATCTACATGTGAAGGAAAGCTAGCTGGGGCCCACTGTGATGTTTATGGGAAATCCACCACATTCATCAGTTTTTGAATAATATGTTATGACATGGAACCAGAAATTACGAAAATCAAATTCTCATATGGGCCACACGACCGATGATTGAATGTCCACCATTGAGACATACGTGAGGCCACACAAGATTTGAAACATGATAACTTATAACTTTTCACCAATATGTAGGGCTGAAAGTCGGGCGGGTTGGGTCGGGTTGGTGCTCAACCCTAACCCAACCCAATGTTCCTATACCTCAACCCTAACCCAACCCAACCCAATCTCAGGTTGGGAATTCTCAACCCAAGCCCAACTCAAGCAGGCTCAGTTGGGTTGATCGGGTTGGTCAGGTGTATACGTGCTAATATTTTCGTTATTACATTAGTTTATTATATTTCAATATAGGACCTATTTTTTGTATCTATAATTTTATTAATTAATATGTGATTATTCATCATAAAGAACTTCATTTTTTTTCTTTAAAAAAAAAAAAAAAAACAAGCTAAAATATAGGACAACTACTCATTTAAAAGTCATGTAGCATAACACGCAATCTATTTGGGAGAGAAAAATCCGGCATATCTTGTTAGCTTGAGTCCTTGGAAATGACATGGATAAATGAGACCCGACATCACTAGTGTGCCTTCGACAAAAACGATCCACACTATATTATAATTTATAAGTAACTTGTATATTGATTGGGTTCGGGTTGGGTCGAGCAACCCGAGACCTCAACCCAAGCCCAACCCAAGTTTTATCGAGTTGGTGTTTGTATAGCCCAAGCTTGAGATCGGACCCGATATATCCTGCCCGAGTCCCACCTAATGTCGGGTCGGTCATGGGTCGGTCGGGTTGAACCCGCCTAACTTTCAGCCCTACCAATATGTGTATAGAATTTACTTTGTGAATGGTATAGATGGTATAAAAAAAACATGGTGGACCCAGGAAGGTTTCAACGGTAGGAATTTACCTACACACGTTTATCTTATGCATGACGCGCATGAGTTTTGGATTTAGATCATTTTCGGGCCCATCACCTAAAATGATATTGTAAACCTGTTGGGTGTGATGGATTTCCTATATTTATCACGGTGGGTCCCACTTAACTTCACGTCACATGAAGTTCCTGCGAAAGTGATTTGCTGGAAATCCACATCCATATCCGAAGTACATGCCTTTTGCAATCTATCTTTCCTAAACAGGATTTAGCTCCAATCCTACGGGATAAAAGTGACTCCCATATCTTCTAAACATGCCATTAAAAAGTGTGGGATGTATCCAATCCAGAGACAATACCTTACACATGCATTAATTGTTACTTTTCAATTCCATCCAGTTTAATCTCACCCAATGCAGGTGGCCAAACAGGCCCTAAGTGAATTGAGTTGTCCACTCTTATGCAAAGTTGAGGATTTCGGACCGTTGGTTTATGACCAAACTTCATAAGTGGAGTAAGGATATTTTCCTGCTCATATCTGTATAGCCGCGGCCCTGATCGACTATCGATGACCGTTGAACAAACTTCTCATCATATCTGTCGATTGGCGCATCCAAATGACAGACCGAACATGTCCATACGTAGATCATCATTAGGGATAACTATCCTACGGTGTATATCAATAGGTACACCCCATAGTGGGCCTTAGAGGCTAGAAAAACCCTCCCATAAGGCTAGTATAGTAAAAACCCAACCTTTGGGGCCATTTACACAAAATCTTACCCTATATAAGGGCTTCTTTTGGGCACCCCTCTCTCCATACGAATTTACCATAGAGAAAGGAAAGAGATAAGAGAGAAAAGGGAGAAAGAAAAAAGGAAGAAGAGAGGAAGGGAGAGTGAAGAAGGGAGAGAAAGTGGGGCCATAGTTGAAGGTGGGGCCCAAGAGAAGTCGATCCTTGCAACTCCTTCCTTCTTCCTCAAGAGATCCCACACCAACCACTCTAAATTCGAATTCCAATCGATTGGAGAGGTAAGCACCCATCTTCTTGAGATCCTTTGTGTTGAGCTAGATGTTGGCGTGTAATCCTAACATGCAAAGTTCCTTTGACTCAGGATCTCTACAAATTCACCGCGAGTTTGGCAACCCTAGATCGTTTCCTAGAGCTCTCAATGATTCATAGGTGCAGACTATTATTCTTAGGTGGCCTAGCACCAATTTTACTATGAATCTAATGATTTTGAATGTTTGGATGATGTATTTTGATGATCTAGAGAAAACTTAGGTAAGACCTTACATTTTTTACCCTCCTAAATTACATGGAATGATTATAGTATGTTGTAGTTCATCAACAAGATTAGGTACGAATTTGGTGAGTGCATGCTTATTTCCTACTTGATTCTTATGCAATGTTTCTTTTAGCACATATGATATATTAACCCTTATGAATTTTTGTGTTATGAATTATATGTAATGCTTGACCTCCTCATTAACCCACACCACACACATGCACATTCATTTCTTAATATTGTTGGTAGTCGTAATTATAAAGAAATCTGAAATTATGTTAGAAGTATGAATGCATGACATTACTCGTATTAGATGATGAATTCTGAATTGTTGAAGCGTTATTGGACATCACCAAACCCCTGGGTTAGTCAGGAAACTGAGGTGAGAGAAGGTGGTCCCGCTAGTAGGACCATCCTGCGGCTAAACTAGCGGGTTTGGACGAATGCGAATCGGCGACAGTAGTTGGACTACGTAGGTCGCTTGTACCCGATATCGTCCGTCACATACTTGTCTGGTCTCGCACGATCTAGCCCAATTACTGACCAACCGTGATTGTTAACCATGTCTGCTCACGCCTGAATGGAACTTGAAACACCCTTCACCCACTAAAGCCCATTGATAACCAATTGAAAGTGATCCACCGTCTCGGGAGCCGGGCATGGTGGAATGGGACACTGTGTCTGAGTTGTCGGCCTACGCTGGGATGACGAGCCTCCCCGTAGTGACCGCGAGCGATCCCTTTCCCAGCACTCCCCATGTGCTAGAAATCAGGGATGGGGAACCCGATGGGATTAAGGATCACGAGGTCTTGGCCTCGCACGTTGAGGGGCCTTGGCCTCGCAACTAGTTAAGAGCATTGATATCGTGGGGTGTACTAGTTTCTCCAATCTGCTGGATGAATGGAATTAACTAAATAACTGGGTTAACATTATTCATGCATTGCATTAACTAGGATTTGGCGACTCAGCAGTTGAGGTTGCAATGAGGGAGTGCTGGTCATGTACGATCGTTAGATAGAGTTGCTCGAGGGAGTGTTGTAGCGAGAGTATGCGTCATATCATTCATCATGCACCTGCATTAACAAGATTAGTTAGGTTTTTATAAATGTTTGCCTTTCATTAAATTCACAATATAATTAATGTTTGTTACAACTTAAGATTAATAGCACTCACTGAGTTGATCACTCACTCCCACTCTGGGATGGTGTTTTAAAACACCAACCAGACTCTCCCGTAGATGTAGGTGACACAGAGTATGAGGAGCCTGGTGGTGAGAGTCTTGAGAAGGAGGAGGAGTTGTCCTACTTTCAGCTGCTGGACGGTCTCCCATCGGCCTAGTGGACAGGTTTTGGATCGCTGAGTGGTGAACTCAGTGCACTATTCTTTTGGACTGGTCATTCTTTTGTGATTTTGTTGGGCAACACCTTGTGTGACCCATTTATATTCTTTAGACTTGTATATATTTGACCTCTTTCATTTCAGTAGACTAGTTATGATTGTGTTCCATGCTCCAAGTAATTCCATACTGTGCATTTAAACCTGATTAAACGCAATTTAATAAAAAAAATCAGTTATAAGTGATACCCGGGAACTTGGGAGTCGAGTGTATGCACGACCCCCAATTTTTAGGGTGTTACAGAAGCCGAGTTACATAAGGCCCGGATCTTGACTAATAGACTAAATCAACCCTGTTACTCTTTTAGCCTAAAACCAATGGTTTAAAGTAATTATGACCAAATCTCCACTTTCACTGGTTATAAATAGGACACACTATGAACATAGTTAATTTAAACCCTAATCACTGCCTACAAGAAATCTCAATACCTAATTCATTTCAGAAATGCCCTGATTTTCCGAACAAGCTCTAGACCGCTCGTTAGTGGGTCACTAGTTCCAAAACTATAGAATAATGTTCGTCTTACTGGGCTCGACGTCCATCGCGGGAGTCGGACCTGCGTAGTGTCCAGAACCGTTCAACTTGAGCCGAAGGACAAGTGCATGAGAAATGCAAATACCTTAAAGGAAGAAACTGAAACTTAAGTAAATTGGGTTGTCCACTCTTATGCAAAGTTGAGAATTTAGAACCGTTGGTTTACAACTAAACTTCACACATGGAGTAAGGATATTTCCCTTCTCAGATCCATATAATCACGGCCCCGATCGACCATCGGTGACCGTTGAACAGACTTCTAATCATATCTGCCGATCGGCGCATCCAAATAGCGGGCCGATCATATTCATACGTAAATCATCGTTAGGGCTAACTATCCTACGGCCTATAATGGGCCCTAGAGGTTAGAAAGACCCTCCCATAGGGCTAGTATAGTAAAAACCTAACCCTTGGGGCCATTTACACTAAATCTGACACTATATAAGGGCTTCTTTTGGGCACCCCCTCCTCCCATACGAATTTCAACAAGAAAAAAAAAGGAGAAAGGGGAAAGAGAAAGAGGAGAAAAGAGGAGAAAGAGAGAGGGAGAGCTTGAAAGCATGAAGGTTTGTGCACCTTCACCTTCTCATCTCCCCTATAGCAACATTGTCCTTCATTGGTGTCGATTCGACAACGATTGAAGGTAAGTATTGAGTTATGTTTGTAGGTTTAGGCCTTGTGTTTAATTCCTTCAAATTCTTACAAGCTTGTATGCTTATTTAGGCATTTCAACGATGATTTCCTAACACCCTAACCCTACGAGCGCCGTGAATCGAACGGTTCGTCACAAGGTGTAGACCATTATCCCTAGGTGTCCAAGTATCAATTTTAGGATAAATTTAATGATTTTGGATGCTAGAGTGATGTGCATGAGTGATTTGGGAAAAACCTAGTTAGAAACCTACATATTAGGTCCACCAACATCCATACAACGATAAATTGTTATTTGTTTGGTTTTCAACATGTTTGAGTATGAAATTGGTGTTGCATGATCATCTCATATTTGATTCTTGCATAATTTTCCCTATAACATGTATGATTGTACTATTTCTTGTTGTATTCTTGTACTATGAGTGGTGTGTTGTCCTTGATCTCTTCGGTAATCCAGCACCACATGCACACACGTCTAACTCATGCTATTAAGAGTAGTTGCATTTATATTAACAACCTGAAACTCCATGCTCGATGTATTGTGCGCATGATTTCACTTGTACTAGAAGATGAACTCTTAATTGTTGAAGTGATATTGAATACGACTCATTCTCGGGGTTGGTCAGGAACTAAGAATTGTGAGGGTGGACCCATTGGTTGGACCGCCCTGTGACCAGACTGATTAATTTGGGCAGACACGAATGGGCGATAGTAGTGGGACACATGGGTTGCTTGCACCTGAGTCGTGCGTTACGTGCTCGCCTGAACTTGAGCAGTCTAGTCCACCGACTGACCAATCATGTTGTTAACCATGTTTGCTCATGCCTATTTGGAACCTGGAGCACCCCTTGCCCACTGACGCCCACTGACAACAGCTAGAAACTGATCCAGTCTCGTGAGCCGAGTATGGTGGAAAGGGAGACTGTGTCTGAGCTGACGACCTGCGCTGGGGTGACGAGCCTCCTCGAAGTGACCGCGAGCGATCCCGCTTTCCAGCACTCCCCACGTGCTTGCAATCGGGGGGTCCTGGCCTCATGCGTCGAGGGGTCCAGGCCTTGTAAATGGATGGGGGCATTGATTTCGTCGGGGTGTTACAATTTTCCCAACCTGTTTGATGAACAGAATTAAATAAATACTCAGATAACATTATTCATGCATCGCATTAGCTAGGATTTGGTGACTCGACAGTTGAGGTCGCAATGAGGGAGTGTTGGTCTTGCACGACCGTGAGACGAAGTCACTCGAGGGAGTGTTGTGGGTGAGGTCACGCATCATACACAACTCATGCATATGCATTAACAAAGACTAGTTAGTGATTTATGAATGTGAGTTTTTCATTAAATTAATCATGGAATTGTTATTTGATGTAACTTATGGCTGATGGCACCCACTGAGTTAGCTACTCACTCCCACTCTGGGACGGTTTTTTAAAACATCAACCAGACCCTTTACTAGATGCAGGTGAGGTGGAGCTCGACGAGCTGAGCGAGGTGAGCATGGATAGGGAAGATGAGCTTTCCTACTTCCAACTTATGGGTGGATCACCGTAGACTATGCGGGTTATTTATAGGTTGTTAAACAGGGATCTAACGCACCATTTCTTTTGGGCATTTCTTATATAAATTTTATCGGGTGACGCCTTTTACGACCCATTTGATATTTCTATAGACTTATATTTTTTAGTTGCATTTATTTCAGTAGATTAGCTGTGGTTGTGGTTAATGTTCCAGCAGATTCCTTTATTGCTCATTTAAACTAATTTATGTATAAATCACCATAATTAGGATATAAGCAATACCTGGGAATTTGGAGGCTGAGTTCCTACACGGCCCTCGAAAATCGGGGGTGTTACATGTAGTGTGGGCCAGAGAGACAAGCCAGGGTAGGCCTCCCTTTGAACAACTCCCTTGGATGGGTTGACTTTTCAAGAGCTGGCTTTTTTGAATTGGGCAAGGTCATATTATTGGCATGATGGGCTTCTTCAAGAGGAAGGGGGACGAAAGGAACAATAGAAGTGCATGGTGTGGGCCAAGGAATCAAGCCTAAAATCCAACTATTGAAAAATCAACCCATCTAAGGAAGTCAACCGGGTGTTAGAACCTAAGATTAGGTGGGATTAGATAGTATGGAATTGCTTTTGGATCAATGTAACTTTCATCTGGCTTTAGCAAAAGATGGGAATGTAACTTTCATTTGGCTTTAAGAAAAGATGGGAAGGATTGGAGTTTTAACATGAGGTCTGGGTTCGCAAGCCATGCCTGATCAGATGTAGATTTCCTGGAGTTTCAACAAGAGGTCAAGGGTTCAAGCATCTTTTATGGTGCGAGTGTGTAAGTGTGTGGCGGCAGATGTACATGAGTGCAAGAGGGGGGGGGGGGGGTGATTGTGTGAAATCGATGTGTATACGTGCCCTTCATACTAAATAATTGAGTCGCATATGCTTACAAGTGATAAGCATCAGTTGTGAAATCTAATCCCTTGATTACAATTTTATGGTCTACCAAATACAAATTTCACTTAATACATTCTTTTTTTGAAGGAAGAATTTGATCCCAAACTTGGAAATGCAACATTGCTCGTCATGCATCGAGCCCTCTCTAAAAGAGTTCAATTCATCCGCTCAACCACACTATTCTTCTCTGGTGTGCAGCGCTTTGTGTTGTGTCTCACAATCCATTCATCTTTACAAAATCGATTGAATTCCGCATAAGTGAATTCTCCACCGTTATCTGTCTTCAATACTTTCACCTTTCACGTTAACTGTTTTTCCACCACTCCCTTCCACTATTTGAAGTTGACAAAAATCTCGGATTTATTTTTTATAAATTAAATCCACACCTTTCTGGAATATCCGTCAATAAATGTAACAAACTATGACGATCCTCTAACAGAAACTATGGGCGACGACCCCTTATATCAGAATGCACATAATCTAAAACCCCCTTACATACATGTTTCCCAGACTTAAAAGAAAACCTTAGTTGTTTACCATATATACAATGCTCGTATATATTAAAAACAATGCTTTTAAAAACTGAAATGAAATAACGGTCAGAAAGTACCTTGATACCCTGTTCGCTCATGTGGCCTAGGCAGGCATGCACATACGTGTAGACGTGGAATTTATTATAGCTGCTATAGTTCCACCCGATGAAGTGCTTTTGATCAACCTATAAAGGTTACAATTCATCTGTGCTTTCATGACTACGAGTGCTCCCTTTAAAATCTTAAGGACACGATCAAACCCGATGAATTTGCACCCAAGTATCTTGAGTGCAACTAGAGATATCGGACTCTTTCTCAAATCAGGAACGTGTCTCACATCAGTCCCGATACCCTCCATGCCATCAAACATCTTGATGCACATATATTCAACACCAACCACGTTACAGGCATTGTCATTGCCCATAAACACCTGGCCACCATCATACTCATTGTAATTGATATACCAACTCCTATGATGGGTTATGTGATACAAAGCCCCCTATCCAAAATCCATTCATCTCTAAAATACTTGGATTTTAATGCAGTCAATAAGTCACTACCACTTGTCTCCTCACTGGATTCTACATGGTTTGCCTCTCTGAAAGAACTCTTTGATTTTTTTTCCTTTATTGACTTACGATTCTTACAATCATTCTTCATGTACACTAACATGTCACAATTCCATAACTTCAATTTTCCTTTTCCTTTTCCCTTTCCCTTGGATTTGAATCTCGATCGCGAAGATCCACTATCTCGCTCAGAATTCTTCCTCGTAACCAATGCATTTGTGGAAGCACCCGCATCACAATTTTTCTTTCTCATTGCTTTCGACTGGAGAGCTGAGATAACAGTCTCAACGTTACAGGTCATCTTATCGGTGTACAAAGAGTCTTTGAATGACTTATACAATTTTAGAAGAAAATTCAACAGAATATATGATTGATCTTCTTCCTTCATAACATCATCCACATCCAACAACTTGCAGACAAGCCTATTGAAGTTATTGATGTGGGTTTCAACGTCAGCTCTCTTAGTCATCTTCAAATAGAACAATTGTAGTTTTAGATACAAACGATTCTCAAAAGACTTTTTCGCATAAATGTTTTCTAACTTTCCCCATGTATCTGTTGTAATCTTTTCTCTTATAACATTATAGAGGACCTCATCCATTATACACAATTGGATTAAGATATTGGTTTTTTAATCTAACTTATTTCACTCTGCTTCTATCATAGTTTTTGATCACTTTCCAAGGAGTGCTTCTTTCAATCATTGTTGAACTAGAATGTCATTCATCTTCACATTCATTAGTTTAAAATTATTTTTCGTAAAATATTTCTCTACACAGAACTTCATGTTAGATTGCATAGATATCTTGTCTACAAATTCATTCTACTTCCCAAAGATTACTTTGATACCACTTGTTGGGACTCATGTAAGCACCTAAAGTGGAATTAAACAAGATAATCACAATCTCACAAATAAATCCAATAAGAAGACAATTCGAATTTACGTGGAAAAATCCTTTCATGAAAAAACTACGGCACAAAGCAATAATGCATTATAAAAAATAAAGGTACAAGAGATGAGAATCTTACAGATCAAAGCCCCAAGAAGAAAAGCCCAAGCCTTTTTCCTTCAAAATCCCTCTCAAACCCTTAAGCACATTTAGAGAATCTTAATCCTTATCATAATCTCGATTACACCCAGTATATATACTACCGCAACGAAAATAGGAAACAAATCAAACATTTTGCAATTCTGCGCGCACCTTCGATGATACCTTTGATGGCATCAATAGACATCAGAGAACCCGTAATGCTATCCACTAGTAATCTCCAAACTATCTAGCAATCAACAAAGATTTTTTGAATTTTCTCACTAGGATCAAGCATTTATCGATGGCAACGACGTCTAATCGATGGAATTGAGTAGTTTGTTGATATCATTGACAAATCATGTTACAGACAAATTTAATACATTAGACAATAGACAAAGCCTTTGATCAACGAATGTTAGCTGCACTTCATCATGAAGAGTAGTCAAAATATCATGCACACATCAATATGTATAAACTCAAACATTAGAAAATCTTAATAAAATCCTTCAAATATGTAAATGTTGTAAAATATTGATTTATAAAATATATTTTAAAATAAAATATAATAGAAATATATTAAAAAGTTTTGTAACAAAGCTTTTTGGGGGTTTTTTAAGAATAGTCCCACATGGGAAAGGGAAGAGAAGAAAAAGCGGTTTAAATGAAAAGTGTGGAGTAACTTAATATTTACTTACCTAGTCCGCGCACGCGCGCTCGCGCTCGGGCTTGGGCACGGGCACGGGCTCGGACTCGAACTTGGTCTCGGTCTCGGTCTCGGTCTCGATCTCCTTTCACACCGGTGAGACGTGTGCTGGGTGCGACTGCGAGGGCGTGGGCATGTAAAGATGTTTGATAAGTACGTGTGGAAATCCTCCCGATATAAGGCACTAGTAATAATGGGGCTTATAAACTCCTATATAATGCAAATAAAGAGCTTATCGCACGTGCGCATCTGTCGTAAAAGGAAGAGGGTCGCTACCGTAAAGATCCCTTCATGGCGAAATTGACCTTAGAGCGAGAGCGTGTGTGAGTCGAGATGCGACTAAGTGGCACAAAGGTAGGTCAACAAGTTCACGAACAAAGTGATAGTCAATCGCAATAGAGACGAGTAACCTAGGAGATTGGTCACAAAGAATTTTAGGTGGGAGAGAGATCTCTCAATATATATGCAATACACAGATGCGACAACTAAGGAGCGATATTCTCGTGACTTGAAAGAGTGCTTTGTTTTTTAGAAGACCAAGAGATTAAATTAGCACCAAATAAGATAGCATAGCTCAGAACACGTGTTGTGCCATTAGTGCGGAGTCCAACTGTAATGGCTAGTTTTCCAATAGCCAGAAATGACTTAATGGAATTAATGTCTCTGGACCATAACCCCCTAGCCACCTTAGCCTATAAATAGAGGGTCTGGATGGGTTTCCAAACCATCTCAATCCACTTCAACAAACCCATACTTGGACTTCCTCGAGAAAATAATGTAGATCACCCAAATCCTTCATGGAGAATTCATTGGAAAGTCCATAAAGGTTTGAACCAGAGAAGGAGAACTCCTATACCATGTCATCAACATAAAGAAGTAAGTAAACCAAGCAAATATAACAAGGCAACGAAGAACCTTAGCAAGTTTGAGCAAAAAAGCTAAACGATGAAACCAAGCTCGAGGAGCTTGTTTTGGTGTGGTCTAGAAAACAAGCGTGCGGTTGTTCAATTGAAGAAGGCCAATATGTAATCGAAGAATAAGAAAAATAGACTAGTGCTAAAAGTGTCACCAAAGGTCTCATATACATCTTCTTCTCTCTCTTTTTCTTTTGAAGAATTTTTCTTTTCATTGTACTATATCAGGATTGGCCGAGGTGCCATTGAGTGTACCATGAGTTCCAAATAGGTGGGCCTTCGTGATTTTGAACGTAGACCCACGGAACGAGGTGAAGAAGAGCTCATCGTATCCTGAGAATCGATAAACACGTAAATTTGAAATCCTTCTTGATATATGAGGAGATAACCCTTCATTATATATACACGCTAATAATCAGCTTATAAACTCGAATCAAATACTTACTCAATTCACGGATATAAAGCTTAGTAAAAGGGGCAAAATACCACTTTAAGAGAATGACTTCGATCTGTTATTAAGTTAGAGTGAAGAAGGCAGATAAATAATGATCGGAGAAAAAACCTTTATAATGATGGAGAAATCCTTCTTGATATATATACACGCTATTAATATGGAGAAATTGAGACGTGCTTGTTGTAACAGACAGAATACCTGTCTATATTTCAAATTTATTTGTAATTTTTAAATGGCTTAATGGAATTTTCCACATTATACAAAAATTATATTAATCTGCATAATTTCCAACAATCTTAAAGCATTATTTTATGGAAGGCGACAGTGTCTCATCCATCAAGTTGATGAACCAAGACTTGATACGTTTTGATCAGTTCGATGGAACCAATTTTACAAGATGACAAGACAATCGATTTGGTTGTAAATTTCTTCAACTCACGTAGGGGCAAATAACGCTTAAGGATGTGTTTCAAGAAGATCTACTACATATTAGATCCAAATTTACAAGCACTATCTGAAGCATCCAATAACGACACACCATCGAACCAAGACTTGATACGTGGTGCTCGATGGCACTACAAGACGACAAAGCCGACGACGCTAAAGATCTACTACATAAGATGAACTCTTGTCGAGGACACATTCTCGAACAGCGAAGATCTCTCCGGAGACATTCACAACACTCTCTCTGACCAACGACGATGTACATCAACAGATGTCATCAACAAAGGAAATCTGGGCAGCTCTGGAATTCAAATACAAGGCTGAAGAAGAAGGTACCAACAAGTTTCTCATCGCCAGGTATTTAACTTCAACATGGTAGATAACAAACCGTTGCTGCCCCAAATCCAAGAACTGCAGCTAATAGTAAACAAAATCAAAGCTATAAAGATTAATCTTCCTGAATCATTCCAAGTCGGGGCTATAATCGCTAAATTGCCACCGATGTAGAAAGATTATAGAAAGAAGTTGCTGCATAAAACTGAGGACTACACACTGGAACAAATCTAGAAACACCTCAGAATTGAGGAAGAATCCCGTAACCACGACAGAAAGAATGATAACGGGAATGCCTCATCCAAGGTACATGCAATAGAGAATACTAATAACATGAATCCCGAGAAGGACGATTCCCTAAAACCCAATAAAGGGAAATTCAAGAAAAATGCCCAAAAGAAGAACGAAAAGTTCAAAGGCCTATGCCATGTCTGTGAAAAAATCGGGCACTATGCTCAAGTATGCCGATATCGCTAATCTAAAAAAGAGGCAAGTACAGTAGAAGAATGCGATATAGTAGCTAGGATCACTGAGGTGAATACCATCCAAGGCAAAGTTTCAGGTTAGTGGTATGATACTACCGCTACAGTACATGTGTGCTACAACAAATCAGCCTTCAAAACCTATGAGGAATTGACCGATGGTCAAGAAGTACAAATGGGTAATGAAGTCCGATCAAAGATCGTCGGTAAAGGAACTATCGAACTAATATTCACCTCTGGGAAAAAAGTGATTCTGACTAATATACTGCACGTCCCAGACATGAAACGAAACTTGTAATGGGATGGTGGTGTACGAGTCAGGTATAATGGTGGGTACGAGTCAGGTAAACTGATTCTGTCTAAGAATAAGAATTTTGTCGGAAAGGGATATACTTGTAACAGGATAATTAAGTTTTCTCTGAATGAAAGTAGCACTTCTACGTATATGGTTGAATCCGCTAGATTGTGGCATGATAGGCTAGCCCATATAGGGTATAGTACCTTGAAGTTCATGGCTAAGAATGGTTTAATCTCATACACAGATAATGAAACCGAAAAATGTGAAGTGTGCATATGATCCAAAATGACGAAGAAATCTTTTCCAAGTGTTGAAAGATCGTCTCAAATATTAGATTTTGTGCACAGTGATATCTGTGAATTAAATGACATTCTTACTCATGGAGGTAAATGATACTTCATAACCTTCATAGATGATTGCTCTAGATATGTGTATGTTTATCTATTAAAGAACAAAGATGAAGCATTGAACATGTTTAACATATATAAAGCAGAAGTAGAGAATCAACTAAATAAGAAGATAAAAATTCTCTGTAGCGATAGAGGAGGAGAATACTTCTCAAATGAATTCGATAACTTCTGTGAAGAACATGGACTGATACATCAATCTACAGCTCCATACACACCTCAACAAAATGGAATAGCTGAAAGGAAGAATAAAATATTAGTAGAAATGGTTAACTCAATGCTGATAAGAGCAAAGTTGCCACTAAGTCTATAGGGTGAGGCACTGCTTGCAGCGTGCCATATACTAAACAGAATTTCGTCCAAAAAATATAAAATATCTCCATATGAAACATGGAGAGGTAAAAAACCTAATCTAGGATATCTAAAAGTGTGGGGGTGTCTTGCATACTATAGAACCCCTTTCCAAAAAGAACTAAGTTATGACCAAGAGCTATTAAGTGCACCTTCGTAGGGTATGCACAAAATAGTAAAGCTTATAAACTTCTAGACATAGAGTCTAATACAATAATAAAATCAAGAGATGTTGAGTTATTTGAGAACTCACTATCCTTGGAGTCAAAGGATAATGAAATCCAAACTCCTAATAAAGAACCAGATAGCACAGCTCCACAGATAGTGGAAGCTCCTGTTGAACCTCGTAGGAGTCAAAGAACAAGAATAGAGAAGAGTTTAGAAGATGACTACGTAGACTCACAACGTACTATTTTCCATCTTGTAGAAGGAGATAGAGAAAATGTTATAAGAAAAATACCTATAGTGATGGCTATAGAAGATGATCTAAAAACATATAAAGAGGTTGTATCCTCTAAAGACTCAGCTTTCTGGAAAGAAGCTATAAACGATGAAAAGAAATCCATACTATCAAATCAAACGTGAGAACTAATAAACTTACCTCTAGGTTCTAGACCCATAAGTTGTAAGTAGGTATTTAGGAAGAAATATCACACTGATGGGTAGAGCTGTACACGAGCAGACTGAGGCTCGAGTACTCGCTCGACTCGACTCGGAATACTCGACTCGTACTCGACTCGCCTGAGTTAGAGCCGAGTACGAGCGAGTTTTCACTGCTCGTTTAGATTACGAGTAGAGTACGAGTTTAGAGGTACTCGACTCGGTACTCGACTCAACTCGGTACTCGGTACTTGACTCGCTACCCGTGTATATAAGTTCGCCCGAAAAAAAAACCCCTAGCCCACCCGTCATTTTCATTTTTCCAGTCCGCCCAAACCTACCCCACCCGTCAATGTCATTTTTCCAGCCCAAACCCTACCCCACCCATCGTCATTTTCAGGGCCCGCCCAAACCTACCCCACCCGTCAATTGTCATTTTCATTTTTTCAGTCCGCCCAAACCCTACCTCACCCATCATTTTCCAGTCCGCCTAAACCCTAACCCACCCGTCCTTTTCAAGTAGCGCTCAAACGGCCAAACCCTTCCCTCCCAGCTAGCGTTTAAAAAAAACTCCCTCCCGGCCGTCGCTCTGCCACTCGTCTTGTTGTCCGTCATCGCCCTGCCCTGCACCGCTGCACGCAGATACCGCCAGTCGTCCCTCTGCAACTCGTCCCATAACTCCCGTCGTCATCGCCCTGCCCTGCACCACTGCACGCAGCTGCCGCCGATCGTCCCTCTTCTGCTTGCTCGGTAAGGTGTGGCCATGTGGGGTTGATTTTTTTATTTTTTATTGCTAATATATATTAGAAATTGTTAATATAATTTTGAGATTATCCCCACAGGGACTTAGATAGAGACAGACGGTCCACTCAAGCCTTCGAGTTGCCTTCTTTTGGGTCTCATGCCCTAAAATGATCCGTCAAAATGGATGGACGGTATGGATAAACACATGCTCCACAGTGGGTCCCACAACCTCTGCGAGGACCGTCCGTCTCTAGCTCGAGTGCTCGACCCTAGTGGGGTAGGCATGGCCCACTGGCAGCCTCAACTTTTTTAACCGTTCAAACAACAACTCCACTAATTTTTCTGGGCCCCACTTTAATTGATTATGGTTCTGATGAAAACCCTACTCGAATTGGGCTCAAATTCAGACTCGAACTCGCCTCGAAAACTCGCACTCGGTACTCAACTCGTGTACTCGTACTCGGACTCGACTCGAAAACTCAGACTCAACTTTACTCGTTTACTACTCGTACTCGGACTTAACTCGAAAACTCAGACTCAACTCTACTCGTTTACTTCTCGTACTCGGCTCGTACTCGGGCGAGTAGAGTACGAGCAGGGGGCCCTGCTCATTGGCCGAGTCGAGTCGAGTACGAGCAGCACTCGGGCGTTAAGAGCCGAGTACGAGCAGGGCGATACTCAACTCGACTCGTGTACAGCTCTACTGATGAGACTATTCAAACCTTTAAAGCTCGACTAGTAGCTAAAGGTTTTAGACAAAAAGAAGGGATATATTACTTTGACATGTACTCTTCTATAGCTAGGATAACATCCATTAAGATATTATTTGCGCTAGCTTCCATACATCATTTTCACATCTACCAAATGGATGTAAAGACTGCATTACTAAATGGTGACCTCAATGAGGAGGTATATATGGAACAACCTGAAGGATTCGTTCTACCAGGAAATGAAAACAAAGTATGTAGATTAGTCAAATCTTTGTCTGGATTAAAACAAGCACCAAAACAGTGACATGAGAAGTTTGATTCCAAAATACTATCTCATGGTTTCATGCATAATGCAGCTGACAAATGCATATACTCTAAAGTAGATAGTAGTTGTATCATTATTATTTGTCTGTATGTTAATGACATGTTAATAATAAGTAATAAAATGGAAGGTGTAACTGAAACAAAGAGATTTCTATCTTCTGTATTCAAATTGAAGGATCGATCTTGGACAAGTTGATACCATTCTAGGTATCAAAGTTAAAAAACATTGTGAGAGTTATGCTTTGTGTCAATCTCATTATATCGAGAAGATACTAAATAAGTTTAACCATCTAAATATAAAAGAAGCAAAAACCCCATTTGATCTAAGTATCAAGCTAAAAGAAAATACTGGAAGAACAGTTACATAATTAGAATATGTGAGTGATATAAGGATTCTTATGTATGCTATGCAATGCACTAGACCTGATATCGCATATGTTGTGAGTAAACTTGGTAGGTTTACTAGTAACCCCAGTACTGAACACTGGAATGCAATCAGTAGAGTCCTTGGTTACTTGAAAGCAACCAAAGACTTAAGACTATTTTATTCAGAGTTTCCTGCCATATTGGAAGGATATACCGATGCGAGCTGCATATCGAATGCATGAGACAATAAGTCTACTACAGGGTCGGTATTCACTCTTGGAGGTGAAGCTGTATCTTGGGGATCTAAGAAACAGACTTGCATAACGTCCTTGACTATAGAGTTTGAATTTACAGTCCTGGCTGCAACAAGCAAAGAGGCTGAGTGGCTAAGGGATCTTCTATTAGAAATTCCTTTCTGTGTAAAGCGTATATCGGTTGTATCACTACATTGTGATAGTAAAACCACATTAGTTAGAGGCTATAGTGGCACTTATAATGGTAAGTCTAGTATTCGACATGATTATGTCAGACAATTTATTCGAGATCGAATCATTGTTATTTCCTATGTGAAATCAAGCAATAACTTAGCCGATCCTTTCACTAAACCTCTACCGAGAGAGGTAGTAAAGGTTACATCTAGAGGGATGGGGTTGAAACTCTTCAACCAAAGTTCCACCACTGATGGTAACTAACCGAAAGTCAGAAAATATCTAATTTCAGGTTTAATGGGTAAAAACATGTCACTGATATGTGGAAAGTTTTCAGCATTAAATTATGAAACCTCATCCATAATAGATAAGTGCTGAGCATTACGAAAGAGGGTTGAGTCTTAGAACTCTTAATTAAATCTAATCTATAGGACAAATGTCTTATAGTAACGGAGACACTGGAAGGATTTCACCTATATGAACGTAGAGATGGTGCCGTCTCTCATGAGAGTTAGGAGTTTTCTCTCGGGATCGTTCACGAATTAGGATAAGCACATGGCCATTAAATGTGTTGAGCAAGATTGTGGGAACTCTAACAAACACATAGCGAATATGTGTGTGGTTTCTCCAACTCTATTATCTAGGAATAACTGGTTCAAAGCTGCGGCTACCAGTCATTTCGACAGATTTTTGAGATACTTATACTAAGAAAAGATTAAAATCGAAAGATATCTTTCTTTATGCATATAAGCTGATTATTTAAGTAGAAATGTTTAATCGAATAAATATATTTTTATAAAATTAAGTAGGGGATTGTTGTAAAATATTGATTTATAAAATATATTTTAAAATAAAATAAATAGAAATATATTAAAAAGTTTTATAATAAAGCTTTTTGGGGGTTTTTTTAAGAATAGTCCCACATGGGAAAGGGAAGAGAAGAAAAATCGGTTTAAATGAAAAGTTAGAGTATCTTAATATTTACTTACCTAGTCCGAAGACCATGGGACTTGCAAGTTTCAGTGCATACCCGGGTGCGCTCGCGCTTGGGCTCGAGCACGGGCACGGGCTCGGGCTCGGGCTCGGACTCGGACTCGGTCTCGGTCTCGGTCACAGTCACGGTCACGGCACGGTCACAGTGCGAGGGCGTGGGCATGTGAGGCAGTGTTGCTGTAGAGGCGCTAGTGGCACACTTTGCACTTCGCACGTGCGCATCGTGTCACGGAGGGTCGGTCCCTTCGCGAACCTGTGCGAGACGTGTACGAGTCGCGGTACGATTAAGTGGCTAAGGCAAGTGGCTAGTTAGCAGAGAGACTAGAGGACTGGGAGAGAGATCTCTCAGATATATGACGGACCGAAAAAGAGTGCACATTGCTGTGACGTGGTCTGTAGCAGAAATTTGTACCATTAGTGTGTGGTCAGAATGCTTCGCATGGCTAGCCCAACAACTAGAAAACGGCTGAATTCTTTGTCTCATGTGATCAATATGCTGCAGATTAATTGCCCACAGACACTGTGATGCACGAAAACGGCCATAAAACGGCTAGTTTTTCAACAACCAGAAATGGCTTAATGGAATTAATGTCTCTAGACCATAACCCCCTAGCCACCTTAGCCTATAAATAGAGGGTCTTGGATGAGTTTCCAAACCATCTTAATCCACTCTAGCAAACCCATACGAACTGAGACAGCCAGCCCCACTCCACTCCTATACTCCAGTGATTCTAGCAATATAGCAAGGCTTGAACCTTAACTTGAAGAACAGACCAGCGGTGTGGTCTAGAACAACGGTTCAATTGAACTAATAGATAAAGAACAAGAAAAATAGACTAGTGCAGTGGTCTCATATACATCTTCTTCTCTCTTTTTCTTTTTGGGATTTTTCTTTTCATTGTACTTTCTGCCAAATTGAGTGTACCAGAGTTCCAATAGGTGGGCCTTCGTGTTTGTTGAACGCAGACCCACAACAAGCTCGTCGTATCCTAGAAGCGATTTTCCTGTAACCTATCAGCTTACTCAATTCACTTGAGTAGGAGCAAATAACGCTTTAAGGACAGCGTTTCAGACATGCTTCAGCCTGTCTATATTTCGGATTTATTTGCAATTTTCGGTTTCCACATTATACAGAAATTATATTAATCTGCATAATTTCCAACAGTAAATATGTCATTAATTATTTGATGTACCGCACAAAATCGAACATGATCTAGTCTTAATCATGCACATGTTCATTAATCCCATCTTTTATAAATGCTTGACAGTGCACTCTTCAAGAGAATGGCCTGCACGAAGAAAAAGAACAAGAACGATAAAGAGAGCAAGCATCAAAATTCAATACACAACGAAGTCCATGAACATATATAAACTTTACCTCTTCATATTCTGCACAGCTCAAATATGGTCCCCTAAGTAGCCATTGCTGGGAGCTAGGTGTAAAAAGCAGCGACACATGCTTTGCTTTTAGCATTGACAGATAGACGGTCTAGATTTCAAGATGTGGTGAACCGTGAAACGTTTCTTCCAACCCATGTCCTGATCATCAAGTGCAATTTCCTATAGTTCTCACCAACCTTTATATAATGTATTTTACCATAGTGATGGATAATGGGGAACACGTCCAATAAGGTCAGTTGATATCTCAAGTCGGAAAGTAGCATTTTTAAGATGGGTTTAAAAGTAAACCGTGTTTAATGAGTGGAAATTTGCGAAATGATACATGTATCATCTTGTTGACCCTTTTTTTCCTTTTTCAGGATTTCAACTCCCACATGCATCTATGGTCAAGATCCTCTCCATGCCATCACACGTGCTAAGTTGGGATGTTCGTGTAAGATCTGAACAATCCATCAGGTTGGGCTAGACATGTGGATACCTCAAACTAAAGATCAAACAGGTCCACTTATCTAGTGGGCCATTTTATATGGGAAAAATAAACTCAAGAGATAAATAGCCATCCATTTGTTTTTTAAATATATATATAGATCTTTTGGCCAGGCTATCTACTTGATGGGGCCCACCTGATGGACGGCTTCGATGTCCACTGCACTGTGCAAGATTTGCATGTTGCTAGCGTGTAGAGAGGCAGGCTGCAGTATTTCATTCTTAATTAAAGATTGAAAAATAATGGAATATTAGTCTCATTTCTAGTCACTTAAATGTGTAGATTTGAAAAACATTAAAAAGCATTGCACTAGGGAATAATCAGAAGGTCTTTTACTGATATTTCTTTAATGAGGTTTACTAAATCCACACGCGTGTGGGAACCCTGGCCACCAACATGCTAGCATGTGTGCCAATATGGATGATTTGTGCGAGATCTAAGCTTTCATCACATTGGCTAACCCATTTAGATCTTTTGGCCTAGAATCAGGCCATTTTGTACTTTAGTTATCATAAAAAGAAATGAAGGGCTAGAAAAACTTATTTGTGATTGTAAGGGTGCTTTGAACAATGTGGCCCACCTGATGATTTTTGAGGCAGAAGATTTCAACATTATTCCTGAGAAGATGAAAAGATCAGATCTAGCACATGGCTTCCATATGGGGACATGTGCATGCATTGAGATGGATGGGCTCCAAGCGCTTGTGAAATTGGCAAACCTCTTTTTGAAAAAAATTCTTTTAATATCATTTCCTTCGTAGTTTTACCATTCTATTCATTAACACATTGTGGACCACTTTAAGCCGTCGAAAGATAAGCTTTAATAATATATAGTCAAAGTTGATTACTTTTAGAGGAGTTAAAAGGACAGGTGAAACAAATGTACCACTTGCTGCTGATTCTAACTTCATACGTATGTGAGACATGGTTTAGTCATTTACATTGTTGGTCTAAAGTATTAAAGATAATTTATTTTATCAAATTCATTATTCTATGAATATGTTAGAGAATCTCTTTAACCAAAATTTAAATTAGCAAATATAATTTTTGAATTTCACAAGATTTCAATTACATACCGCTAAACTAATAGTTGATTTTACTTCACTTTGATTCTAGTATAATTGTGATTTGGATTTTGAGTAATTCGAACACAAGTTTCCAAACGAGCTCGATTTTTGAGTAATCCAAAGTCAAGTTTCCAAACGAGCTCTAAGTAATTCTTAAGTTTACAAGATGCATCACCTTTAAGGTCTAATCTGTCTCAACGGTGGACACTCTGTTTCAATACTGAGTTCAGAGGAATGAGTGGCCAATGTGGTTGGTTTGAGTGTGTGTTAAAAAAATTCCCTTCAAGTCAGACTCTCCACTTAAGATCTATGAACTGATGCTGAGTTCCCATAAAGAGAATTATGTATTCCTTTTATTTGAACAACACATCTTTCTTTATTCTATAATATGTTTGTAGAACTTGAGTTCTTTAGTGAAGAGTTTGACCAGACATGAAAATGCAGGAATCGTTCCATTCAGTTAAATTAAGAGCTCTAAAGTGGGAGCTCCATTGTGCAAATAACCCTTTTGAGCTTTTGACTCTTTTCACATTAATTTGTAAGACAAGTGTCAATAGATTAGCTTTTCTTAATCAAACAGATTTTTTGGGTATACCATCCAAATCAAGGCCCATCGGTTCAACCGTTTGGATTTGGGTCATAGCACCCCATGCGAACAGCCATTGATTTATGGCTTTTATCTCTAATATTTTTGATTGGATTGTGTAGTAAACTTTGTTGGGCGACTGTAAATGTTTATGATTTATCCATGCCGTCCAGCCACTTTAACGGCTCATTTTAGAAGTTGAGCCCAAAATTGAAGTATATCCAAAACTAAGTGGACCACACCACAGAAAAAAAAAAAAAAAGCTGTGGGAATAATAATTTCCACCATTGAAACCTTCCCATGGCTTACATCTTATTTGCTATCAAACCTGTCCATAAGATCACACAGACATAAATGAAGAAAAAAGAAAAGTATCAGCTTGATCCAAAACTTCTACAGCCCCTATGGACTTTTCAACAGTGGTAGACCCTCAATTCACACAATTTCCAATGGTGTAACTTTGGACATGCTTCATTTTATTTTATTTTATATAGCTCAAGCCCTAAAATTATCCGATCAAATTGACGAACAAAGTACATATAATACATAAATCACAGTGGCCCCTACACAGCTTACAATGTTATTCATCAGTAGGCAATGTGCTTCCTTTTGGGGCTCCCTCTTTAGACATTCAGGGATTGAGATTAAGCTTGGTAGTGGTCCATCATGTCATCCAAGTAATTAGTGGGCCACTAACCCTACCAATAAAATCAGTATGCAATAAATAAATATATAAGTACAATTGGTTTTCCTTTTTAATTTAAATTTTATATATATATATATATATATATATATATATATATATAGAGAGAGAGAGAGAGAGAGAGAGAGAGAGAGAGAGAGAGAGAGAGAGAGAGAGAGAGTTCCACAAAGGTAGCTCCAAATGAAAAGGAATGAGATAAGAAGAGCACAGCCACTCACTTGTGGAAACATTTATAAAAAGAATCCAATGGATGGGAAAGTCCTTTCCCCGTGAAAGGTATGAATCGTATGGACTGTACTTCCACGTGTTGATATACCTTTCAACCAACCCTGCATTTTGAGACACGTAGAGAGGCGGCATGAATGCTAAAAACGACCCTGAAAGCACAGGGAAAGAGAGGAGTTGGACCCTAGACTCACTTCACAAAGAGATGACACGTCGCACAGGTAGGAATCTCTCCAAAGAATAACAGTCATCAATCATAAGGGCCACCATTTCCGACCTTTGGTGAAATATATGCGCGTGGATGGACATGCTTAGAGATGGACAGTCCTGATAGGGGCTATGTGGACCCACTGTGATATGTGTTTTTTAACCACACCATTCATCTATTTTGACTAATCATTTTTTCTTATGAGTCCAAAAAGGAGGCCGATCGAGGTCTTTAGTCAATCACACGGCAGAAAACAGTAGCGACAATGAAATTCACCGTTGAAAGGTTTTTAAGGCCCACCGTGATGTTTATTTTCTATCTAACTCGTTTATAAGGTCAGACAGATATCGACGAAGGGAAAACATAAATACCAACTTGATCTAAAACTTCTGTTGGCTAATGAGGTTTTCATAGATGGGTGATCCATCCCTATTAGAGTCCACTTGAGCATGAGAATGTCCTCCTTTATGAGCTCATGTCATGAAATTATCTGTCAAAATGGATGTACGGCGTGGATAAAGCACATACATCAAGGTGCACCGATAAAGCCCCAACCAGGACAGTTCTTTAGTACTCAATCCGCGTCCGAAATATATACACATATGCGCTGATTAGGTGTTACCGTGGACGTTCATAATGTATTGTATATCCATGCCGTCCATCCGTTTTTCAAGCCCATTTTATGAAGTGTGCCCTAACTTTAAGAAAAAATATATCTCAGATGGACCACGCCACAGGAAACAGTGGTAATTGAACGCCAACCATTAAAAACTACCCAGGACCCACTGTAAGAAGATCCATAATGTTTATTTTCCATCCAACTCGTTGATAAGGTCAAAATTACTTAGATGAAGGGAAAATACAAAGATCAGCTTGATCCAAAACTTTCGTAGCATACAAAAAAGTTTAGTCATTTACCAATTTTTTCCATTGGTGTGGTCCACAAAAGATTTGGATCTACTTACATTTTAGAATAACGTCCTAAAATGATTTGACGAAACGGATGGACGACGTGGATTTAAAAAACATTCATCAAGATGGGCCTCACACCTTAAGGGTAACACGTTACCTGGGTAACACCTCATCCACTCCCATGAACACATACTCCTTGGAAGAAGAATCTTGGCAGACCTAAAAGCCAAGAGAAACCAGTACCCCCAATACTAGGGAACGGATTGGCTACTCCCCGCCATCAACCCGGTGGCTGATTGTGGGTGCTCTGTGGGACCCACCATGACGTATGTATTTCACTCATTCTGTTAATCCATTTTTACAGATTATTTTAAAGTTTTATTGAACAATATGAGAGGTATATAAATCTCCAGTAGACCACACCACAGGAAAAAAATAGTGATTGGATATCTATCATTAAAATCCTCCTAAGGCCTAGTATGCTATTTATTTGATATCCAATTAATTTGTTGATTACGTCCTAAAGACCTAGGTGAAGAAAGAAAACAAATATCATCTTAATCCAAAACTTTTATGGCCCTAAAAAGTTTTTTTATGGCCAACATTCATTCAACATTGTTTCTTATAATATGGTTAACTTGAGATTGGCATATACCTAATTGTTTATCGAATACCATAAACAGATATAGAAAATGGATAGACTGCGTGGATGAAACAAATACATCATGGTGGGGCCACAAAGCACCTACCATTAGTCATTGGCTGGTTGCAGGGGAGTAGCTAGTTCGTTGGGCGCAGATTGGGTACTGACAAGGTCGGTAGTCAAATTGTTACTGAAGTGACGTCACCAAGCTCTGTGAAACCCACTATGATGCATGTGTTATAATTCTACCATCCAACCATTTTTAGAGATCGTTTTAATGCGTTACAAAGAGAATGAGATAGATCTAAATTTCAAGGGAACCCACCACAGAAAACCGTGGGAGCTATCACACCCACTGTTGAAACATTTATAAGGCCCACGGTGATGTATTTTTGAGATCATTCCTACTCATAAGTTAACATAGAAATACATGAAGTGAAAACAAAAATTTTGAAGCTACTGTATCATCTAAAAAGTTTTGAATGGTGGATATCATTGTCCCCACTATTTTCCATGGTGGGATCCACTTGAACTTTAGATCTATCTCATTTTCTTTGTAATGCCATAAAACTGATCTCTAAAAATGGTTGGACGGTATGAATACAACACATGGATCATGGTGGGGCCCACAGAGCTTGGTGACGTCACTTCAGTAGCGATATGGCTACTGACCTTGTCAGTATCCAATCCGCGCCCCCTATTCAAAGCTTGGACAGGTGGAGGCTCCAAGAGCCACTGATGTGGCATCATAATGTTCGAATTTCATCCACACTGTCCAATCATTTTCCATCTAATTTTGAATTATGAAACTAAAATAGATAAGATCCAAGGCTCAAATGGACCACACAGTGGGGATTAAATTCCTACCGTTGAAAAATTCTTCGGGGCCACAAAATTTTGGATCAAGATGATATTTGTTTTTTCAATACTCCCATGCGTATATGACTATATAAACAGATTAGACGTAAAAAAATAATAATTTTTTTTAAAAAATAAAAAATAAAAAACAGTGGACCTTAAGAAGATTTCAATGGTAGGCGTCCTTAGCACCACTGCTTCCTGTGGTGTGGTCCATTTGAATATTGGATATACCGTAATTTTGGTTCTATACTCTAAAATAATATGGGAAAATGGATGACCGGTTTGGATGCAATTTATACATCAAGATAGCATCCGCTACCCCGAGCTTGGAACGGCAGCGGGTTAGTACGTAATCGGACGCGGATTTCCTGCAAAAGCCTTTTGCACGAGTTCCGACATTGGATACCTAGGTGGGACCCACCGAGATTTTTGTGAGCTCGTTATAGGAAATTGGATTAAAATTGAGAAGGATCCAGGAATCAAGTGGGCCGCACCAGAGGAAAATGTGCGTAGTGAAACTCCTACCATTGAAACTTCATGGGGTCAACAGTTATGTTTACATGACATCTATATCGTTCATAAGGTCGTTCTTAATGGGATGAACTGAAAACAAAAATATTAGCATGATTCAAAACTTTCGTGGCCCCATGAATATTTCAACTGTGGACGTTCAATTCTCATGCTTTCAGCCCTTTTAAGAATTGAATTCGGCTCATTTTTGGCCTACCATACAAAAATGGACTCACGAAACAGATGAACGGAATGGATTTCTTTAAAACATCACAGTAGGCCCTACCTGGGTTTCCAGTGTAGGAACTTCCTTTATCCGGAAATCCACGCCGCCCCTAACCCAACCCAATAATAGGGACACTTCCATCGCAATCGGAGGCTCCAAAAACATACAAATTTGGGAGTGCCACATTAATGCAGAGAACGGACTTCAAATGACAGACGGTCACAGAATGCGACAGATGCTGAGAAACGGATTGACTACTCTCGCTGCCACCGGCCCGGCGGCTGGTGAGCAGTGCTCTGTGGGCCCACCATGATGTATGTGTTTCATCCATTCTGGTTATCCATTTTAATAGATTATTTTAGGGCTTTATTCCAAAAATAAAGGGCTATAAATCACAGGTGGACCACACCAAGGAAAATAATACTGATTGGATATCCACCATTAAAATCCTCCTAGGGCCCACTGTACATCCAATCTGTTAATTACGTCATAAAAACTCAGAAGAAGGGAAAAACAAAGATCAGCTTGATCCAAAACTTTTATGGTCCCAAAAAGTTTTTAATGGTATACGTTCATTCAACACTGTTTCCTGTAATGTGATCCACTTGATATTGGGATATATTTAATTTTTCATCTCATATCATAAAATGATCTAAAAATATATATACGGCATAGATGAAACACATATATCATGGTGGGGCGACAGAACACCGACCAAACGGCTGGTGGCACGGGAGTAGCCAATCCGTTTGCCAAAAAATGGTGGTAGCCGTTGTACGCCATGCCACATACTGCCAGTTTCTGCAAACGTCCAACGAAAATTCACGAAGCGGTTATTCACACCAGCTGCTTTCTATTCGAGTACACTCATTTTCTATTTTGAGAATTGAAATAGTACATGTATGTATGAGAATCAATTAGTGGGATGTAAATATCAACTCTTGGAATATGTCCAGGTAATATAATAAATGTTGCCGTAATTTTGAAATCTCACGTTAATTTGGTAAAACATGGTGAGATTTTCAAAATATCATTAGATTTTAAATTATTATTTTTTATTAGGGTATTTATCAAAAAGTAATAAAAAGCTATAAAAAAAAAAACTTATTATATAACGCTAAATGCTCACGCAAGGAATTGGTGTGTGAGGATTGTCTTGTTGTGAAGATGGGATGTAAGCCCTTGTAGACATTTTATTTAAATTAAAAAGATTTGTTCTTTAACTATCTAGCTATACCTGGTGAAATTGTACTTGAATTCTTTAATCACCGTTGAATGTCCAATAAAATTGAGAGGTAAAATTTCCAACTCAACCGGTCGAGAGGTTTCTAACCCTCGGTCCCTTGAATAGAGTAAAAAAATTAAACGACATGTATATACTCAAGGAAGGAATGAGAAATGACTGAAAAAAGAAAGAATAGAACCTAAATGGCCATTGGAAGTAGCGAACAACCTTGATGGTTGAATCCCAAATCTTGTAAACTTGGGCTTGGCTAGGAATCAGATCTTGAAAGAGAAGGTAAAACTCTTAATAACGAGAGAAGCGCGAGAATGTGAAGAAAGTAAACCGTTGGCCCACCAAACACCAACTATCACTAGTCACTCTTTTTACCAACCAAAGATGTGGATGCATCCTAGAAGATGATACAACGATTAATGAATGACAAGTTCGTACATTTATGGATTTTCCACTCATCACTTGGCACTAAAGCTCAAAATCCATTTCGTTTCATACATTCCCCACCTATCATCATTTACACTCTTTCTCTATTTTATGTACCTTTTTATTTATCATGTTTGCCTGCTCAGAGTTGCTTGACTTTGTGGAGCTAGGCTAGAATTTCTTTTATTTTTTTCATTCCTAGCTTCTTAAAAGACCACGTAAGCATAACTAAACATGTAATGTTGTTGCAAAATTATATTCATTTGAAAATCATATATCTTGTAAAGTAAAAACTGCACATAATATGAATAAAAAATAGTACTTAAATCTTTATTCTTCTGCTATTGGAATCTTTACTCAAATTTTATGGTCGTAGCCCAACCATCGGAGTAAAAAATTTCAAACCTACCATTTCTTAACTGCCTTTAAAAGAATTATAAAGGCAAAGGAAATGAGAAAGAGTCAAGTCATACACACCTTTCCAACTATGGTGCACGCACAAGTATCCTTCCTCTCTCCTCGTGACAGACTATGTTGAAATAGGAGTCAAGCTCGTGGATGACATTTACCGCCCAAATATGTGGATGACATTTACCGCCCCAAATATCAAATCCATCTCATCATGAAATAGGATGCCCCAAAAATCAAGTCCATCCAACCATAAAAATGAGATGCCTCATGCAAAAGTAAAGTTTTTTAAATGGTTGTTCTCGGTTTCCATTCAATGTGTTCCACATGCTAATTGGACTCAGCCAATTTTTTTAACATCCTATTTTTATGATGGGACAAGCTTCTTTGATGACTGAGATACCATATAAAACTTATGGTTCCCACGTGGTAACTAATCGGATGTACTAGTTTACTCAAGTGTATCTCTTATACGAATACACATTTCAAAATATAATCTTATTTATTATTTTATAATAAATATTTTTATTTTATTACTTTTAAATTTTTTTCTAATACTTTTCCAATAAAAACCTCAAATATGAAAATCTCATGAAGAATTTATTGGCCAACAAATAATATACGTCATTATCTTGATTTTACATGACCTAAGCTGAGAATCTTATACAATAATCATTGTTTTCATGTATACTGGCACTTCACATGCTTAGCCACTCTAAATGTTGATAATCTCATCTTTCTTTCTTTGTTTTAAATAATCTCTCTTATTTAAAAAATGCATACAAGATAACATGGGTTTGTTGATTACATACACGTGTGAGAGCTCTTTCTATACACACGCGAGCATAAATGCCAGTATGGAGCACGTGTGGGAGATCAGATCCTTCCATTAGTTGGTCTATGCTTTTTGAATCATCTTGCCTAAGGAGGGGCATTTTTGCACCTCAGGTGGGCCACGAATTACAAGACGAAATGGATGGCTAGAAAATAGATAGTTTTTAATTTTCATTTTATAGCCCATTCGATACGTTAGATAGTTTATTGTTTAAGCCAGGAGATCTAACCGGTGTGGTCTACTTGATGAAGAGATCTGATCTCTCAACCATATTCCATATTGGCACGTGTGCCTGTGCGTGTGTAGAGAGAGCTTCATGCGCATATGAATTAGCAAAGCTCAAGATAACACATTAATAATACGAACCAACAATCTAGTTTGGATTACAATATTAATTAAATCACCATAGTTATATAAGCCTAACCTTAAAAGGGCTTTGCTAATCCAATACGCATGTTGGGCACTGCCAACGTGGCAGATAAATACGAGATCCAGACCATCCATCATGATGGTTACATCATGTTTATGTTCTGGACTAAGAATCATCTCTATCCGTTAATCAAATGGCCCACTTTTTATGAAATAAAAATATAGACGGAGAAAAAAATACTTGGCTGAAATTTTCTAAGCCTTTTAAAATTATTTAAAATATTGGCCAGATGATGGATGGAACGACCTGATGTAAGATATACAGTCAGACCCACCTGATGAGTTGAAAATCCTAGTAAAATATATAAGTCAGGCCCACCAGATGAACGGCTGGGATACTGCACGTGTATGCCAAGTCCGCACATGCGGTGGCGTGTAGATGTTAGGCCTTGTGAATGCGTGTGGGCGCAGCAAGACTCGCGCAAGGAAAGGATAACAGGTAGCGGCGGAGATGTAAGATGCCATCACGAAATGGTCGTTTTTCTGGGCCCGCAATCTTACAGGTGGGGCCCACGTATCTCTAATCTGCACCGTACAATGGTGGGATCCATAACGATACTTGCAGATGCAGAAATTCTGGTCATGGAAGTATTCTATCCATGTAATATGATAAGATTTTCTATTCGTTGATCTGGAACGTTCGTGAACTGTCCAAATGAAGACTACCGATTGGACGGTTTTGATTGTATGAATGAGGGGATTTTTTATGACTTAGCCTATTAATGAGATGGATCACAAGATGAAGGGTTCGGATTAACTGGAAAGTGGACCCACGTGTGGAGCAAAAGGATCGAGGAGAAAAGGACATTTTGCACGAGCGGGCATCATACAATGTCCTGAGAGAGAAACTAACTAGGGTTAGTTAAGTAATCCTAGTTAGGTAAGTAGAGTTAGAAGCCGACGAAAGTAGTGGCGCTGCTATTTAAAGGGGCCACAGCTCTCAAACTCGGTAGTGCAATTGGAGATTCGATCATCTTCGCCAGTCTTCTCTGTTATTTTACCTCGTTTCTCTCGTTTTCTTGCTACACCGGATCTGATTAGAAGGAATTCAAGCTGAACGAGGTATGCTCTATCTCTCAATTGGTTTTTTGACGATGCCTGATCGTCTATTTCGTCGTTTTGGCTATTTTTCTGTCGAGATTTAAGCAGCGATCGATCCGTGTCTGCTTCCGATCCTCTCTATCTCTCTTTGGCTTAGCTGATTTGCTATTGATATTTGAGAATCGATGTAGCTATCTCTCTTCGAGTCCTCATTCTCTCTCATCTGGTTTTCTATTGAGATCTGAGAAGCTGCTTCGGATCCTCTCTCTGTTTCTCTCTCCACGGAACTGGTGTTTTGTTGAAATTTGAAGATCGATCGACTCGATCGATTGTTTTCATCGATCTCTCTCTCCCTCCCCCCAATTTTAGGCTCTTTTTTTTTTTTTTTTTTTCGAGATTGCAAGTTTCCTGTCATCGTTTGCTTATGCATTCGAATTCGTCTCTAGACGGATGACTCGATGCAATTTCACTTGAAGGAAGTAGAAATTTCGTTTCTTTAGAGATTTCGTCCGTACCTGTCTCGTTCTATTTCTAGAATCCGATCCTCTCTCTGCAGATCTGAAAATCCCTCGTTTGGATAATCTTTCTCACCTTCTTTTGAGCTGTTCTTCATTGAGAAAAAAATGCTCAATTTCCGCTCTTTTAAGGAGGAGATTGCTCCCTTTGTGTGAAATCTTTCTTCCGTCTATCCGATTTCATTCCGATTTCATTCGTAGAAAATCTAACATCCCTGTTTTCTTTTTCTTCTTTTGGTGTTACAGGAAAGGATTTTTATGAAGCAATTCGTTTGAGGAATTGTAAGGTAATGTATAGAATCGATTCCGCATTTGAAAACTGTTTGAATTTAGATCAATCTCCGAATTCTTCTTCCTTTTTACTGAAATTTTCTCCACCTCTATTGATGTTTTCAGGACATAATACCTTAAATTCCTCTTCAAATTCTGACAATCAGAAACAAAATCCCAAAAGCTAAGATCGAAGAAGCCACTTTCTTGCATTTTCTGTAATCCGTTCGAAAAAATCTCCCAAATTCCTATAAAATTCTTTTATCCCCATCTCCCCTCTCAATTCATTCGATCCCGACCGTCGGATTTCCAAACATGGGGCTTTCCAGCATGCCCACCCCATCAGAAGGGGTCCTATCCGTCCTCCTCGTCAACACAGCCCTCTCGATCACCATCTTCAAAGAGATCGTCCGATCAATCCTCCACGTAGTCGGCATCCGCCTCCCATCCCCACCGCCATCTGCAGACATCAGCGAAACCCCATCAGAACCCTTGGAATTCCCCCCTTTCACCGACGAATTCCGCTGCCGGGTCCCGTCCATCCGGTTCGGGTCCTGCTTCCGCTGCCCGTCCGATCACGACTGCTCGGTCTGCCTCACCCGGTTCGAACCGGACTCGGAGATAAACCGGCTGCCTTGCGGCCATTTCTTTCACAAGGGCTGCTTGGAGAAGTGGCTAGAGTACTGGAATACGACCTGTCCTCTATGCAGGACTCCCGTGGTACAGGAGGAAGACGCTTCCTGCCCCTGGTTCTAGCCGTATTTACTGGATTGCCATCCTGATGAATGAAATTACATGAATGCCACTCGTCGTCGTGCACGACTGTAGTGTGTTTGTACTGTACAGGGAGCTGGATGTAGACCGGAGTGTCTGTTTTCACTTCTAATACGTATGCGGTATCTGTATTTTTCTTCCTCGTTTTGCTTGAGATGATGGGTTTTGGCCTTTGTGTAGTGTACAGCGTATGGAGTCTACAAAAATGCTCGTCTTTCTATAAATTGCTTTCTTGTATTTCAATCCAACATTTCTACAGTATTCGTGCTAGGCTGTAAATCCGGACCGTCTGTCTAATGGGTCTCATTGGTTGTTTTGTTCATGTGTTTTGAACCATAGCCATTCGTAGTGGGGCCCCACTGGAAGATGGTCCCAAATGAGGGGAACGGATTGGCTACTCCCCATGACACCAGCCCCGTGGCTGGTGGTCGGTGCTCTGTGGGCCCACCATTACCTTCATCCATTTTTACAGATCATTTTAGGCATTTATTCCAAAAATTACAGGTATATAAATCTCAGGTGGACAAACACCACATGAAAACAATAGTGATTGGATATTCATCATTAAAATCCTCTTAAGGCCCACTGTACTGTTTATTTGACATCCAATCCGTTTATTAGGTCATACAGGCCAAGATGAAGGGAAAAACAAAAATCATCTCAATCTTAAACTTTTATGGCCCAAAAATGTTTTTAATGGTTGACGTTCATTCAACACTGTTTTATGTAATGTGGTCCATTTCAGATTGTGATATACCTTATTTTTGGTTTTATGTTGTAAAATGATCTTTAAAAATAGATAAACGGCATGGATGAAACACATACATCGTGGTGGAGACCACAGAGCACGGACCACCAGCCATTGGCTGGTGTAGGGGGAGTAGCCAATCCGTCCCCCAGATGAGATGGCAAATCGCCCGTTTCTTGTATTTCAATAGAACATTTATGTCCATGTAACGGGCTTTATTAGGATGGACAGGTGTTCGACCGTTGGTTGATATGTATTATTTGTACAAGGGCCCACTGGACGGATGGTCCCAAATGGAAGCTGGTGTACTTGGCTCCAGCTGTATATCTGCTGTAGGTACGTGTCGTGCAAAGACGAGCACCGACGCTCCTCGACTCCGAGCTGTACGAACGTTTCAAAGGGGAAACGGATTGGCTACTCCCCTGACACCAGCCAATGGCTGGTGGTCGGTGGTCTATGTGCCCTACTATGATGTGTGTGTGTTTCATCCATGCCGTCCATCTATTTTTACGGATCATTTTATAATATAAGACCAAAAATTAGGTATATACCAATCTCGAGTGGATCACACTTACAGGAAATAGTGTTGAATGAGAGTCGGCCATTAAAAACCTTTTGGGGCCGTAAAAGTTGTTGATCAAGCTGATTTTTGTTTTTTCCCTTCATCTGCGCCTGTATGAGCTAATCAGCGGATTGGATGTCAAATAAACAGTACAATGGACCTTAGAAGGATTTTAACGGTGGAAATCTAATCACTATTGTTTTCATCTGGTGTGGTCCACCTGAGATTTATATATCTCTCATTTTATTTTTTGATCAAGCGCTAAAATGATTTTTAAAAATGGATGAACGGAATGGATGAAACACATACATCACGGTGGGTCCTAAAGAGCACCGACCACCAGCCCGGCCGGTGTCAGGGAATTAGCCAATCCGTTTCCGTTCAAAGAGATCAAAGTTATCTGTTCAAAGGAGATCAAAGTTGTATGGGCTTTACAGTGATGTATTTATTATATTTAAATTAAATAATTTTTAGGGCCCACGTAACGTTTATTTTACATCCAATCTGTCTATAAGGAGGGAAAAAAATTCCATATTGATCTAAAACTTTTGTGACCCCAAAAAGATTTCAGTGGTAGACGTCCAATCTTCCACTGGTTTTTTACGAGCTCGTAAAACGGATGGACGGTTTGGATATAACAAATACTCGTGATCAAACCCACGTAACTTGCCGACGTCAATACAGCAGCTGTATAGCTGGTGTGAGGTACACTAGCCAATCCACTTCCTTCCCAAATGGAAGAGAGTCCTTTCACGTATAATGAGATGGCTGTACCATATCCCATTTGTAGTGGCGGTTCAAATCGTTGATATGATGACCTATACCTGTATCATTGTATGTGGTTCAATGCACTGAATTCCCAGATATGATGATTGCAGTCGCTGGAGCGTGCCTTTTTTGGGGGGTGATGGGATAGATTATTGCTGTGTTTTTCTCGACTGTCTATCCGCTGACCGGGAATTCAAGGGTCGTAAAGCTGATCTGATAATCGCAGTCGCTGGAGAGTGCCTTTCTTGCATGGCCCACCAACAGAGGCGCTCTTGATATCGTCAACGTGGGACGCGGATTGCCTGACGCACTCTCCTGTTGTAGAAAGCTAGGTGGGGCCGCTGAGATGTATGTGAGGATTATCTACTCTGTCCGTCTGTTTTTCAGTTCATGTTAGAGCAAGAGACTAAAAAATGAGATGGATCCAAAATTCAAGTGGGCCATGCCACATCAAACGGTAGGGATTGAACACCAGCCGTTGAAACTCTGTGTTTTCAGTTAATCCCAGCGGGAATGACAAATTTAGAGATGACTAGGCTCAGTCACTTGCTGACCCTAGCTCGGACTCGGCTTGGTTCGGTCAGTAGCTCGAGTCAGTTCAAGCTAAGATCGAGCCGAGTTCACCTCTACGGCATTTTCACAAATATATAAACTGTTTGTAAAATAGTTGCAGCGTTACGCACACACCTTTTTTTGCCACCAGCTGACACTTGGTTTAACAGTTGGTTTGGATTCGGGTGAATGGACAGCCGAGAGGATTTGGATGAACGGATTAGGGTTGGGCGAATGGTTTAGGATATGGGCGTTTGCCGCCCGGGTTAGGGTTGGGCGAACAGGTCAGTATTTTTTTTGGTGATCGGGTAAGTATTTTTTTTTTTAAAACACTTAACATATAATCGACTCAAAAATTGATCTCAGTCGATCCGAGCCTAACCAAGTTGAGTCGAGCTCGATATCGAGTCGAGCTAGGTCCAACTCGGACCCGACTCGAAAATGTTTCGAACTCATTAAAACTAGCTTGACTCGGCTTGAACACAATTTCAATTCGAGTCAAGTTAAGCTTTTTCGAGTCGATCCGAGCGAGCTAACGAGCTAACTTGACTCATGTACACCTCTAAATGACCTTACGAAGGGTTGGATGGTACATGGACATCAATGTGAAACCTAAGAAGATTTCAATAGTAGGTACATGTGGTAACATGAGCTGGGAAACCGAATTAACGGGTGGATTTCGTAAAAATCATGGTGAACCACCTAAGTTTCGGGTCCATGCGGTCCAGTGTCACAGTCCATCCTCACCCATCAATTTGGGGAACTTGTGTGGGTCAAGTGCGTCCCACTCAGACGAACGGCTAGTTAATACAAACCCCTTTTCCGGACCAGTTTGTACTTGGGTGCTTCTGAGATGTCAGGTTGAAATCTAGCCCGTCCATCAGTTTCTTCATCTCATCTTATCGCATGATCCTAAAAATGAGCCACATCCAAAATTTAAGTGGACCACACTACACAAAATGTTGAGATAAGAATGCTCACCATTGAAACCGTCCACATTTATATGCCATCCAAACCGTTCATAAGATCATTCTAATTGGGATGAATCCCCATAAAGATTTTGATAGTGGCAATCCATCTTGTGTGGTCCACGTGAGTTTTGAATCTGGCTTATTTCTAGGATTTGAGGTGTAGAAACTGATGAATGGGGTGGATTTAACATAGACATCTCGGTGGGCCCAACGTAGGAACTTCCGTGTAAAACCCTTTTTATTGAACTTGTCTGATTTCCAGACATGGGTGTGTTTGGATACATAGACAAGTAGTCTCAATTACTCAGAATCTAATTCAATGTACTAATCTGCAATTTGGATTTTCCCTTTGAAGCTGCAGAAAACGAATTGATTACGGCATTCAGGACCTCTTTTAAAAGAATCCAATTTCAATGGAGGAAGCCACGTCGAAGATGGGCACCAATGTCAGTTGTCACAGACGGTTGACAAAGAGAGCCGCCCAAGCTTAGCCATTGGGTGTGAGAATAAGGCCAACTTCTCGATGGGTCGGTTTGAAAAATGATACTGCCAATCTATTGTTTTTCCTAATGTATGGAACGGCCCCCCCACCTAAGGGCCTGTTTGGACGCACTTCCTCAAAAGAAGATTTCTGAAAAAGAGAGATTTCAAGACTTTTTTTGGTAGACTTTGGGAAATTTTGAGTGAGTGGAGAGGAAAATGGCAGTTTGCAAAGTGCATCCAAAGACAAAACAAAAACAGGATTTGGGTCAAAATGGAGATGATTTTTCTTTGGAAAAAAAATGGAAATATTCAGTCATTTGGTATTTTAAAACATTTTTGGACCGCCTTTTATGAAGAAATGTCACAATGAATGACCATGAAAGTCCATTAAACCGGCTTTGAATGGCATCCAAATGGACCGTCAATCTCAACTTGATAAAATGGTCATTCATCTCATTGCTGATTTAGTAAATATTAGTAAGCATCCAAATGTACCCTCAATCTGAACTTGAGAAGGCCGAAATGCCGTTTTTTAAATCCAAATGGCAATTTATGTTGTGTTTGGATGCACTTTACAAACTCTAGTCTCATCTCCTGTTTTACAAAATAAGCGCAAAAATGCCAAGTCAGCAAATTGGTTTTTGCTTAGCAGATTGAAAAGGCAGGCTTCAAAACCCCCTCTTTGGAGAGCCCTTTTCATGAAATGCATCCAAACAGACCATAACATTTGTTAGCTCATGATACTTCAGCAGACTTTGATGTAGGATGTGCAAGTGCTTATATATTACTCAACAACTTGCAAGTAATTCAAATTAAACTGTCCAAATTATGTATATGTTGGTTTGGATGTATCAAGGACTAAAAATTAAAATACAACCATTTGATTATCCTGCCATACATGTATTGGAAAGTTGAAAATGAAAAGTATCCAATGATCTTACAACTAAATGCAATTTTTTTATTTTTTATTTTTAATTGCAACTTGGTGACACTAGGTTTCACAATTTAGCTTGTTTAGACTATTTTCAAGTATATGTGTATCAAGCAGCATATGCAGCCAGAGTACAATACAACTCTTCCATTATTGGGTCATTGGACACAAGCATGGTTTTTAGACTCAGCCACTTACGTTCGACTCATTCCATCTCGACTTGAGTTGCGACTCGCTTGAGTCAGGCTATGTATCGACCTAACTCACTCAAGTCAGGGGTGACTCGGTGGTATCGAACTGGATTGGATAGTATCAAATCCGAGTCGACTCAGATGAATTGCGGACATGAGGGATCATGGTGGTGCCCTTTGGTTCCATAGGTGCATAAGGTTCTAATGAGGCTAATCTTGGAGGCTAAGTGCATGTAGGGTTAACATTGAAGGTGGGCTAATATTTCTTTTCTCCTTGGATGTAGTTTTCTGCAACAATCAGATTGGGAGGCATTCTTGTTTTTCTGCCTGTTTTTATACATGCATGGATTCATAACACGTGCAGCATCCATACCGTGATATATTTTGGTATGTTGTGAAATTACCAATCTCTAAATATCAAATCGTGACATGGATATGGTAGTGACCCCAACATTGTTTTGGTACATGACTAGCCGGCAGTGTTGGATATGATAGTATTTGATTGAGACACATGCCGCTATCAGAAATGAGATAATTGGGCTACGTGCTGCTATTAGAGATGACTTGACTTAATAACTCTTATCTCTAAATAGCTGTACCTATCCCAATCAAATATTTTTTTTCTCAGCACGAGAGCTAGAAAAATTGGAAATCATTTTTTGTTGTGAAAAATAGCAAGGAAAAGAAAAGAAAAGAAAATTATTTCAACATTCATCAAAACCTTCCAAACAATTAAAACTCAACATGGGTCAGAAGGCTTAGTGACAAATCTTGCTTTGGGCAATTTCTCAGCTTGGAAATTTCTTGGGAGTTATCTCACCAAAAATTATATATTTATTGTAGATTGATCATAAATAACTATAAAATTTTAATAATAATTATATCACAAGTAAGTTAAATTTTAAATAATTTTTTCATTTACTACAGGACATTCTTCTTAAAAATCAGTACTACCATATTTTGAAAATTTTATGATAATATCTTTCAGTTTATTTATCATGAGATTTTCATTATGTTTGTCACATTGCTTAAGAGTTGTGGAGACATACTTTGTTTGATTTTCTGTAAGGACCCATTTAGTGAATGTTGTTATCTCTATTTGAGGAATACATGGGCCGACCTGCCCTCAATTGTAGTATAGAGCACCACTCTCTTTCAAGGATCAAATCAAATAGGAGGTGAAATTTCTTAAAATGTGTAGTTTTTCAACCACTCCCATTTTCTTCCAATTTTGATTTTTAGAAGAAATGGTGAGAACACCAGTGGGACCACATTCTTGGCCCACATATTTCCGAAGTGCATGAGAATAGATTTGAAATAGGTTTTGTTGCATTCATCCTCCCAAACTGTCTTTTAAGATAGAGACAAAGGCCTAATACTGTGGACGACTACAAACGAGTTGCCAATATGTTTCCAGGAAAAAAAATAAAAATAAAAATCAATGAAAGATGTAATACTTTGATAAGGTGGGCCTACTTGATTAATGGTTTGGATTTACCTAAGAGTTGGATATTGTGATTGGGTATACCAGTGGGCCTCCCTGGAGTCGTGATGATCTCAAATCATGTAAGGGGTGGTGTGCTTGGACTGTGATATACAAATAATGCTTTTGATGGACTTGAAAACCCTTCTATGTGTAGAGTCTTAGGGAGGCGGAGTTTTGATGGGTTTTAAACTTGGTATCACAGTATAAGATTTTGGGAATAATCTCTTAAACAAGTTGTTGTTTGAAGAACTTAGGCGGACATTCCTTACGAGCCTCGGATTAATAACCTAAATTGATGATAGGTTCCCATGGTTTCTGAACTTAGACATTGAACAAATAGCATTCTCATGTAGAACATAGTCATGTGAATGCATGCTACTTTCGTTTATATTTTTTGTCCATGCTTGCGGTGTTCAGTTGTTAAATGAGATTAATTTGGTTATCTGTAAATTATGCTCCTAGAGAGGAAGTGCATGGCGCGAGTAGCTGTTCCTGACCTGCCTCACCAAACCAAGGTAGTAATCATCGCGCAGTCAGCAGCCTCGCAGGGTGGGCCTTCCATGGACCTTTATTGATGCAGGGAAGGATGTGATGATCAGGTGGATCATCGTCTTCCTCCAGGAAACCTACTCTAAATCTATGAAGCTTATCTGGACTCATCATAGAGATTTCTCGAATCCACGAGGAATAAAAATAGAAATAATTTCTAATAATTCGAAATAAATTGATTCACGATAAAAAATGAAAATACAATCCTTTAAATAATGAGCTCAAACGTAGGATAGTGTTTTAGAATCAAACTCTAACTCAAACTCCCTAAAAAAAGTGACTTACTATAAATAGTAAACATAACCTGTCATAATTCCTACTAGACTTCATGGTTTGCGGCCAAAAATAGTAAGTATCCAATTTGTCCTAACCATGTTATTCTCCTAATTTTCCTAAGCCCTTTTTATGTTGGGCACGACTCCTAAAACTCAAAGGATCAAAAGTTATGATCAAATTAAAATGTACTATTTATAGTAAAAACGAAAATAAAATGAACTTTTGACCTAGATCTCATGGAATCTCGCAAATCTGGCGTGGGCAACCCAGTGGTTGGTTGGCTAAAGTAGCTTCTCCTACCCCAAAATCATATATGATATGCGAAAAACTCATTCCAATTTGTGAGATATGACTGTTTTAAGGTTCTGACAATCCTGATCACTTATGCCTCCGATTGGGCCTTCTTTATTCCATCTTTGCCATGAAAGTGTCCGTGACCCACTCTACATCATTCATGGCCTCCGTCTTGGAGTAGCAGCAGACCCAACGGTCCAATGGGAGATCGGTCACCTTGAGTTGTATGTGCAGATCTTGCCATATATCTGTTGCTAGCTTCATCTTGCTCGCTAACCTAATCATATGGAAAATGTCCTGAGTACAAAGTTATCTTGTGGATGGACTGGTTGTTCATCTTTCACGCTAGATTGAATTGCTTTAAGAAGACGGTTACCTTCTCCATCCCCATATTACCATTTTTCCTGTACTAGGGAGTATTGAGGAGGGGTTGCTGAGAGCCTCCTTGCCTATGTGATCGAAGAGTCACTAGCGCCGAGCTTGGACTAGTTGCCCCTAGTTCATAAATATCTGGACATTTCAGGAGATAATTAGGTTATGTCGAGGAGGGCTATCGATTTCCACATCAATCTCATACCCGGAACTGTGCACGTCTCCATAGTCTTTGTGGGCCAGTTCGAGCCTAGATTAAGCCAAGTCTGCCTCTGTGGCATTTTCACAAACATATAGACTGCATTTCAAATTCTCACTATTTGTAAAACAGCTACAGCGTTTAGACAATACGAAAATCAAGAAAAAGGGTATTTGTTTTACATACATACCTTCCTTGCTACCAGCCGACACTTGGTTGGGTCATTTCATCAAATAGTTGGTTAGGATTTGGGCGAACGGACAGCTAAAAGGTTTTAGGCGAACGATTAGGGTTGGGCGAACGGGTTAGGATTTGGGTGCTAGCCGCCGGGGTTAGGGTTGGGTGAACGGGTAAGGTTTTTTTTTTTTTTTTTTTAAAAAAAAAAAACTTATATATACTCGACTCAAAAATTGATCCGAGCCTAACCGAGTCGAGTCAAGCTCAATATTGAGTCAAGGTAGGTCTAGCTCGAACTCAACTCGAAATGTTTTGAGCTCATTAAAACTGGCTCGACTCAACTCGAACACAGTTTTGATCCAAGTCGAGTTGAGCTTTTTTGAGTCGATCTGAGCGAGCTAACAAGCTAACTCGACTCGTGTACACCTCTAAATAACCTTATGAATGGGTTGGTTGGTACATGAACATCAATTTGAAACCTAAGAAGATTTCAATAGTAGGTACATGTGGTAACATGAGCTGGGAAACCAAATTAACAGGTGGGTTTCGCATAAAAATCATGGTAGCCCCACCTAAGTTTCGGGTCCATGCGATCCAGTGTCATAGTCAATCCTCATCCATCAATTTGGGAACTTGTGTGGTCAAGTGTGTCCCACTCAGACGAACGGGTAGTTACAATACAAACCCCTTGGCTAGACCAGCTTGTACATGTGTTCTTCTGAGATGTCAGTGGGAAATCTAGCCCGTCCATCAGTTTCTTCATCTCATCTTAGCGCATGATCCTAAAAATGAGCCACATCCAAAATGTTGGTATAGGAATGCTCACCATTGAAACCGTCCACATTTATATGCCATCCAAACCGTTCATAAGATCATTCTAACTAGGATGAGTCCCCATAAAGATTTTGACAGTGGGCGTTTGACACAGGGGAGGACGTGAGGTCGAGTACCATCTTCCCCAAGAGAATAACTATTTTGAATCCACGGAACTTCTCTGGACTCCTCATAGACAGAAAATAAGAATAAATTCTAATAAATTCGAAATTGATTAATGACTAAATAAAAATGAGTTCACAACCCTTTAAATGGGGGTACCAAGCAATAGGAAAGAAATCAGAATCAAACTACAACTAAAACTCCTAGAAATCGTGACTTACTATAAATAGTAAACTTATTATTTATAGACGGTCATAATGTCTACTAGTACGCAAGGTTTTCAGCCAAAAATAATAAGTGTCCTATTTGGCTTCACCAAACTATTCTCCTAATTATTCTAAGCTCTTTTCACGTTGGGCACAACTCCTAAAGCCCGACAGATGAAGAGTTATAATCAAACTAAAACTTACTATTTATAGTAAAAACGAAATTAAAACAGGGAAACGACTGTCGATCCAGGGGATTTTCATAATTTCGAGCATTGAAACCCAGCATAGCGGGGTTGGTTGGCTAAAGTAGCTCGTTCTACCCCAAAATCATATATTGTACGTTAGATAACTCATTCCAGATTGCGAGATACGCCTGATCTAAGGTCCGACGGTCCAGATCACTTCTGTCGTCGACCAGGCCTTTTTTGATCCATCTTGATCATGAAACTGTCCGCGACCCACTCTACATCAGTCCCCTCCACTTCAAAAGAACTCGTCCTCGAGTTCTCATCCTGCGCTGGTTCATGATACTCGGTTAAGTCCGCAACGTTGAAAGTCCGTGAGATCACCATGTCATCTGGAAGATCAACAACATAAGCGTTGTCATTGATCTTTCAGATGATTGGTATCGGTCCAATCTTTTTATTCTTCAACTTGTTATACGTTCCGGTCGAAAATCGTTCTTTGCGCAAATGGACCATTACTTGATCGCCCACCTCGAACACTTTTTGTCGCCAATACTTGTCTGCTTACTCCTTGTACTTTTCGTTAGAGGCATGTAGCTTGGTTTATACCTTCGTATGAATGCTCATGATTTTGTTAGCCATATATTCTGCTGTAATGCTCATGCCTGGGTGCTTGGGCAGAGGGACCAAGTCTAATGTGTGGCGAGGTACTCATCCGTAAATAACTTGGAACGGAGATTTTCCTGTCAATCGGTTCACCATGTTGTTGAATGCAAACTCCGCTTGAGACAAAGCCAAATCGAAGGAGATTTTCCAACTTGCGATTCACAACCTCAGTTTGACCGTCAGTCTGTGGGTGGTAGGCGTTGCTAAACTGAAGTCCTGTATTGAATGGAGTCCACAAAGTCCTCCAAAAGTGACTTATGAACTTCGTGTCACGATCAGAAGTAATAGTCTTGGGAACCCTGTGTAGCCGCACAATTTCTCTGAAGAATAGATTCGCTACGTATGTTGCATCGAGATACTTCTTGCATGGAATAAAGTGCACCATCTTGGAGAAACGATCTACTACCACGAACACCGAATCCATGCCGCGTTGTGTTCGAGGGAGACCAAGCACGAAGTCCATAGATAAATCCTCCCAAGGGCCATCAAGCACGGGTAACGGAGTGTAGAGGCCAGTAATATGAGATTGCCTATTGATGGTATGACAAATATAACAACGTTGAACTGTCTTTCCCACATCACGTACTAATTGCAGCCAGTAATACCGTTCTTCCACAAGAGCTTCCATCTTTTCTCGCCCAAGGTGTCCACTGAGGCCACCTCCATGTAGCTCTTGGATTATCTGTTCCCTTAGCGAACTATTCGGGATGCACAGTCGATTTCCCTTGAAAAAGAACCCGTCTTGCATATGTAAGTCGCCAGGGTGACCTTCTTGGCATCTAACTCATGCATCCTTAAAGTCGTCGTCATCGACATATGTCTTTGAGGCGCTCGAACCCGACAACCTCATTGCTCATAATGACTAACAAAGTTGCACGGCGACTCAGTGCATCAACTACTTTGTTCTGTTGCCCTAACTTGTGTTTTAGTACGAACGTGAATTCATGTAAAAACGAGATCCATCTAACATGCACACGGTTAATGTTAACTTGACTATTAATGAATTTAAGAGCTTGATAGTCCATGTAAAGTATGAATTCCCTTTGAATCAAATAATGTCGCCAGTGTCGTAGTGCCTGGACCACCGCGTATAACTCGATCTCATATGTAGGCCATTTCTTACGTGCATCGCTAAGTTTCTCACTGTAGAAGGCTACCGACCTACCTTCTTGAAACAAAACTCCCCCAATTCCTACATATGAGGCATCACATTCGACTTCAAATAGTTTGTCGAAGTTGGAAGTATAAGAACCGGGGTCGTGAATAATCTGCGCTTGATTTCGATAAAGCTCCTGTCGGCTTCGTTAGTTCACTGAAGCTGCCCTTTCTTCATGCAATCTGTGATTGGGGACACAATGGTACTGAAAATTTTCACGAATCGACGATAAAATGTCGCTAGTCTATGAAAACTTCGCACTTCGTGAATATTTGTGGGAACTGGTCATTCTCTTATTGCCTTCACCTTTTCCTCATCCACCCGAATGCCCTTTGTTTCGCTGACCTTCTTGATCCAACCGATTATATATAGAGAGGGATGATGCTCCATTTTCAATTGCGATTTTTCCACTAAGACCTTGGAGACGATGTTCTCGTTGCTCCCACGGTCAATGATCACGTTCGATTCATTATACACCTAGTGCAGAAGATGTTATGCCGTTGTGGATGCACTTCTTTTCTTGGCGCATATAATAGTCGCCTCACGACTAGCGACTCGCCATGATCTTGCTGAACTCAACCTCAATCATCTGCCTCGTCCTTGGTGGTATGCTCCTATTCTTCAATATTGAAATCTTCATAAGCGTTATCAATATTACCATCATTAATGGTGAGGTTTGCCACTTTTCGCTGGAGACAAGTATTTGATAGGTGGCCTGGTTAGCCACAATGATAGCAGTTGTCGGGCCTTGGCTGAGCATAGGGGTTCGAGATTTTACTTGGACCAGCAGCAGTTGATACGCCCTTTTGGGGTCTAGCTTGCCCGCTTCCCTGATCTCGGTTCTTAGACGTAGGAGGTTGAGTGCGTACTCTTACGAGCTCCTTCTCCTTGGGTTGTATAGTTCCCTGGGGTGGACCTACCACAGAGATCCTTACAGTAGGATAGGTACATGTGTTAAGATGTTCAAGTTGCGCTTCTACTCGAGTAGCCAACTTGATTGCATCATTCATCGTCCAGACGGATTGTATTTGGACCCGATCCTGGATAGCCATACGCAAACCACCGTTGAATTGGGCGACTTGCTACGATTTAGTCTCGACCAAATCGTTACGCACTGCCAGACGGTAAAATTCTTCTGCGTATTCCCTCACCGACTGACTACCATATCGACAATTTTGGTATTGTTGGAATAATACCTGATCATAATCGCTAGGGAAGAATCGGGCACGTAGTAGCTGCTTCATCCAATGTTAGGTGCGGATTGGTGCTTTCATTTACCTAGTTCGCGCGAGTTACAGTTATTCCCACCAAGCTGAAGCTCCTCCTTTTAACTTGTAGGCCACAAGCTTGACCTTCTTTGCTTCAGAGATGTCCATATAGTAGAAAAATCACTCAACTTCAGAGAGCCAATCGAAAAAATCCTCAATGTGTAGTTGGCCATTGAAGATAGGAATATCAACCCGCATCTTAAATTTTCGATTCGTTCGATTTACTCGATCGCCGCCATGTCTAGGGTGTTGGAAGATTATGTCGTCGATTTTTTCCTCACTAGAGCCCCCTTCCACAGGAATGACCCTTGAATGTACCACCGGTAGTGTCCTACGATCAGGGCGATTACGAGTTTCAGCAATTGGCGGTGGAGGATTACTACCAGGAACACGAAGTTGCCTTAGGTTTTCCGCCAAGAGATCCGTTATGTGGTCGATGGAAGCCTGCAGCCCTTGTGTGGATTGCCGATTCTCTTGTTGCGCTACTTCAAAAGCTGCCGCTGTTAAAGGTAAATTCCCTAGAGTACCGCCTATGAGATTGTTGCCTGACTCGTCGTTAAAAGCCATCGATCCGAGCAGACACCTCGCTCTAATACCAAACTGACGTAGGGGAGGACGTGAGGTCAAGCACCGTCTTCCTCAAGAGGATAACTATTCTGAATCCACGGAACTTCTCTGGACTCCTCACAAAGACTTCTCGAATCCACGAGGAAAGAAAGCAGAAAATAAGAATAAATTCTAATAAATTCGAAATTGATTAATGACTGAATAAAAATGAGTTCACAACCCTTTAAATAGGGGTACCAAGCAATGGGAAAGAAATCGAATCAAACTACAACTAAAACTCCTAGAAATCGAGACTTACTATAAATAGTAAACTTACTATTTATATACGGTCGTGATGTCTACTAGTGCGCAAGGTTTTCGGCCAAAAATAGTAAGTGTCCTATTTGGCTTCACCAAACAGTTCTCCTAATTATTCTAAGCTCTTTTCACGATGGGTGCAACTCCTAAAGCTTGACGGATGAAGAGTTATAATCAAACTAAAACTTACTATTTATAGTAAAAACGAAATTAAAACAGAGAAACAACTGTTGATCCAAGGGTTTTTCGCAATTCCGGGCGTCGTAACCCTGCATAGCAGGGTTGGTTGGCTAAAGTAGCTCGTTCTACCCCAAAATCATATATTTTACGTCAGATAACTCATTCCGGATTGCGAGATACGCCCGATCTAAGGTCCCACGGTCCGGATCACTTCTGTCGTCGACCGGGCCTTTTCTGATCCATCTTGGCCATGAAACTGTCCGCGACCCACTCTACATCAGCGTTCCATCCCCACTGCTTCCTGTTGTGTGGTCCACGTGAGTTTTAAATCTGGCTTGTTTATGGGATTTCAGGTGTAGAAACTGATGAATGGGGTGGATTTAACACAAACATCTCGGTGGGCCCAACGTAGGAACTTCCGTGTAAAACCCTCTTCATTGAACTTGTCTGATTTCCAGACATGGGTGTGTTTGGATACATAGACATGTAAGTCTGAATTAGTCAGAATCTAATTCAACGTAATAATCTGCAATTTGGATTTTCCCTTTGAAGCTGCTGAAAACGAATTGATTACGGCCTCTTTTAAAAGAATCCAATTTCAATGGAGGAAGCCACGTCGAACATGGGCACTAATGTCAGTTGTCACAAACGGTTGACGAAGAGAGCCGCCCAAGCTTAGCCATTGGGTGTGAGAATATGGCCAACTTCTCAATGGGTCGGTTTGAAAAATGATACTGCCAATCTATTGTTTTTCCTAATATGGAATGGCCCCCCACCAAAGGGCCTGTTTGGACGCACTTCCTCAAAAGAAGATTTCTGAAAAAGAGAGATTTCAAGACTTTTTTTGGTAGACTTTGGGAAATTTTGAGTGAGTTGAGTGGAAAATGGCTGTTTGCAAAGTGCATATCCAAATACAAAACAAAAACAGCATTTGGGTCAAAATGGAGATGATTTTTCTTTGGAAAAAAATGGAAATATTCGGTCATTCGGTGTTTTAAAACATTTTCGGACGGCCTTTTAGGAAGAAATGTCACCATGAATGACCATGAAAGTCCCTTAAACCGGCTTTGAATGGCATCCAAACGGACCGTCAATCTCAACTTGATAAAATGGTCATTCATCTCATTGCTGATTTAGTAAATATTAGTAAGCATCCAAATGTACCCTCAATCTGAACTTGAGAAGGCCGAAATGCCATTTTTAAAAATCCAAATGGCAATTTATGTTGTGTTTGGATGCACTTTACGAACTATGGTCTCATCTGCTGTTGTAAAAAATAAGTGCAAAAAAGCCAAGTCAGCAAATTGGTTTTTGCTTAGCAGATTGAAAAGGCAGGCTTCAAAACCCCCTCTTTGGAGAGCCCTTTTCATGAAATGCATCCAAACAGACCATAACATTTGTTAGCTCATGATACTTCAGCAGACTTTGATGTAGGATGTGCAAGTGCTTATATATTACTCAACAACTTGCAAGTAATTCAAATTAAAATGTCCAAATTATGTATATGTTGGTTTGGATGTATCATGGACTAAAAATTAAAATACAACCATTTGATTATCCTGTCATACATGTATTGGAAAGTTGAAAATGAAAAGTATCCAATGGTCTTACAACTAATGCAATTTTTTATTTTTTTATTTTTAATTGTAACTTGGTGACACTAGGTTTCACAATTTAGGTTGTTTAGACTATTTTCAACTATCTGTGTATCAAGTAGCATATGCAGCCAGAGTACATTACAACTCTTCCATTATTGGGTCATTGGACATAAGCATGGTTTTTAGACTCAGCCACTTAGGATCGACTCGATCAGTCAGTCTCGACTTGAGTTACGACTGGAGTTACGACTCGCTTGAGTCAGGCTGTGTATAGTCCTAACTCACTCAAGTCAGGGGTGACTCGTTGGTATCGAATTGGATTTGATAGTACTATATCCGAGTGGACTCAGATGAGTTGAGTCGGACTCGTCCAAGTCCTAAAACCATGGACATAAGAGATCATGATAGTGCCCTTTGGTTCCATAGGTGCATAAGCTTCTAATGAGGCTAATACATGATCAGGTCGAGCACCATCTTCCTCAAGAGGGTAACTATTGCGAATCCACAGAACTTCTTTGGACTCTTCATAGAGAATTCTTGAACCCACGAGGAAAGAAAGTAAGGAAATAGAAATAAATTCTAATAAATTCGAAATTGATTGATGAATCCAAAAAAATGAGTTCACAACCCGATACCAACCAATGAAAGAGAAATTAGAATCAAACTATGACTAAAACTCCTAGAATTTGTGACTTACTATAAATAGTAAACAGTCGTGGTGTCTACTAGTGTGCAAGGTTTTTGGCCAAAAATAATAAGTGTCCTATTTGGCTTCACCAAGCTGTTCTCCTAATTTTTCTAAGCTCCTTTCGCGTTGGGCACAACTCCTAAAGCCCAACGGATGAAGAGTTATAATTAAACTAAAACTTATTATTTATAGTAAAAATGGAATTAAAATAGGAAAACGACCGACGATTTGGCAGTATTTTGCAAATACGGCTTGCGCAACCCGGCATAACGGGGTTGTTTGGCTAAATTAGCTTGTTCTACCCAAAATTATATATTTTACGTCCGATAACTCATTCCGGATTGCAAGATACGACTGATTAAAGGTCTGACAGTCCGGATCACTTCTATCGTCGACCGGGCCTTTTCTGATCCATCTTAGCCATGTAACTGTCCACAACCCTCTCTACATCAGTTAACATTGAAGATGGGCTAATTTTTCTTTTCTTCTTGGATGTGGATTTCTGCAATAATCAGTTTGGAAAGCAATTTTTTTTCGGCCTGTTTTTATACATGCCTGGATTCGATTGGTGACACATGCAGCATCCATACCGTGATATATTGTGAATCTACCATTCTCTAAATATCAAATCGGGACACGGAATGTGGAGTGGGTGGTGACTCAAACATTGTTTTGAGACATGATTAGCTGATAGTGCTGGGACATGACAGGATTTAATTGGGACACATGCTGCTATCAGAGATGAACCACTTAAACCACGCACTGCTGTTATGTCCCAACACCAGTTACCACGCAATTCATCCTGTTATGGATGGCTTGACATGATAACTCCATCTCTGATAGCAGCATGTGTCCCTATCAAATCCCATTATGTCCCAACACCAGTTACCATGTAATTCATCCATCACGTGTACCAAAAAAATTAGGTAAACCTCACCAACAATGGCTTGATCCCTTGATATATATTGTTACTCCCTCCTTTGATCGTTTGAGCTTTTACAGCAAGTAGTGATTTGACATAGTATAAGAGCGAAAGGCCCCTGTTTGAATCTCGATATCCGTGACAGGATAGTCTTCTTAAAAGTTACTACGAGATTTTGAAATTTTCATGACAATATCTTTTATTTTATTTATCATGAGATTTTTGTCATGTTTGTCACACTGCTTAAGAGTTATTGAGACATACTTTGATTGATTTTCTATAAGGACCCATTTGGTGGATGTTGTTATCTCCATTTAAGGAATACATGGGCCCACCTGCCCAAAATGAAAGTAGGTCAATTGTCGTACAGAGCGCCACTCTCTTTCAAGGATCAAATCAAACAGCAGGCAGAATTTCTTAAAATGTATGTAGTTTTTTAATCGCTCCTGCTTTCTTCCACTTTTGATTTTTTGAAGAAATGGTGCTAAAGAACACTAGTGGCCCCACATTCTTGGCCCACATATTTCCCAAGTGCATGAGAATAGATTTGATCAAATAGGTTTTGTTGAATTCGTCTTCCCAAACTGTCTTTTTAGATAGAGACATAGGCCTAATATTGTGGACGACTAAAAACAAGTTGCCAATATGTTTCCAAGAATTAAAATAAAATAAAATAAAACAAAATAAAATCAACGAAAGATGTAATACTTTTATAAGGTGACCTTACTTGACTAATGGTTTGGATATACCTGAGAGTTGGATATTGTGATTGGGTATAACAGTGGGTCTATGGAGTTGTGATTATCTCGAATCATGTAAGGGGTGGTGCGCTTGGACTGTGATACACAAACAGTGCTTTGGATGGACTTGAAAACCCTTCTATGTGTAGTCTTAGGGAGGAGGGGTTTTGATCGGTTTTAAACTCCTACATCCCATATCCATATGAACAAGCTAGGTTACACCGAGGTCTTGGTATCGATCCCTAGCGGGGGTGGCTAACAGTGAAGTGTGAACTGACAGTGGGTGTACTAAAAGGCTAACAAAAAAAAAAAAAAGCTAGGTCCCAAACAGACATGAATTTCTTGAGACGTTACAAACTTGGTATCAAAGCATAAGATTTTGGAAGTAATTTAGAAAATAAGTTGTTGTTTAGAGAACTTAGGCTGACATTCCTTACGAGTCTCGGATTAATAACCTAGATTGATGATAAGTTCCCATGGTTTCAGAACTTAGAAAATGAACAAATAGCATTCTCAAGTAGAACGTACGTAGTCATGTGAATGTATGCTACTTTTGTTTATATTTTTTGTCCATGCTTGCGGTGTTCGCTTCTTAAATGATTAATTTGATTAGCTGTAAATTATGCTCCTGAAGAGGAAGTTCATCATGCGAGTAATTGTTCCTGACCCGCCTAACCACACCAAGGTAGTGATCATCACGCTGTCGGCAGCCCCACAGGGTGGGCCTTCCATGAAGAAATGTTCTCAACCATTAACAGGGAAGGAATCAATCAAAATCTTTCTCATGGATAAATAATTTCTAATAATTTCAAATTAATCCACAAGGAATAAAAACAGAAATAATTTCTAATAATTCGAAATAAATTGATTCATGATAAATAAAAAATAAAAAATGAAGTTACAATCCTTAAATAATGAACTAAAAACTAGGACAAAGTTTTAGAATCAAACTCCCTAAAAACTTGACTTGCTACTATTTATAAACGGTCATGATTCCTACTATACTTCATGGTTTTTGGCCAAAAATAGTTAGTATCCAATTTGGCCTAACCATGTTATTCTCATAATTTTTGTAAGCCCTTTTCATGTTGGCATGACTCCTAAAACTCAAAGGATCAAAAGTTATGTTCAAATTAAAAGTTACTATTTATAGTAAAAACAAAAATAAAATGGACTTTTGCTCGTTGATCTGATGGAATCTCGAAAATCCAGTGTGAGTAACCCAACATAGCTAGTTGGTTAGCTAAAGCAGCTTCTCCTACCCCAAAATCATATATGATATGTCGAAAAACTCATTCCGATTTGTGAGATACAACTGTTTTAAGATTTTGACAGTCCTGATCACTTATGCCTCCGATCGGGCCTTCTTTATTCCATCTTTGCCATGAAAGTGTTTGCGACCCACTCTACATCATTCATGGCTTCTGTCTTGGAGGAGTAGCAGACCTAATGGGTCACCTTGAGTTGTATATGTAGATCTTGCCATGTATCTGTTGCTAGCTTCATCTTGCCCACTGACCTAATCGTGTGGAAAATGTCCGAGTACGTAGTTATCTTGTGGATGGACTGGTTGTTCACCCTTCATGCTAGATTGAATTACAAGACGGTTACCTTCTCCATCCCCATATTACCATTTTTCCTGTACTAGGGAGTATTGAGGAGGGGTTGCTGAGAGCCTCCTTGCCTTTGTGGTCGAAGAGTCACTAGCGCCAAGCTTGGACTAGTTGCCCCTAGGTCATAAACATCCGGACATTTCAGGAGATGATCGGGTTATGTCGAAGAGGGCTATCGATTTCCACATCAATCTCATACCCAGAATTGTGCCCATCTCCATAGCCTCCTTATTGGATGGCTCCAATTGAGCTGAAGGAGTAGATTGAAGAACTATTAGGGTAAGGGTTTATTCGCCTGAGTGTATCACCTTAAGGAGCTCTAGTCTTATTTGTTAAGAAGAAGGATGGTTCGATGTGGCTATGTATTGATTATCACAAGCTCAACAAGGTCATTCTAACTAGAATGAATCCCTATAAAGGTATTGATAGTGGGTGTTCCATCCCAATTATTTCTATTGTATGGTCCACTTAAGTTTTAAATCTGGCTTGTTTCTGGCATTTGAGATGTAGAAATTGATCAATAGGGTAGATTTAACACAAACATCCTGGTGGACGCCAGGTGGGCCCAAGTGGATTTAACAAAGACATCCTGGTGGGCCCCATGTGGGACCAACGTAGCTTCTAAGTGTGGGAACTTCCGTGTAAAACCCTCTTTATTGAACTTTATTTCCAGACATGGGTTTGGCCATTGGGTGTGAGAATGAGACTTTTAACTTCTGAATGGGCCAGTGGGAAAAATGACACTGACAATCTATGATTTCTCCTGATGAATGGACCGGCCCCCACCTAAGGGCCTGAACCTTTGCCAGCTGCCTTTAATGAGGAAATGACAGCATGTTCCATCTCAAGCAGAATAACCATGAAAGTCTATTAAACTGGCTTCAAATGGTAAAAGAAGCTTTGTTTTCAATCTAATAGAAGATGCTAGCACAATGTGGCCATTTTCCACCCATTGAGAAAATGACCTTTCCACTCTTTGCGGATTTAGTGCACCCAAACAGACCCTCAGTTCTTTTGCGGATATAGTGGCATCCAAACAGACCACCAATCTCAATTCGAGATAAAGGTCATTCATCTCATTGTTGATTTAGTAAACATCCAAACGGACTCTCAGACTCAATGTGAGAAAATGGGCTTTCCATTCACTGCGGATTTAGTGAGCATCCAAATGTTTCCAGAATCTCAACTGGAGAAATGGCATTTTGGGATTTAGTAACATTCGAATCTATCCTCAATTTGTGTATAGAGAGACATCTGTGCTTGAGCGTCAAAGTCCCTTGATATACATTGATACGCCATCCTTTAACGGCTCAAGCTTTTAGAGAAACTGGTTGTTCTTTTGGAGAAATTGATTGTTTGATATGATTTCAGAGCAGAAAATAAGTATTCTAATCCTGAGTACAACAAATATGCTTAACTTTTGATACTCTAGCAAACTTTGATGTATGATAGGTACATCATAGTCTAGATGTAGCACAAACCGAAAATTAAATTGCACTGTTTAGAACAATTTTATGTGCCTGAATATCAAGCCTCATACATAGCTAGAGTATAAAAAAACTCCTCTTTCATTTTTGGGTCAATGGACATAAGCATGGTTTCTGGACTCAGCCAATTGAATCAACTCATTCAGTCTCGACTTGAGTTGTAAATTGCTCGAGTCTGTGTGTATTGGCCCGACTCACCCAAGTCGGGGGTGACTCGGTGGTATCAAACTGGATTAGATGGCACCAAATCCAAGTTGACTCAGCTAGTTGTATCGGACTTATCCGAGTCTTAAAACTGGAGGCTTAGTGCGTGTTTGGTTAACACAAAAAATGGGTTTGGGAAGCATTCCTTTCAGTCTTTATGAATGTCCGTTGGTGACATGTGTGCAGCATCTAAACGGTTCCTGTATTGTGCTATGATGTGAAAGTACCGTTTTCTAAATATCTAGTCTTGACTTTGATTGCATGGTGACCCTAACATCATACGGCTTGCAGGATTTGATTAGGTCATATTCTGTTGTTGTCAGGTCCACACAAAGCATGTTTGAAAGTTGTTTGGTCAGAGTCATGTCTGACAGCAGCACATGGCCCAACCAAATCCTAGTCACATCAGTGTCGGGTTCAACACTTAATTCCCCTCCCTCAAGTCCACCCTGAAATTTAGGTATGCCTAACCAACAGTCACAAATACAGCAACATCTGCCAGTAAATAATGAGCTAGATTGATTTTTTCGATGGCAGCCAAACATGCCCTTTTGCATCCTCTACTTGTCGTATTTCATAATAGGTACACTAGGGCCCACCGGAGCTTTGGATCACCTATAAAAAACATAAGCTAAAAATTAAAAATCAAAGATGTTTTATTGAGATGGAACATGTCGTTTTCTCTCGCGCTTAAGACGTTAATGAGATTGCCGACACTCTTACCAAAGAGGGAGTCACAAAAGGGCCACTCAACTCATTGTCAATTTCCATTTTGCATAGTCAAAATAGCCGAGAAAAGAAAATAAAAGAAAATTTACATTAGCATTCATCTAACCATCCAAACCATTAAAAGAAAGTTTACATCAACATTCATCTAACGATCCAATCCATTAAAAGCCAACCTGGGACAGAGAGGCCTCGGACAAATCTCGCTCTAGGATGTTTCTCGGCTTGGTATTTTCTCATGGATTTTTAAATTTTGAGGGTTTTCTTAGGATATTATTGGGAAAGTCTAGGTAAAAATAAAAAAATATAAATATTTATAAATTGATAAATAACTTAAAATTTTTAATAATAATTAATCATGAGTTAGTTAAAATTTTAAATAATTTTTATGTTTATTTAGTGATAATCTTGTTAAAAATCAGAACTACAATATTTTGAAATTTTCATGATAATATCTATTAATTTATTTATCGATAGATTTTCCTTGTATTTCTCGGGATAATATCTTCTTAAAAACCATTAGTGCTGAGGAAACATACTTGGATGGATTTTCTATGAGGACCCATTAATTTGGGTTGTTGTTATTATTTCTACTTGGGGAATATATGGGCCCACCAACCCAAAATGAAAGCAAATCAATTGTCATCTATAGCACGACTCTCTTGCAAAAATCAAATCAAATAGGAGATGAAATTTCTTAAAATGTGTTTTTTTTTTATTAGCTCCTTATTTCTTCCTATTTTGATTTGCCAAAGAAACGTTACTAAAGAACACTAGCAGGCCCACATATTTCCCAAGTACATGAGAATTGATTTGACATAGGTTTTGTTGCATTCATCCTCCCAAACTGTCCTTTAAGATAAAGACTAAGGGCTAGTTCAGTAGACAACTAAAATGGGGTTGTCAATATGTTTCCAGGAAATAGATTTCTAATGAAAGATTGTTAGAGAAAGTTGGATTTAAAAGAAGAAAAACCAGAATTTCATATTTTGCATTTTTCGTTTCTTGTCTGGTAGCTATAGCTGTACACGAGTCGAGTTGAGCCGAGTATTGCCTAGCTCGTGCTCGACTCGCACTACTCAAGTCCTAGCTCGTACTTGGCTCGGCTCGACCTTCGAACTTGGATGCCCAGCTCGTGCTTGGCTCGTCCGAGTTTGAGCAAAGTTTTCGAGTCTTCGAGCCTGTTTCGAGTATGAGTTTTCGAGCCGAGCATCGAGTTACAAGTTCAAGCTTTGAGCCGAGTTTGAGCAGGGTCAAGCTCGAATTCGGCACCAGACAAGGCAATGAGAGAGAGAGAGAGAGAGAGAGAGAGAGAGAGAGAGAGAGAGAGAGAGAGAGAGAGAGAGAGAGAGAGAAGAAGAAGAAGAAGAAGAAGAGGGAGCACCGGATGGTTGCTATGGCCACCAGAAAGGTTGCCGAACAGATGAGGGAAGAAGAGAGAAATCCGGACAAGGCGATCGAGCGGCTAGGACGGCCAATGGAGAGAGGGGAATGAAAGACGAGACGCCGCAACGTGAGGACCGGCGAGGTGCTACTTTGGATGGGCATGTACAGGCTGGTTTGAATGGCCAATGGGATGGTTGAGAGAGTTTTTTGAATGGGCATTAAGAGAGGGTAGCTTAGGGTTTTTTGTTTTGGGGTATATATACCCCTGGTCGAGCACCAAGTCGAGTCACCGTTTCATGTGGGCGGGCCCCAGTGCGTGGAGTCGATTGCGAGTTGATTGTGGCGTACATCGGAAAAGTTTCTAGAGTTGTGATGGTTATATGAGCGTACATGACGCGTTTTCGATTTCGAGTAAAGCGGACAATATCATGTCGGGGTGGAGCCCAAACGGAGTCGAGCAGTCTTTGGGATTGGTGAAGGCCGATGGGATGGTTGAGAGAGTGAACAGCGCTCGAGCTAGCTTAATATCACCCTTGGTCGAGCACAAAAGTCGATTTCAAGTACTATTCGAGTCGAGCCAAGTCGATTTCGAGTACTATTCGAGTCGAGCCAAGTCGAGTCGAGCAAGGCCAAGCTTGTGCTCGGCTCGAACTCAATTCGAGCACCAAAAATCAGCTCGTGCTCAACTTGAACTCATTTCGAGCCGAGTCGAGTCAAGTATTTCCGAGTCGAGTCGAGCTAGTTACCGAGCTAACTCTTCTCGTGTACAACTCTACTGGTAAACATTGTTTATTATGCTTTCTCCTCTAGGAGAGTTTTCAGTCTCACACCGAATAGTTTATCTTTATATTAGATTAACACCAGATAGTTAGTCTTTATATTAGATTTTATTTTCTTATTGTTTGTATAGGAAGATAAGAGTATGTCTTGAGAGCAACTTCACAAGCGGTTAGTGTGGTGCTTTTTACTCGAACAATTTTACTTTTTTACCTTGCATGGATGGCGTTGTGCCGCGTGTTCAAGGCTATCTCCTTGGTAACCCTTATAATAGGAATTCAATTTCATTTCAAAAACATAGGAAATTTCTCCTCTTTTAGTTTACTTATTCTTCTTTAGTTTATTCTTTGTGTGGGCAAATTGGATAGCTATCTTAAATTTCTAGTAGTTGTGATCATGCATACACCTGATCCGGACCGCCCAAGCCTACTGACACTTAGTGTACTGAGGATTCTTCATTTTGGGGGCAAATATGTCTTTAAGACGGCAGCATTAACATGCCATAGCTCTCCAGTGTCACGCTTATGCTTAGTCCATGTCTCTAATATTTCGATTTTATGCTTTAACTCTTTATTAGAACTAACAAATTCTACGGTGTTTTGGTATTTAAAAGTGTAATCTCAAGAATTTAATTTAAGCATTTAGATTTTGGAAAAGAGTTGTTAGGAACTTGTATCCTTTCTAAAAATATGGTTGTTTAGATAGGAATATGTTTTAATTTAATTTTTTTTTTAACCCCAAGATGGAAATCATAAAAGGGGCAAATCTTAGAAATTGAATTCCCATGGAAAATATTTTCTCACCCTTTCTTATGATCTAAACACAAATTCAGTCAATCGCCCCTAAGATGAATTACAGTCCTATTACTAGAATCCCTTTCCCCATAGTTTGATCCGCACCTTTGAGTGCTTATCTTAAAAGATGATCTGAACTATTGATGGTCTAGATTAATTGGTACCCGGGCCATGGTAAGGAATATTTGTTGAATGAGTGATTGTGTAAATGGCTTGTATTCAAATCCAAGATCCAAAGGTCAGGATCATCAATGAAGTATGCTTGTAAGAGTATAGCTTCTACATGGTAATAATGAGAATATGAATGGTCGGTGACTCAGATGACTCGTTCAGTCCTGAGTTGACTCGAGGCTTTATTGACCAAGTGACCCTGGCCTCAGCAAAACTATGATGCTCTGGTAGAGTCTGATGGATGATACACAGGCCATCAGAAATTTCACAAATGGCGTAATACAAGTAATCCAAATTACTGTCCAAACTATAGGTCCAACGTGGTGCCTGGCATATTGTGACCATCTGATTAATGGACCTTTATTGGACGGTCAAGATGGAAAATATCAAATGGTCCTATTTTAACAAACGATCAACGGATAGGGTTCTTCTGATCTTTAACCATTCTGATTTTATGGCTGTTGATCAGAGATAGTGGGTTCCACAATTCGGTCAATTTAATTTGATTAGCGTATGCCACACATACAAAGTGCCTGCATATCAAGTGTCATACGCTGCCAGAGTATCAAAATAAAAATGAAGCACTTAAACTATGAGAAGAAAAATAAAAGGTTTTGTTTATATCAAATAATGATTTGTCACACTAATCATATTTGTGACCTGCTTTTGGGCCACGGCCCACCGTTGATCTACCCTTGATTTCCATCTTCTTAGGTCCTAAACTACCATCCAACCCTCCTTCCTCTATGATTTCCCTTCCCTTGTCCATCTCCATCACATGTTTCCTCCCAACCGTTCGTTTCGACCCGTTGGGCCAGGCCTGCTCCGGCGTCTTAGTATCGGGTTTCTTCGTTTTCTTTGGATCTCTTCTGTCGGGGCCCGGTACCGTCGCCTCCTCGATGGATTCTTCTATCTCTCCATGCCCACCGGCACTCGATAACACACCACTCATCGCATGATCATGCCGTGGATTTCGATTGCTGGGCCTTGTGGCCCGCTCTTGCTCCAAGAAGAGAACTTGCACGACGGTTCGTAACGGCAACCGTTCGTTCTTTACTGCGTGCATGCAAACGTCAGGCGACAGCTTCTGGCAGTCAAGAATCCGGCAAAGGCGTTTCTTCTCGGACTTGATGAGATCAGGGTGATCCTGCCGTTGAACAGTTGATTAAGGGCCTGTTTTGAGGCCCAGATTGTAAATGGACTGGGCCATGATCCAGATTGGATCATTTTCTATTGAGTTTAAGCTTAAAAATGGGCCTGATTGGGGCTGGGCTCACACACATCCAGTCCCGCCATTGATCGAAGAACCCGATCTAACGGTTGGATGGGCCCATTGTGTGGTCCTTGAACAAATTCAAGGCCCACATCAAGGTTAGATCAAAGCTGTTTGAATAAAGGCTGGACCGTCCAGATCAGGCCCATTGATTACTGTAATATGATGGTCCTGGGCCAAGCTTTAGGCCCAATATGTGAATGGGCCCCAATTCTGGCTAAGGCTGTCAATGGGTACTCGGAGGGATGGAACTGATCCGATTCTGACGGGTCTGGGTCCTTGGATCCGTCCAGCATGCGGGCAGCATTCGGATCTTAAGATTTTGGGACCCGGTTAACTTTGGGTCCAGTCGGGTTCAGGTCAGGTGAAAGTGGAAAATGTGTGTGTGATCTGATGCCATCCATCAAGTGGGCCTGACCATGTGAATGCTCTTATTTGGCCCAAACCAACTAGAAACCTAGATCTGAAGACAGGATAGGTACCCGGACCCGGTTGAATTTGGATCTAGGTTTTCCAGAACGAGACCTAGACCGGGCAAGACTCGAACCCTGTTGGCCCGGGTATGGGTAAACCCGACCATTGACAGCCCTTAATTCCAGTCTCTGGACCATTGAGAACCCTTAAGGCATCATTTGATCAGTCCATCAAAGGCATGCACATGAATTGGACGGTTAAGATGATTAGAATAATGTTTCATGCAGTGGGGCGCGTTTGGGGTGCTCAATTGAAATGAATTACAATAACAAATTGTAACTTATTTCCGCCCCCTTCACAGGGAAGGGTCACAATTTTATCCACTTTTGCAGCCAAACAGGCCATTCCCTCAGCTAGACTCTTCTCTGTGTACACATGGCATAGTTGTATGGCAATCCACACCGTCCAAATCCCTGAAATCGTTGATGGAGCATAGCCCAAGAACCATATGATTTTTTCTTTCATTCCCAAGTTGGAACCCTCACTATTTTACTTTTCACCATCCATTTGATTGACATCAATTTGCATGGTTAGGATTGCTTGATCAGTGTCATTTTAGAAATATGTTTCATCCAAAATGTGGCCTGCAATTTGGATGGTCTGGATCGCTAGATGAGTGCCACATGTGAGGAGGATGAGTGGTTAAGGATAAGAAGTCCAAAGATAGATCTAAAACCATCCATATGACTGGCTGGGCTGGGTCGATGATTTTTACAAGCTTGTCAGGCTTGGCTCACAGCTACTGAACAAGCACCCATCTGGGTCAATTGGCCAGACCTACTTGAGCAAAGGTTGAAAATTCACTGAGTCAACTCAACTCGGAGAGATTTCGAGCCGAGTTGCTAGTAAACTCAGTCCCCGATGGTTCTAGTCACCATGCATTACTAGCAGGCTAGAAATGTGACCCATTTAGCAAAATGGATGGTGCCTGGGTCGAACCCTATCTAATCCAACCCACCCATATACGTTATCAATCGACGGTTCAAGTCACCCACCCAGCTGAGTCAAGACTAAGTTGGGCCTTATCGTCGCAACTCAGAATTGAAAATAGGGAGTGACTCAGTCTGACTCAACTCAGTAGCAAATGAGTCGGTCCGAATGGTTCGGTCGGTCTTCGGCTAGATAAATTTTTAAGTGTGAGAGATGGGGCGACACGGTAACTGGTCGTGGTCTGGGCTTGGGTTAGAATTCTTGTTCCGTTTAGCAAATGGGCCCGACTCGGACTGATTCTGATCCATTGCCACCCGTTCATCATATCCAAAGCGAGGCCCACCTAGCTTGAGATTGGACCTCAAACTCATGCCTGGCCCCATCAACGGATGGGCCTTTAGCCTCTGCAGGAATACAGCCTATATGGGCAAAATACAGATAGGCCCAGGCCCAGGACCACCAAGACCAACAGGTCCCACTTCCACCCCTACAACGTATTAAAAATGAAAATTTGTAGTAAATGGTTTCTGGTTTTACCTTAAGATAAATATCAATGGCTTTGTAGAGATCGTCGTGCTTGGGCCGGGCAAACTCCGGCAAGGCTTCCGCAAGAGCGATTATCTTCGATGCTGGAACGTTAGCATCCCGTGCCACCACTTGCAAATAGGAATCAATGAGCCTCCCCACCTGGAACATGGACTGCATGGATTTGTTATTGTCCGGTGGGCCGCGCCGATAGAAGTGTACCAGGAAGTTTTCTAATATTGACCCCACTAAATCGACGTCATAAAAGCTCTTGTTCGAAGATAAATACGACGGAAGGAGAATGTCGCTAACCGTCACCTCATCTAATTGCCGGCCCGATCTCCTCACGAGCTCAGCCTTCGTGGACGGTGAGGCCCCGACAAGATTGGCCACCTTAAGGAGCCTCAAGACGAACCCGCCGGAGACTGACCCACGATCACTTGGGATCATGCTGACAATAGATTCGAGCACGCGCCGATGCTTCATTGCAGTTTCTTCATTTTGGGTGACTGAGCTCTCTGGGGCCCACCCCTTTGATGCATTGGGCAGCCACTGGCTGGCGTAGACGTGCAATGCTTCACCTATGAGTGGGGGTGGGAGCTTCTTCGCCGATCTGACGGCGGTGATCACACATCGGAAGAGGTCGATATCAAGATCGGAGATGTCTTCGGTCCACCAATCCTTTGGGACTGACCGGTGGCGCTTTTCGGCATACCCTGGTCTAGTGTATGTGTAAGACCATGTCACCTAAAAAACGTTGCATGGTTCATGAATAGAAAGATGGAAAGATAGCATGAAATCAATGTTTTTTTAACCCAGGCCGGATGCCGGCCCATTTTGTGCGGTCCATCCAAATGGTCCTAACCGCTGATCCAACCAGGTCGATCCATCCAAATCTAGAGATTAAAGAAATTATGGAAGGATCCATTCCAAACTATCCATGTTGGAATGCCCCAAAATTCAGGATAATCCAACTATCAAGTGGGCCACACCATTAGTTGTGTGTGAGACATTTCAATAAATGTCTGTCATTCAAACTATTGTATGAATTAGATAACTAACCTTTGATAGGGGTGTGAGGATTTTCTCCACAATTGCATCGACACACCGTCCCAAAATGCCGATGTTTTCCGACCACTCGGGCAATTTCCCAGTTGTCTGAAGGGCCATGATTGAATCTTTCCACCCCTGTAGGATGCATGAATCGAAAAATGCTTCGAGCTTCAAGATGAAATTGCCCTTCTCAATAGACTCTGTCATTCTAAGGAACTTGGCTGCACAGATCGCCGCTACAAAGTTATGGGCGCTGAGATTGATCATGATTCCATAACTGAATTTTGCGCAGAGCTCGAAGGCTTCTTCACCGCCTGGAATTTCATGAAGCTCGATCGTACAATTATCAGAATCACCACCATCAGAACAAAGGCGCTGTAAGAGGCCACACTTGGGAAGAAGTGGAAACTACAATTACAAAAGATGGAAATTGTATTTCCCTTAATCAAGAATAGAACATGTAATCTAGCGTGCATTTGGTTGTACCAAATATCATAAAATTTCATCAATTTTTATGAGTAGTCAATCTAATTTGGTGCAAAATCTCATGAAACTTTGTGAAATTTGGTCTGACAAAACACATGCTTAAAAAATGGTTGACATATTAATGTAGTGGGTGCACTGATAGAAGAGGAGGTCATTGTATTCTTCTAAAAATAAATTTAAATCCACAAGAAAAGAGAAATCTCTAAGAATGAGAAATAAAATTATTATTATTGATGGAAGTGCTGATTAGAATACATTTGTAGTGCTTATATAAGTAAAAGAAGACCTACATTGCTAATTTGACTCAAAATGGGACTCTTTTCCAAAATAGTAAAAATACTAAAAACAGTAAAAAGATGTCTAATTTTATCAAAATTCATAAATAATCCTTAAACGACTAAAATGAAGACTTTAGATCACAAATGGACTCTTGAAACCTTAAAAATAGAAATAAAATAACTTACTAAAAACAAGTTTCGAATCATAACCCTAATTTGACTCATAAAATAATTGATTTTTGAAAAGCTATTTGGAAGCAACCAACATTAAGTTGTTGGCTAGGGCATATAACTTTTCAACGGTATAATAAGGGGGTGTTTGGATGGAGAGTTACTTAAGATAAACTACTTATGCCGTAAGTATAGCTTATCTTGGTTTCTACTTATTAAGCTGAAGTGATTAAGTGAATTTAAGTAAAGCAGTTTCTTATAATTGATCTTAAACCAAACTTACCTCAAATAAGTTACTTATCTATTGTCATAAATAGAAAAAATAACTTATTTGGTGGTATCCAAACAGGCCCTAAATGAGCGAAACCGATAATTAGTTGCAAAGTTATGGTTGTTGGAAGCGTGCATTTAGGCCATTTTGTCCAATTGGGCCCCTCTGGATGGAATTCGTGTGAATCTAGCCCTTCATAGAATCGTCCTCTACTCATCATACATCACATACTTGGGAGTTCTTGATCTTAAAAAAAAAAAAAAAAAAAAAAAGGTCTAAACCATTCATTAGGTACACCTTACTTGAAAGAGCCTACAACTCAAAACTAAAATCAATCAAATGATAGTAGCTATATCTGATCACGGGTTGGACAGTTTCGGTCAACAAAATCAATGGCATCTTTGAACTGTGGGGCCCACTTGATGGATGTTTCAGATCTTGTCCAAGTATGTCATGTACAGTTTCTATCAGAGGACAGACAAGTTATCTTTTCAAGTCTTGAATTCTTTCCTTTCCCTCTTCCTGCATTTCTAAAGTTGGGTCCCTGCCTAAAGTTGGAATGATACCATTAATGACCCAACCTAATGATCTTATGGGCTTCACGTGGATAGACGCTAAAAACAAATGCTTACTGTCTGTGATTGGATGAGAAAGATAAATAGCAATGGTTCATATTCAATAAATAAAAGGCCAAAATATCAGTAGGTAGATTGTCTAATGTAGAGGATTTCTGGTACATGGGTTCTACATGACGAGGCCCACTGTATCAACGGTTTTGATTGCTGAAACATAAGCTCCATTTATACAACCTGAGAAAACCAGTGCCCTGTACAAACTCTCCTCCTAAGCATTGTAGAATACCTTTGCACAATATATAGGTTGTCCAATCTGACATGTGGGGCCCATAGTTCATAATCCAAACCATTGATCTATTGTGTGCCAACATGGATGGAGAATGCTGAAAAAATGACCCACATTGGAATATCCCAATGATCAATATTAAAACCTTTTTTTAGCTGAACTCAAACTATTGTTGTATTTCATTTCCTATCCCTCTATCAATGGGCCACAACTGAAAAGACTATCTTATTATGATAATTTTTGAGGCATCGTATGTCTATGAGAAACAAAAGACCAATGGTTTGGATTTATGGAATCATAGCCTCAACTATCAACAATTGAATGCAAATTGGTCGGTCGGCTCGACCTGATTGGTCATTGGAATCGTCCTACAATTGACCCATCTCAAAATTAAAACTTGTTTAGGTCTAAAATTTGGACTAATTGAGTGGGTTTTGGTCCAGAAGTTTGGCCTCATGACTAAATAGGTTGGTGGGCCTTTTGAAAATAAACTCGGCCTAACAAAAGGGTATATAGCAGGCATGTGGATAAAAGAGAAGAAATCATTGTTGAGTTACTCTAAGATAATCCTTAAATTAATCCGCGAGAAAAGAAGAATAAAATGAAAAATAAATTAATATTGTAGATGAAAAAGTTTTATTATCACCATTTGCTTCTCTGAAATAATCCTTGGATCCACAACGAGAGAAAAACCTCGAAACGATAAATAAAATTGATGATATTTGTTGGTATGGGCTAGCACCCTAACCGTTACACCGACATATATCGAACCCCATACTTGGCTATAGAACTATTATTTTGCCTTTGGCTAACAGCTTGAGCTTTGAGCTCAACTGGTTGGAACAATAGAGCCCAGGTCCTAATAATATTGAGCACAAAGTGCTAGATTTAATGTACTTTATGACCTTATAAAAAAATAATAATAATAATAATAAACTTTTTTAGAATAGCAAAAATTATTAATAGTAGTAAAAGATGTTGAAAAAGACACCTAGATGGCTAAAGCAAATGCTTAGAATGGATCAATTGAACTCTTAAAACCCTAAATGCCATTTTTACCTAGAAAATGATTTTTCATATAAGCTCTTCAGGCCAGTGGACTATGCATTGCCTTATCACATGGTCTGGTAACTAGTTACAAAGTTATGTTAGTTAGACGTTATAATGTCCGTTTAAGTCATTTTTAACCAATCAAGACTTTTTTAGCTTAAATTCATGTAATCATGACACTCCATTATGTGTTCTCTACTCCATCCGATATCATAAAGATACATATAGATGGGTCCATTTAAGCCATCTTGAAATAAACTTAATAACCCAGGCCTAACCTCTGCCCTAACTCAACCCATATAAAAAGACATGGGTTTATCACTACATGTCTAAAGAGAAGTAACTCTCTTCAATTATTAAGTTTGATTAGACAAAGTGAGAATTGGATAATTATGATTAATGAATTACGGGATGTGAAAGGTGATGGGATATGATGTTGTCCATATGATACCGATACATTGTCGGTAGAGAAAAAAATGAGCATAAAAGTTCCAATAATCTCATTTACCAACTTAACCCTCCAAAATATATAGAAAAAGAAGATCATTTCAGGAATTTCTATTGCTATATCTAGTTGCTTGTGCGAATGAGACTTCATGGCACACATGCCATCTATGCACACCAATATAAGATCTAGACCATCTATCTTGTAGTGATAATAGGAGGAATGCTTGGTGCAACCCAAATGCATGGGTAAGGAAATGGGTTATATATATATATATATATATATATATATATATATATATATATATATATAAACGTGGACCCCACTCAAATTTGGATGGGTTGAGTGGAGGAAGAAAATACAAACTAGATTACTGAATGGGTAGGCTCCATGGCTCCCTTTGACCCGACCAGACCTGAGCCATTTGCACCCCTTGGAGGCATGAAAGGGATTTTTGCTACAAAACAGTGTGACAGATACCAGACCTGACCCATTTGTACCCTTGAAGACTTGAAAGGGGTTTTTGCTACAAGACACTGTAACATTTATTGCCTGGATTTTAATACCAAATGGTATTACTGTGATATTATCAAAATATTGCATATGTTAAAAAATTCATTTTTATCGGATATATATAGAGGAATGCTAGCATGCATACCTTCTTATGTGAGCACTTATGCGCACCTTTACACACATATTATGGGAACAGAATCTGAACGGTCCACGTGATGCGGCACCCCTTGAAATTTTATAAGCCCAATTTTCAGCCTAATCCAAAACTCTAGTAGGCCATAGAAAAGATAATGCAAATCAAGGGAGGAAACTATTTCATTTTTTTCATGGCCCACCAGAGTTTTGTATAAGGCTGAAAGTTGGGCAAGTGAGATTTTAAAGGGTGATGCATCACATGAGCCGTTCAGATTTTGTGCCTGTGACACATGTGCAAAGGTGTGCACGGGTGCTCACGTAAGAAGGTGTGTGTGTATATAAGTATTAATTTTAAATATAAGTATTAATTTACAATAAATATTTTCTAAATATTTTTCTTTTTAGCAGAATTTTCCTGACAATATCTTAAGTAAAACCTCAAATTTTGATTATTTTTAGATAAATTTCCATGCCTAGAAGTGGCCGACAGCCAGATTTGTCACTATTCTACAAGATTCAAAAATAAAAGGCTCGGATCGACTCACTTTGATAAGAGCCGAGTTTACCGAGTCAAAACCGAGTCTATGCCAAATCAGATTACTCGTTCGAACTTGGACTCTGTGAAGGTCTTTTGCAGTAAGTTCCTGGGCTAGGAACCTATGTGGGGCCCACCGTGATGTTTTTGATGAATCCACCCCGTCCATCCGTTTTTTGAGTTCCTTTCAGGACATGTGATAAAATATGAGCTGGATCCAAGACTCAAGTGGGTCACACCAGACGAAAAAGTGGGGATTGAGCATCCACCGTTGAGACATTCATATAGCCACAAAAGTTTCTTATTTGGCTAAGATTTTTGTGTTTTCAGTTCATCCCAGTGGTAATGACATTATAAACGGTTTGGATTTCATATGAACTTCAAGGTAGAGCCCAAGAATGTTTCAACGGTAGGCATTTCTTTCCCCAGTTTCCCCTCTCGTGTGGTCCACTTGACCGTTGGATCTATCTCAGTTTCAGTGGAGTATCCTAAAATGATCTCACGAAACGAATGGACGAGGTGGATTTCTCACAAACATCACGGTGGACCCCACCTTGGTTCCCAGGCAGGAACTTCCTGCCAAAGCCTTTGGCAGGAAATGAGCGTCCAGTTTTGGAACTATCTTCATTTAACCATTCAGGTTGTTGGCAGTTGGTGGACAGGCCATGTGAAAAGCGTGTCCTAATCGATGAATGGCCTGGATTTCACACACGTGTTTTGCTTTTGCAAGTGTATGGAAAGCCGTTCACATTCCAATTAGCGTGCAGCGAGCTTGAGAAAAGACATCGTCTGCCTCTGTCGCTACTCAGGATCACCCATCACGTGTCGTCCCATGTGGTCCACATGCAAAGAAGACAGGAGAATCAGACACGTCCATTTAGTGGGTGCTACTTTAAAGTGGTCCATATCGAATAATCGCTCTGAAAAATCAATCTGGCCGTTGATTTATTGAATAGAACGTGAGATTGAAAATTTCTGTTCAATGGTCCACATTCAGCTAAACGTATCAATGATCAGGATCCTCTATTCTACTTACATTTCTCATTATGACTCCTATAATGTACCATCCAAAACTTGGACGGCTCTGATCATCCTACCATATCTTCATGTGGGCCCCAGTGGGGCGACACATATTCGTATCTTCATGCAGGGGCATCTCTCTAACGTACACGTGGCAGCCTGAAAATCTAGTTCCTCCTAATGTTGATGGTAGATGATTAAAGAAAAGGGTTTAGATTGCACAATCCTAGCCATCCGATCACGTGGAAAGGAAAATTTGTTAATGGTTGACATTCAGCGTGGGAAAGTTTTTAAAAAAGAAAAAAAACGACGGCCAAGATTTTCTAGTGGGTGTGATATTTGCATGATACACCATCGATCATAGGACTAACTGGATGGACGGTCTCGATTGGTAAACATTAGCCTGTTACATCTGCAAAAGACAGATGGTTGTACAGTATTTCGGTTCTCCTGTCTCTATGTGTATCATAACAGGTGGTCCACCGTTTGGGTGGACATATCAGTGGGTTGCCTTTTCCCAGGCGCGGCTTGTCTTAGTGTCCACAGAATATCATGGGACCACTTCAGTGTCCTGCGGGTGCACTGCAAAATGTCCACCTCCTGGGACCACAGTACATATGCTACGGTTACAATGGTCGGGAGAAATCAAGATAATGCCAAATTAGGTGGGCCACTGATAAAAAATTGTACGGATGAGATGATCCTAACCGTTCCATTAGTCATCCATCTCTTTTTATGTTTTCAACCGTTCATTTTCTGACCATCTGATCATCCGGTCAATGCTTTTTTTTTTTTCTCACATGGCCCATCTATAGATCCGCAGCATTGTCACAATTTTGGGTGGCTGAACAAATGCCAAGTGTACGGTGGAGGCAGCGCGGTCCATGGTTTTGGATGGTAGCAACGGTACACCAATTCATTCAATTTGCTTCCAGAGGTTTTCGTAGTTAGTATTTCTATACGTTGCTTGACCTGAGGCTGATAAGTGGGCCCATATCTTACTAATCCAGACCGTTGGTTTGATTGGATCCATCGTGGATGGACAGTTCATCCAAAATATCATGGATGGAACGGTTCTATCCTTTTGTTTCTTGACGTACAAGTAGACGGATGAAAAGAGATACAGTAACGAACCCTATTTAATGATCCCAAAACCCGGTTAGACTGAGTTGGAGCCGACAATCCTATCATTCTAATTTGGCAATTTGCCTGAAAAAAGTGGCAACTTATCTAACCGTCAACATCTTATCCGTGAAATGTAAATCAATCCTGACCATCCAATTTTTCTTCAGCAGAATGTTTTCTTTTTAAATTTCTATTGTATGGTAATCAGATGGACGGTAAGGATCATCATCGTATCTGTGTAAATTCAGGTCCACGCTCCATCCTCGGTGGGCCCCATTTGTAGAGTTGAAGAGATGGCACTATTTACGCGCGTAAGACTCCTGTGATAGTTCACCACCATTTTGAAAAATGGTAGCTACTCATGTCATACATACTCCCACACGTGGCATTCACGTGCGGCTATCAAGAACACCCAAATAGTGGGACACATTGGGGATGTGTCCCACTATAAAATGAGTTGAAAATTGCACTGATTAAAGCAATCCTGACCATCCAATCCAATTGATGGCTATCAAATGAGCGGCTAAAAATAAAATGGTAAGTGGTCCAAATTCCAAGGTGGTTTCTATAATCTGGTGAATGTAATTTTTGGAGTGTGTTCATTCTCAATTGGGCAGCTATTTAGCGGTCTGGATTACCATACAACTGGGCATTGTACGGTGGAAGAGAAACCACCTTTTTTTCAAATGGTGTTTTGCTATATCTAGTCCATCTAACCCCAGAAAAGCGACACATTAACCACGTTGCCAGAAGTTTAAAAAATGGTGACACGTGACCAGCACGTGTGAGTGTGTGTGTGTGTGTGTGTGTGTGTGTGTGTGTGTGTGTGTGAGAGAGAGAGAGAGAGAGAGAGAGAGAGAGAGGAGGAGGAGGAGGAGGAACCTTGTGTAGTAGATATGTAGTGTTATTGATTTGAATGGTGAGATCGCTGGGCACGTCTGAGGACACCGACCTGCCATGCATCATCATCACCACATATTAATATTATTAATTAAAATATAAAAAAATAAAAGACCCATGAAGAAAACTCTCTCTCTCTCTCTCTCTCTCTCTCTCTCTCTCTCTCTCTCTCTCTCTCTCTCTCTCTCTCTCTCTCTCTCTCTCTCTCTCTCTCTCTCTCCACATACATACCTTGTAGCCTCCTGTGTGAAGAAAGTATCTGGCCTTGTCCCGAGTTTCATATACTTCATTTTCACCTTTCTTTCTCCTTGCTACTCTCATCACATCTCTCTCTCTCTCTCTCTCTCTCTCTCTCTCTCTCTCTCTCTCTCTCTCTCTCTCTCTCTCTCTCTTCCTTATGTTTCCTTCATGTGAAAGATGGTGCCTTTATTCAAGTGAAAGCCAACACCTGAAAAAAAAGGAGGTTACAGACAGATACAGTCATAATTCAAGAAATAAGTATCTAATATTGGCAGAAGATAGAATCCTACTCACACGTGGACACAAACAAGACATGCATGCACTCACTTACACGCGCTACTAAAAAAGACATCCACCTACCATATCCTTACTTTGAGAGAGAGAGAGAGAGAGAGAGAGAGAGAGAGAGAGATTAGATTCTGTGTGTGTAAGAGAGAGAGACCCACACAGTAAAAGGGTAGAACATGAAGGGAAGATGGTTATTCCAAGGAATCCCACACAAGAGCAGACTCTCTCTTTCTCCAAAAGGATTCCTATTTGATGTGTAACACAAAAGTCTTAGTTAGCTAAGCACCCTCATAAAACCCAGGGATTATTTTTTAAGTGGGCTTTTTGTGTTTGTGTGGTTGGGACAAAAGCAGACCATGATTACAAATAGAAGAAAAAAAAAGGTTTTGATGAAAGCTAGTATATAGGGTTGTACAATTTCTGGTGCTTTGAAACTTGAAGTGGGCCACACCATCCCATCCCATCTATCCTTCTGCAATTGAGAGTAGTACTACTTTCCTCATGTTTCACTCCAACAAGGATTCCATCTTCTCCCCTCCCATCTCCTCATTTCCCCTTTTTTGACAACATTGTCCTACAAGCCACTAAGCTCATGAGTAAGAAAGTCACAATAAAAGGGCACTTTGCTAACGTGCGCCGAGGCTTAATACCCCACCCTAATGGAAGCCATCCCCCCATGTGCCAGAGTTTCTTGCATGTGTGAGATCCAAGCCATCCACTAGGTGAGTCCCACCCCGAAGATGCCTCAATGAACTCATGAATAAGATTCAGTAGAAAAAGGAGCACTTTGCTAACGTACGCCGGGGCCCTATTACCTTTATTTTGGACTGTTTCATATGGTATGGTCCACTTGAGAATTGGATCTGCTTCGGTGTTGGGCTCATGCCCTAAAATGACCTGGAAAACGGATGGACGGCGTGGATATAGAATACATACGTCAAGGTGGGCCACATCATCTTGGGTTAGGCGGATGCGGATTGCGTCCTAACGCAGGGCTCTGTGGGGCCCACCGTGATGTAAGTGTTTTATCCACGCTGTTCATTATTTTATCAAATCATTTTAAGGTATGATCCAAATAATGAGTTAGGTCCAGGCTTAAGTGAATCACAAGGTGGGGATTGAATGTCCACCGTTAAAAACTTCTTGGGAGCTGGAGAAGTTTCGGATCAAGCTGATATTTGTGTTTTCACTTCATCCACGTCTACATGACCTTATGAATAGGTTGGATGGTAAAAAAAACATCACGGTGGCCATTAAAAAGGCTTCAACAGTGGTTATTATTATCACTGTAGCTTCCTTTGGTGTGGTCCACTGGAGCTTTCAACCTGCCTCATTTTGATAGTGATGTCTTAAAATGATATGAGAAAATCAATGAACGGCATGGATAAAACACTTACATCACGGTGGGCCCCACAGAACTTTGCCTGGACGGATTACTGTCCGGGCGGGGGTAGGACGCAATCCACGTCCGGGTTAGGTTGGGGCCGCACCTAATCCGCCGCCGAGTTTTATGTATCTACGGACGCGGCTTTCACAGGAACTTCCTGCGCCACAGGGAAGCTAGGTGGGCCCTTCGTAATGTATGTGAGAAATCCACTCCGTCCATCCATTTTAAGAGCTCATTTAAGGGGCATGAAATAAAAAATGAGCCGGATCCAGACTCAACCAGGCTACACGAGAGGGAAATTTGGGGAAAGAAATCCTTACCGTGGAAACCTTCTCGGGCTCCGCTTGATGTTAATATCCATCCAAACCGTTTATAAGGTAAGTACCACTGGGATAAACTGAAAACATAAAGAAAATAGCTTGATACAAAACATTTATGGCCATACCAATATTTCAATGGTGGTCGTTCAATCCTCACTATTTCCTATCGTGTGGCCCACTTGAGTATTGGATCCGGTTTATTTTTGGTCGAATGTCCTAAAATGAACTCACAAAACGGAAAGACGGGTGGATTTCACACAAACATCAGAGTAGGCCCCACCTAGCTTCCCACCGCATGAAGTTCTTTAGCAGGAAATCCGCGTCCAGGATCTACAGAGTGGGACGCACCCCATGATTGCCTCGGATCTCGGACGTACCTCCGCCCTTCTCCAGCTTGTGAATGGGCATGATCTTTGAGTGGCCACCGTGATGTATGGGTCTTATCCACACCGTCCATTCATTTTTTCGTATCATTTTAGATTATAATCCAAAAAATGAGGCAGATCCAAGGCTCAAGTGGACTACACAATGGGGATTAAACACTTACCATTGGAAACTTCTTGGGGCGGCAGAAGTTTTGGATGGAGCTGATATTTGTGTTTTCTCTTCATCCAGGTATATGTAATTTTATGAATAGGTTGGATCGACACGGTGGGCCCTAGAAAAATTTCAACGGTGAGAATCACTATCACTGCTGCATCCTGTGGTGTGGTCCACTTGAGATTTATATCTGCCTCATATTTGGGATTCTACCTAAAATGATATGAAAAAAAATGGATGGACGGTGTGGATAAGACCCATACATCACGTAGGACGCAATACGCGTCCATCTAAAGATAAACTCTGCCAAGCCCACACGTGTGTAGAAGGCGGCTCATGCACACCCACACATGTGCCAGGATGGCACGTGAGTACAATATCCAATCCATCTATCAGACTGGGACCACTACATAGATTTACCGACCCAAGAGTCATGTCAGTCCACTAGCTAGGTGTTCGATAGCTAGCTTATGAAACAAACGGGTGGCTGAGAAAATCTTAGGCTGGAGCTTTCTAATCCATACACCTGTTTCTAATAATGTTGTGGTCCACGTGTCACTGAGCCACCTTTAACTGTGGGCAAGAAAAACTACTCGGTGGAACCCACCTGATGGATGGCTTGGATGTTGCAACTGTCATGCTAGCAGATGTGGTTGCATGTAGATTGTGTGGGATCAGCAAAGCATTTGATACTCTGGAAGAGTGTAATGGATGATACACAGACACTTAAAAATTGCTTACGTGGCATTCAAGTAATCCAGAATTCAGACATCGAAATTATGGGTTTCAGCTTAGATGTACCTTATGTTATTTGATTATCTAACTATTTAATTGTGGATATATTTTTAAGACTCATCTGACTCGCCCAAGTCAACTCAGACTTGTACGGATCCAATCTGGTCATTTGTATAATATCAAAAATGAAAACTATCCAATGGTCCTGATTTACCAAACAGGTGTCCCAGAATTTGATGTTCAACCAATCTGATTTTGACTTGGTTTTGAATTAATGCATGCCACATGTACAATTTATGAGTGCCTGAGTATCAAGTATTATAATCCAGCAGAGTATTATATAACTAAAGATCATGGGAAATCAGGTGACTTAATTTCTGAAGAGAAAAAATATAAAAGAAAGAAAATGACATGTAATCAGACCATTATAAGTTACACTGATCCTAATTGAATCTGGATACTTAAATAGTACAATCCATTAATCTGGACCGTTCATTGGATTCAGCAAAAATTTCATGGGCTACCATATAAACATTACATTGATCGGAAAAATATTAACCATTTGATCATAGCCTTTAACATGAAGGGTCAGGATCATTTGCACAAAATAGGTCCAATAAAGAATTTGGTCCATCTATTTATTATGGCCCATCTTGGATTGCTTATGATAAAAATTAAAAAAAAAAATTTTTAAAAAAAGAGAGTTTAAAATCACTTTTGTCAGGCAATCATAACCATCACATCCGATTAAAGGACGGATAGAAAATATAAGGCCAAATCAAGGACTATTGGATCATCTGATCAGTGCATTTTTTGCATGAAATGTCTTCTGGACTTAGTGGGCAGTTCAGATCAATCGATTGGACTGGACAGTTCAGATTAATTAATTGGACCGTCCAAATTAACCGATGCTATTAAGAGCACTATAACTCATAGTGCTCCGAGAACACTGGAGGATTTCTCTATTTCTATTTTGAGTGCCACTTTACATTGGTGTCTTTTTCAACCGTCTATTTGGTGGTCCCTACATGGATGAAACATCTTAGAAGAAAATAGGGTCTCCGTGCAATCCTAGCCATCGATTTGTGGCCTTCAAATGAACGGTTTAAATTTAAAAAAATGTGAACCGTAGATCCGCAACGAGCAACCACCGGTATGGGGCAATTATTTAAAAATCTGGCGGAGTATGATGGTTGATACACATGCGCACAGAACTTACACACGTGGCACACGCTATTCAATTTAAACCGTCCAAATTAGGGACAACCGTGCGTATCATACATATGCTTGTTGAATTCAGATCACAAGGGTGGGCCCATTTGAGTTACTTGCATCTCATATCTACAATTTCTTAACGCCTGCGTATCAACTATCGTATTCTATCAGAGTACTAAAGTTTCTCTCAGTTTATAAGAGAGTGCGAGCTATTAATTCCTACCTTCTAAAAATGGCCAAGCAGGAATATAGTAAGATTTCAAAAGCAGATTTTACGAACCCCACTTAGAGTTAAGATCCTCTCCCAAAATTTATGGACGGTGGAGATGTTGTGGCCGCGCTCGGAATCTTTTCTCCATATGGAAAATCAGAAATGATGCAGTGCTCTCAGAGGTATGTAAGTTATAGTGCTCCTAGTTGCATCAGGACACTTAGATAGTCTAATTAATTCATCCAGACCGTCTATTAGCTTCAGCATGCATTATCTGGGTTACGGTATGATAATCGCATGGATGGGTTGATCTGATCTATCCATTAGCTGGCCTTTTATTCATACCCATCCATCTTCCAACCCATAGGATGGGATGATTATGTTTTTCTTATTAAAGTGATTCTCCAGGGCCATAAGCAATCCATGATGGACCCCACCATCTCATAGATAATTTTCAACCATCCATTTAATGGGAAATTGATATGATCAGAATGGTCCAATTGGTGTGATTTTTTTCCCATGAATGTGTGGTTGACTAGTGGACGGCCCAGATTGTCGATTGGATTGTCCAAGTGTCCTAATCGCCCAAAAATAGTGTAACATCCCGGATTTTCACTGTTTTAGATTTCCAAAAATCTTTGAATTTTTTTTTTTTGTGTTATTGTAAGACCCGTGTCCTAGTCTGTACCGTTCCGAGGACTTACGCGATCTTTTCGGTCGAATTCTGACAATTCTCGACCTGAAGCCAACGTTGCGCACAATCCTAAGATGAGACTTGCATGCCAAAGTCGGCTCGACCCAAAACCTATACCTTAGCGACCGCGCCGTCGCCGCAGTTCCAACGCCGCGACTCGCGCATCGATCCGATACCCAGGCTAGAAGATGTCGGCCTGCGTTCAATTCGAAGAAAACACCGCGCATTGCGAATTACGAGGGAATCTCTACGAGATGTCCCATCAATCAATCAATCACTCATGTCAAGTACAAGTCAAGTCACCCCATACCCAAGTACAACAACCCATACCTCTCTCTTACACAAGCAAGCCCAAAGTCAACTCTCTCTCTCTCTCCACACATCCCTCTCTTACAACCCATCACTCCACCATCACCCATCACACATCACTCCATCACCTCTTATCAACCCATCACCTCTCTCTCTCTCTCTCTCCCTCATTTCTCAAAAATCTCTCCCAAGCAAAAATCCATACGACCAAGCTCTCTCTCCCTCTCTCAAACACCAAGTGTGGCCTACCCTCTCATCTCTCATCCCCACCATTAAACTCCCATCTACCTCCATCAAATTCATAGGCAAGGAGCTAAGAAGGCTAAGGGATCAAGGAGGAGTACAAGAGGTGGGTGATCCACCGTCATTTCTCATATTTTTGGGCCACATGTGGTGGGACCCGTTTGATGTATGCATGTATGAAATGGAGGGCCCATAGTGGCGGGGTCCCTCTAACTCACCGTGTATCTCTCTCTCTCTCTCTCTCTCTCTCTCTCTCTCTCTCTCTCTCTCTCTCTCTCTCTCTCTCCTTTTCCTCTCCCTAGAATGTAGTGGGCCCCATCAAATTGTGTTAAATATACTCCATTCATCTGACGTGTGGCCCATCACATTTGAGGGAAATCCCACCTATTAGACTAAAATATATGTGGTATATTCATATTATATATATATATATATATGGATATACTCGCTTGGTGGGCCACATACATGTGAGACCCACCATGATTCCTATGTTTATCCACGCCGTCCAGTGTCCGTGAGGTTGGCTAACCTTGAGTGCGTGTACTGACATGGGAGTGTACTAACGTTCTAGCCAAATAAAGTGAATGGTAGGCCACTCATGCAAGCCCTACCCTGATGTATGGACTTAATCCAAGCCGTCCATCCTTTTTCTTAGATCATTTTAGGCGTTGAGCCGAAAAATGAGTCTAATCTGGGTTCCTGGAGGGTCGTGATATAGGAAACAATGTTTCTACCATTAAAATATTCCCTGGCATTTATGTACATCAAAAACTATCCAATATTGGACTTGATAGCTTGGTATTGGGCCGTAGGGATCAATGGCTGGGCCGAATTTGTCTGAGGTGGGCTCCACCGACCGAAAATCGTGGAAAAACACGTTTCAAAAAAAAAAAAAAAAATTTAAAACAAAGATCGCTGGCTTCTTCTTGCCGACAAGAAGCCAGTGCAACACTGCGGTTGTCAATAGGCGGGCGGACGGTGGCTGGGCCTCACGGCTCCAGCTGTGGGCCCCCACTGTGATGCGTTTCGATCATCAACACCGTCCATTGTGGGGTCCCCTTCTAAAAAGGGGCCTGCTCCAAAAATCAGCCGTATACGGAACTCAAGTGGGCCATACCATCTAAAATCATGTAAAAACATGCCTAAAACATATAAAATCATATGGTGGGGCCTACCTGAAATTCGGATGCTGCTGAAACTTGGTCTGAACCCTCAGACAGGTGGGACACACATAATGTATGGGCTGGATTTGTGAACCACCTCGCGGTGGGACCCTTGACCTTGTGACCCGCATCAACAGGTTGGTGGCAAACAAACATCACGGTGGACCCTCTCTGGCCGTGTGGCCCTATGAACAGTTGGATGGTGTATAAACTTCACGGTGGGCGCCGCAGGTCTGTATGACCTATTAACAGGTTGGGTGGAAAATAAATATTGCGGTGGGGCCCACTTGGTCCACGGGACCTTATGAATAGATTGGATATAAAAATAAACATTCTAGTGGGCCCTTGGTCCTGTGACCTTATAAATAGGTTGGAAAAATAATAATAATAATAATAAATAAATAAACATTATGGCGGGCCTCTCATGAGGCCCACTTTGGTATAAATGGGCCCATGTATTTAGGCCCATCTTGGCATGTATATAGGCCCATTATTGGGGCCCACTTGGATGCATGTGGGCTGATGTGTTTAGGCCCATCTTGTTGTATTTTTTAGGGCCATTATTGAGGCCCACTTTGATATGTATATGGTCTATGTGATTAGGCTCATTTGATTCACATAAAGCTTATGTGATCAGGCTCATTTTAATGCATTCTCGGGCCCATGGATGATGGCCCATTGCAATGTACCTAAGGCCCATTGGTGAGGTTCATTGAGGTGGCCCACTTGATGAATATAAGGCCTATGAGATACGGCCCATTTGATATATTTAAGGCCCCATGGAATGTACCTAAGGCACATTGCAATGTGTAATTCCACCAGGGTTTATTTAATGGTATTTAAGGCGAGCCGAGCCTTGGGGACAATGTTGGTTTGACGTCCACATTGTACGAGTAATGTTGGTTAGATGTCTACATTATAACTCTCCCTAAGGTCACAAATAGGCCCGTATCTGTTTCATGTAGGCCATCTAGGCCCATCTTCATTGAGAGGATAGTTTATTTCTTTATAACATGTTTAGCACAGCCCCATGATTCATGATCATACGCATCATATGTATGCTTGAGATGAGGAGTGTCTGATCATAGCATATGCCTTTGGGCAGACTGATTACGGGCTCCCCGATATGCGGAGTTGCCCTACATGAGCGCACGGTATGCACAGGATTGATGCATGTCTGGTAGTATGATTCATGCACTTGTATCTGTATGATTGAGATATGTCCTAGCGACATCAAAACTATAGCCTCCACAAATATATCGTGGGTGGCTGGTTGGATACCGAAAAAATCTTGTTCTAAGCAATTGGAGTGTCATAGATGTCCCTGGGTAAGAGTCCCTGAACCCGATGGTACTAGAGGATGACTCCAACGTCGAGACCGAGTGGATATACGAGCGCACGAGGGCCGAATACCATAAGGCTGCGTCTCCCACTGTGTCGTGGTCGGTTAGAAAGGAGTGGTGGCCTTACTCGCCCGAGAGCAGGGGGCATTACTAGGCTGAGTTTGACCAGCTCGGAAATGGGTTCGCTATCGACGTGCCGGTTAGGTATTAGCTGACTATTGGCCAGGCGGATAGTGAGGTTTCTTACGCTCACTTGGACTGTGCTGCTGGGAGAGAGACAGTGTCATTTGAAGTGTACTGAACTCCGGTGATTATCTATACTGAGAACCGTACTAATTTAGTGCTCTAGTGAGGAGTTGCATTGGTATGAGGGTTGACATGCTTGACCTACATGTTGCATCGCATGGCCATGTTATGGCCGATAGTATTCATTCTTGTATTGCATAGCCTTGGTACGGCTGGTTGCATTTACATACTCATCAGCATGATTCTACATTACTCTGACTTTGCATTCTGAGCACGTTTGCACACACTTACACCGCCCTCTAAGTTTTTCATAAGCTTATGCACGATTGATGCGTGCAGGTGACGTCAGCACGCAGCCGTAGCTTCGACACAGTTGGAGCGTGCAGTCGAGCTTTTGGAGTTTTTTGTATTTGCACTATCTTGTATTTCCTTTTATACACCTTGTACTCAAAGTTTTTTAATATAGTGGATTTTGTGGTGATGTTCTTGTGGTTATTGTTCATGGATTATGCTTGTGGTTATGCTCATTACGAATCAAATGGATTATTAGAAATCCTCCTTGTAGTATCCCAGGATCGGAACCTGGTATATGGGTGCCGGGAGCCGAGAATGGGGTACTACGGAGGCAGTCGGCACCGGATTCGGTGATCGCCCGGTCTCCGAGTTCGGGTCGTGACAGTTATTAACTTATAATATCACTTAATGACCATTAGCACACAATGTTAGTATATACCGGGAGTGAAACCAGTAAAGAACCGCACAAGTTAAATTAATCAACCGTAGGACGCCAACGAATCTGCCCGATCACTTGAACATCAAGTTTAGCCCCATGATTTACTCACGTAGGGCCTAAATCTAACCGACTCATCGCTAACTAATCAAGACAATCACGATTAAATTAAAGATCTACCCGGGGCCGAATCAGATAAGGCCTGGATCTTGAATAATAGACCAAATCAACCATGTTACTCTTTTAGCCTAAAACTGACGATTTAGAGTAATCTTGACCAAATCTCCACTTTTACTAGTTATAAATAGGCCACACTGTGAACATAGTTAATCCAAACTCTAGTCATTGTCCACGAAAAATCGCAATACCTAATTCATTACAGAAATGCCCTAATTTTTCAAACAAGCCCTAAACCACTCATTGATGGGTCACTAGTTCCAAAATTATAGAGTAACGCCCGTCTTCTTGGGCTTGACGTCCATCGCGGGAGTCGGACCTGGGTACTGTCCAGAACCGCTCAACTTGAGCCAAAGGACGAGTGCATGAAATGTGCAAATACCCTAAAGAAAGGAGCTGAAACTTAAGTGATTTGGGTCATCCACGCTTATGCAAAGTTGAGGATTTCGGACCGTCGGTTTATGACCAAACTTCACACCTGGAGTGAGGATATTTTCCTGCTCATATTCATATAGCCGCGGCCCTGATCGACTATCAGTGACCGTTGAATAAACTTCTAATCATATCTGTCGATCGGCGCATCCAAATGGCGGGCTAATCATACCCATACGTAGATCATCACTAGGGCCAGCTATCCAACAATGGGTGTCATCTCCTACACCCCGTAGTAGCCCCAAAAGGGTAGAAAAACACCCCCTAGGGCTAGTATAGTAAAAACTCATCCCTTAGGGCCATTTACACCAAACCAGCTGACACTATATAAAGGCCCTATTTGGGCACCCCCTCTCCCCATACGAATTTTGCCCTAGAGAAGAGAAAGAGAGAAGAGAGAAAATGGAGAAAGAAGAAAGGAAGAAGAGAGAAAGAGAGAGTGAAGTTGAGCTATGGTGGACCTTAGATCGAGGTAGGGCCCAAGGGAATCAAACTCCACAACTCCCTACATCTTCTCCAAGAAGAATTTCTCATTCAAGACTGCCCTTTTCACTCCGTTGATCACCGAGGTAAGATCCACCACCTATTTTCGTTGAAACCCTTGTGATGAGGGAGATTTTACATAGAAACCTAACCTACCAATGTTTGTTTTAGGGATTCCGGCCGATCGACCCCGAAATCCGCATTCGTAGGTCGTTTTCCAACTCTCCAACGAATCCGAAGGTGCGGACTATTAATCTTAGGTGGCCTAGCACCAATTATGTCATGAGTCTAATAATTTCGCTTGTTTGGATGAGGCATTTGTGGAATCTAGAGAGACCCTAGGATTTGGGTGTTTGTTTAGGAGATGTATGGAATTGTATGTTTGTTTAGTTTTTCTTATAACCGTGTTTGTGCCTCTCACACGCTCAAGTTTTAGTGGATGATTATTTACTCATGTGTTGCGTGATTTTCTCATATGTTGTTGCTTATGACATGTATGATGCTTTGCCCTTGTGCATTTTGATTCCTTGAGATGAGGGAAGTGTTTCACTTCCTCGCTAACCCACACCTCTCACATGCCCTTTGTTTATGATAATGTAACATGCTTATTAGGAATATATGAATTGTATGATAGGATGTATGCAACATGATACCGTATGCTAGTTGATAATCTTGATGTTGGCATGTTATGAATCATCATCAAACCTTTGGATTGGTCAGGAACATGAGGTGAGAAGGTAGTCCCATTGGTTGGACTACCTTAAGACTAAACCTGGGGATTGGCCGGGTGCATATAGGCGGCAGTAATTCGACTACATGGGTCTATTGTACCCGATGTAGTTCGTCACGTGCTCGCCTGACTCATGCGGTTTAGCCTATTACTGACAAATCTTGATTGGTAACCATGTTTGCTCACATATGTATGGAACCTGGAACACCCTACCACTGTTGCAGCCCACCGATAACCACTTGAAGTTGATCCACTACCTCGTGAGTCGGGCATGATGGAATGGGACACTGTGTCCGAGTTGTCACCCTACGCTGGGGTGACGTGCCTCCCCGTAGTGACCACGAGCGATCCCTTCATCTCGGCATCCCCATATGCTTGGAGTCGAGGATGGGGAACCCGACGGGATCAAGGATCACGGGGTCTCGGCTTCATACATTGGGGGGCCTTGGCCTTGCAACCAGATTAGGGCATTGATACGTGAGGTGTACCAGATTCCCAAACCTACTGGATGAACGGACTTAACTAAGAACTTTGTTAATACCATCACATTGCATCGCACTAGCTAGGGTGGCGACTCGGCAGTCGAGGTCGCTCTGAGGGAGTGTGGTCATACGCCATCGTTAGATGGAGTCGCTCGAGGGAGCGTTGTGGTGATGGCATGCATCATATCACCCATCATGCATGCGCATTAATAAGATTAGTTAGGCATTTATAATTAACTGTTTTTCATTAAATTCTTAATATAATTGATGTCTGTTATAACTTAAGACTAATAGCACCCACTGAGTTGATCACTCACTCCCACTCTAGGACGGTGTTTTAAAACACTAACCAGACTCTTCCTTAACTGCAGGTGATGCTGAATATGAGGAGTCGGGCGGCAAGAGCCTCGAGGAGGAGGACGAGTTGTCTCACTTCCAGCTGATGGGCGGTTCTCCATCAGCCTGATTTGCAGAATTTAGATCGCTGAGTTGTGGGCTCATCCCTATTTTCTTGGGGACATAACATTCCTTGTGATTTTGTTGGGCGACACCTTGTGTGCCCGTTTACATTTTTAGACCTGTATATATACATATATATATATATATATATATATATATATATGTCTGACCTCTTTTCATTTCAGTAAACGTGTTGTGGATGTGATTTATGTTCCAAGAAATTCCAAGCTGTGCATTTAAACCTGATTAAACGCATATTAATGAAAAATCGGTTATAAGTGACCCCGGAAACTCGGGGGTCGAGTGTATGCACGACCCCCGATTTCCAGGGCATTACAAATAGTATATTGAAACAAGAGGCTAAAAAATTTACAACGTGTACAAGATCCAAGCCATGCACCAGCTGGGGCTTTATGTGAACAAAACCAGTCCGAAAATCCAAGCTGGCCCACTTATCAATTGGGCCGCAATATACATTGCTTATAGGCCGTTGATACGTTCTTTTTTTATTGTCTCATTTCCTCGTATGAGTGTGGCCCATTCGATGAGTGGATTGGATTGATCTATGGCCCAGAGCATGTTCACAACAACCCCACCTACTGAGTGACAGGGATTCTACTTACGTGGCACATTGGCACGTGTGCTGTAATTCACCTCATCAGTAGAACCTAGGGTTGTACATCGAGCCGAGTGGAGTTGAGGTGGGCCAAGTTCGGCTTGACTCGTCCATGCTATACTTGAGTTCAAGCTCACCCTCGAGCTCAACATTGAAGCTTGGCTTGTTTGCCAAAGCTTTTGAGTCGAGTTCGAGTCGAGCTAGTGGTTCGAGTCGAGTCGAGTCAAGTTTACCTCATAGGGTAAGGGAAAGAAAAAGAGAGAATGGGACGGGTAGAGTTTTTTAGTAAAAACTTTTAAGTTTTAACTTCTTTTTTATTAAAAACTTAAATATATATATTACATGTATTTAATATTAATATAATATATTTAATATTAATATAATATATATAATATATATTATTAAAATATATTACTTGAGCCGAGTTGAGCTCGAGCTCGAGCTTTGAGTCGAGTTGAAACACACCATGGTCGAACGTGGCTTAAACTCAACTCGATCTTTAGTAAACAAGCTTGGCTTGCCTTGAGTCGGCCTTTCAAGCCGAGTCAATCCGAGCTGAGTCGAGCCGAGTCGACTCGTGTACAGCCCCAGTAGAACCCAAGGAGATTTTTTTTTTTTTTTTTAAATCAAGAGCACTGATTGAACCGACTTGCATTATGACACCCTATACAGTCCACACCATTGATCTAGACCGTTCACTAGGTCCAACTCAAAATTTACGGGCTCCCATGAAAATGTCCCACCGATCTGACAATCTTTAACGTTTGATCAAACGACTGTTAACATGGACGGCCAAGATCTTTTACACAGAAAATGTCAAAACAACATTTTGATCCATCTATTTGTTAGGCCCATGAAGGACTGCTTATGATTCTAATGAATCACTTCTGTTAGGAAATCCTAACCATCCTATCCATGGATTGGACCACCCAATCGGTCTAATTCTCATGCATGGTGGCATATGAAATGTTTTCTGGACTTAATGGACGGTTCGGATCGATGGATTGGACTGTCCAAGTGACTCAAATGCAACTAGGAGCTCTATAGTACTGTAGCATTTCTCTTCCATCAATTAGTTATTGAAACAAAAAAAGAAGTAAGAACTACGTAGTACGTACCTGATGAAATTCAACAAAATCAGGCCGATTTGCCCGTTACGATACAAAACGCTACTATATATGGGAAAAGTCCGAAATTTCGGTCCTGGCATTCCCGAAACTTCGCAAAATTAGGAAGCTCTAGGGCCTAAAAACAACGCTGCAATGAGGGAGAGAGGAAGAGAGAGGGAGTTATTTTCATTGAAGGACACTCCAAAAAGAGGATTACGTGATCATCGGCTGTGATATTGTACTTGTGGTGGTACGCTGGGCTGTTGCGGGGCCCACGTCAACCGTCCATCAGATCCATCCGTCCGTTGGTCCTTTGATGTTAGGAGAGGGGGGGTCCCAACCAATAAAATCTTCTCCACTGTTTGTGAGGTCCACCAGTGTTGTGTATGTTCTATCTAATCCATTCATCAGACGTGAACCACTAGGATGAAGGGACAAAGAAAAATTAGCCCCACCACCTGAATTTTGAGGTCTTGGTCATTCTTTTACTCTGTTCCCTGATTTGTGGCCCACCTAAGTATTGGATCCGTCTGATTTTTGGCTTCTACGGTGAGAATGAGGCGAAAAACAAGATGGACTGGGTGGATCAGATGAACAGTTGACATAGGCCCATATGAGCCCACCTCTTATGTTATTTACTATTGTTGAGTTTGTACAAGTGTTGCTGATATTTCAGTGATCCGGACCGTTAATCTGATGGGCCTAGATGTGGATGGACCATGTCCTAAAAAATCCCTAATGGGACAATCATTGTACTCCTAAAAAATAGTGGTTTTAGATAAATACTAACATGGTTGATAGATGGGATCTTTCAATACAGATTACATTTGGAGTAATGTGAATATACTCTTGAACCCATTATTGCAATGGTTCGGATCAAATAATCATAAGCCCCACTAGTGCTAAAATAAGTCGGGGTATTTATACAATATCCTTGTGCTGAGGGAGATATATAGCTATCTCAGAAAGAATGCTATTGCATGAATAGCCGACACGTGTCATGATAAATTTGGTAAAATAACCTTTTCCAAGGTCTCAGTTCTCATTTGCTTGTCACTATATAAAATTAGGTAGAAGTCCACGTTGGAGAGAAAGAGGGGTAAATGCATACCTTTATATGGGCATTTCTTTTTAGAGTTATTTGATACTCCAGATGCCTAGAAAGCTTCATACACAGGCATTAAGAAATTTAGCACATGACATACATTAACTCAAATTAGATACACTAAATTGTGCTACTTAGTGTTGCTGAAAATCCACAAATTAAATTCATTGAACAATCCTAACCATTGATTCTTGGACACTTTTGTTGAATTACGACCATTAGATTATAAATATTGTCCACTAATCCGATAGTCAGATAATAAAATAAATGTAAATTTTGGGTCATGATACATTTAAAATGGGACCCACAATTTGGATATTCTAAGTTGAATTACTTGTACTCTATGTATGCAATTTCTAACTCATCATTAAGTATCAGAATTTTTATGTATTCTTTAATGAAATGAGAGAGAGAGATTGACTAATGGGCCTTTTAGCCATTGAGAGAGAGAGAGACAGGGAGAGAAGACAAGAGAAAGAAGTGAAGACAAAAGGAGAGAGAGAGAGAGAGAGAGAGAGAGGGAGAGAGAAATGTAACCTACATGAATAGGAAATGGGTCATGTAGTTACAATAGTCAACATAGTAATGTAGCATGTATTAAGCAAAATATCATAGGGCCATTGAAAGAATTGAAAAGGCTCTCTTTCTTTTGGTGCTCTATGATTGAAACATGCAAGTGGGGAGAGTGGGTTCTCTACATTTGAAGGTGGAAAAGATCCTTCCCACCCTCCTGTTGATACCCATCATTCTTCACCCCACTATCATGGTATATTCTCCTTTCATTGGAGGACATGTGGCTCCTCCTGATCTCCTTGTCGGCCACGTGGCCCCGTTGTCCACTGACCATTCCTTCGTGGCGTTTTCACCTCGATGCGACTGGTCGGCCTAGCCTATTCCCAGTCACTTCTCATAGGAAGTAGACAATTGACACGGATGGTATCGGCATCGCTTCTGGTGTAGGTTGATAGGGAGGCCGGCTATAGACAAGCTCTCTTTCTCTCTCTCTATGTGTGTGTGCGCGCTTGCGTGGAAGTTTGTTACACGCGTGCATGCTTCAGTCCCACGCGAGAATAAATGCCAGCATGGCATATATTTTCAAGATTTGAGCTTTCATGATGTGGGCCCACATTATTTTTCTTATCTAGCCGGAAAATGAAGCTGTTCACTCAAAAGATAGGACAGGGTACCCAAAATAAATGGTCCACTAAGAAATTATTTATTCCTTGTATGAACAAAAACAAAGGTTTTAGTGGGCACATGTGCAAGTCATGCCTTTCTACATGTTTGTTTCACATGTGAATGCACAGAAATTAATGTCCACATGTGTGAGTCATCCCGTGTGTGTGCATGCTTTTGCCCACACAGCATTAGTGTCCTAATATTTGAGTGATATCTCTACTATATAAACATATAATGTGAGTAAATTTAGAGAATTTTACTAAGGAAATTAGCGTTAGTAATCAACATAAACTTTTAATTTAAAAGGAAAATGGGATGTTTGGGTGTACTTGTGCCATTTTAAGACTTTCATGCAAGTAGGTTGTTGCCAAGTCCTTTCTTTGCAGACATTTTAAGACTTTCACGCAAGTTGGTTGCTGCCCAATCCTTTCTTTACATATAGGGCCCACTGATGGTTTATTATTAGTGAGAACACGCAAATAAAGGCTTTGTAAAGCCCATCTTAATGATTGTATGACATCCATTTCATGTATTTATCATGCAAACATATGTTAAGAGGCTAGTCAAAAGCCAACGTAGATTAGACGTTCATGTAAGCCACAACACTGGAAACAATGAAGATGGGATATCCACTAATAAAATCATTTGCAGTGTCATTCTCTTACAACATGTAGGCCATACATTTCCCTAATGTCTCTTTCCCTTAGATTGGACATTCACGTAAGCCACGACGCAGGAAACAATGGAAATAGGATATTCACTAATGAAATCATTTGGAGCATTGTTCTCTTGCAGTGTGTGGGCCATACATTTCCCTATAATGTCTCTCTCCTCTCCTTCCTCTGCATGCATTGCATGCATTTCCAAGCTAGTGATCTTTAAGTTAGACCGGGTGGTTTGGTCGGTGCTCCGTGTGCTCCACTATGATTTATGTGTTTCATCCAAGCTGTCCATCCATTTTTTTTTCAAATCATTTTAATTATGGCATGAGCAAAAAATGAGGTAGATCCAAATCTCAAGTGGACCACATCACAAGAAGCAATGTCAATTGTCAGGGCCACAAAAGTCAAGTTAATATTTGCTTATATATATATATATATATATATATATATATATATATATATATATATATATATACCTTTAGCTAGGCCTATATGACCTAATCAATAGGTAGGATGTCAAATAAACATTATAGTGGGTCCTAAGAGATTTTTAACAGTGGACATTCAATCAATATTGTTTTCCTACCATATAGTCCACCTAAGATTTAGATCTCCCTCATTTTTAGATAAAAACCTAACATGATCTGCAAAATGGATATATGTAGCGTGAATAAAATACATCCTCATGATGGGGTCTAAAGAGCAGCAACCATTAGCCAACCATTGTCACTAGCCAAACCACGTCCCTTCAAGTTAAGGCATTTCGTAACAATAGAATAATATTGCATGCACCCTTGCTTAGTTCACTCAACGGGTACCCACTATGTTACTTTTCTTCTATAGCATGTTTTTTGTGGACAACCAAACCTTTAATTTCATCTTGGGACTTTTACTATAGAACTACTCCAGTATTGTGATTTTTTTTTTTTTAGGCCGGATCTCCTCTTGCTCACAGGTGTGGAGGCTATTAACATTCATCCAACAGTTATTAAGTACATGCATGGAACTTATTCACCTATAAATAAATGTCATTCAACTTTCTATGTGGGCTCCACAATGTTGAGTGTAAGCCATCCAACCCACGCATTAAAGTGAGTCCCATCGAGATGATATGATCTATATTGTTTGTTGTGGTGTGGACCATTTGATGATTGAATAGGCCATATTTTTTATTTGTCTTATCATTGTTGGGGGGTTGCCTTTGTTGGATGGGTCGCATATCATACATACACCACCTTGGCCCCACAACTTTAATTAGACTCTATGCTTCTTTACAAAAGAAAATAGACAAGAAAAATCTTAGACATTTCACTCAAATATTATTTGGTGAAACGAGATTCTTAGGGAATTTAATGGCATTTATTGCTTGAAATCCTGTCGCTTTTTTAAGTTGCATTGATCTAAAATATGGTAAAAGCACACTCCAAGCTCTAATATTTAGTTTAGCATTTAAATAATGGTGACTCTTCAACATTACACATGATATATATAGCTGTACAGCAAGATCAGATGTTACAAATGGCTGATGCATGCAACTGTTATGGAGCATAACAAATACATACACATATATATGAATATAATACTAAATATATCATATATATATATATATATATATATATATATATATTTTTAAAAAAATTAAAAAACTAAACAACTTTAAATTTAAGTGATATGAATCAACTTTAAATTTAAGTGATATGAATCCTGGAAGAAGTTTTAGTATCAAACTACAACTCAAACTCCCTGAAATCGTGACTTACTATTAAACTTATTATTTATAGAGGGTCATGATTCCTACTAGATTCCATAGTTTTCGGCTAAAAAAAGTAAGTGTCCTATTTGGATTATCCATGTTATTCTCCTAATTTTTCCCAAAACTCAAATGTCAAAGAATTATAATCAAATTAAAACTTATTGTAAATAGTAAAAATAGAAATAAAATGATTTTTCAATCGTTGATCTAATGGAATCTTGCATATTCAACAAGGGCAACTTGGCGTAGCAGGGTTGGCATAGTATGTCAAATAAATCATTCTGGTTTGCGACAATCCAAACCCTTTATGGTCCATCTTGGCCATGAAATTGTCCACGACCAGCTATACATCCCTTTCGGAGTCTATTTTATTTTTAATGATCCACTTGATAGCAGTTAGGATGGTTAGGATTGCTTTCTCAATGTGATAGCTAGATATATGCTCCATCCACATAGTGGGACTCAGAATTTAGTACATGTCTATGAATAATTTAAATTATTTGCTGATGTAAGGCTCACAACAATGGACGCTGAGGATTGTCTACTTACACTGCCAATAGCAAAGTGGACGGTGCTATGTGGAATCGGCGGATAAAAATCTCAGGTGGACCGCACAACAGGAAACTACTGTGATTGAACAACCACAATTAAAAACTTCTTGGCGGCCACAAAACCTTTGAATCAAGTTGATATTTGTGGTTTCCTTATTCCAGGTCTTTGTGACCTAATCAACAGGTTGGATGGCAAATAAAGTTTACAATCATGACTGGTTTCCTGCGGTGTGGTCCACCTGAGATTTATATCTACCTCATTTTTGGGCTCATGCCCTAAAATAATAATCCAAAATGGATAGACGGCGTGGATAAAACATATGCATCCCACAACAATGGCTTTAGTGGGCCATGCTCAAATTGGCCCATTTTCACAGTCTTAGAAGGATAAGTCCAATTCATGACCCTTTTACAAATTGGGTATGGATTTAACATTACTGATTCCCTCAAAATGGGAAGGTTCGCTGGACCCAAATAAATAAATAAATAAAAGTTTGTGTGGATCACACGTGTCAATCTGGCAACCGTGGGATATCCGAGCCGTACATAATTTGGTCCATCCGTGAAGATAAACATACCAAAAAAAATCTGGGCAATTGGATCATCACATGGCCCATGCCTATATAAAAACATTGGATGGTTCAAAATTTCCCCCAACTGCTCACATGTGCCATACGTGCTTGGCCTCCTGATGACCAGACCAGCCTCATTTTTCATGTGGTGATCTTCACCATCCAGACAACCTTATGAACGGCTCAGATGTCCACTTAATTATCAGTTGATGTGTGTGGTTGTTTGTGGGGCAAGCAAACCTCCAAAACATCTACTCCAAAAGAAATCTTATAAAATAAGAATCTAAAAGATGCTGTGTGTTCCTGTACAAATGCTTGTTCTACAGGATTGCATTGGGGCCCACCATAGTGATGCGTATGTCATCCAATCCGTCCAACAGGTTCACCCCACTATGAAAGTTAAGACATCCAATCCAACCATCACATCCAATCAGTGGATTAAGTGGGCCCCACCATTTTTTATGGGATGCCCAAAATTTAGGCTTATTTAATGTTAGCTTTGCCACGTCATTAAGAAATAATGGACCACTCAACAACCTACAAATTCACGTGGGATTAGGTAAGACACAAGGGACCCACACGGATTATATATAAACAGGTGGATAAATATTGTATTAAGAGAAGAGAATTTATACTCTGGCAAAGTGTCATGGATGATACACATGCACTTAAAAAATCCTTAGAGATTGCCTTTGTTTACGTAGAAGTAAGTTAATATTAAATTGTACAAATTATGGGTTCAGTTTAGATGTCTTGTGAACTAAAAATTACTCTGATTATTGAATTGGAAGACATTTACTGATGGTTAAAAATGAAAAATATCCAACGGTCCTATTTCAACAAATCAGTGTCTGCAAATCATTAGTGAGGATGGTTCAAAATTTCTGATTTTGGAAGATTCAAACTTATGGACCCTTGTTTTGAAATTTAGCCGGTTTAGTTTGAGGTAATGTATGCCACGTGTACAATGTATGAGTGCTTGCATATCAAGGAGATTTGGGTTCGGACGATGGTGATGTATGTGCTTTATCCATGCCGTCCATCCAATTTTTTTCAGCTTATTTTAGTAGGCAAGTGAAAAAATGAGGCAGATCCAAAGATCAAGTGAACCACACTACGGAATATAGTGGGGATTGAATGCCTACCATTGAAAACTTCTTTTGCGTCAAAGAAGTTTTGGATCAAGCTGATAATTGTACCGTTTCTCCTTCATCCACGTCTGTGTGACCTTATCTTGGATGTCAAATAACCATAACGATCGGCCGTAGTAAGGTTTCATTTGTGGGTGTCATTATCCCATTATTTCCTGTGGTGTGGTCCACTTGAGGTCTGGATCTGTCTCATTTTTAGCCTCATTTCCTAAAATGAGTTGAAAAAATTGATTAATGAGGTGGATAAAACACTTAAATCACTGTAAAACCTACAGAGTCGTGCCATTTCACCATGTTTTCTACACCCATCCTTTTTTAATGGTTTGGCCCACCTTATCCACATTTCTCAATTCTCCATTTTATAAAGAAAAATTAAACAAGGTCATTTATGTTAATTTTTCTTTTAAGTACCATCATGATCATTTTGATCTTTTAAGGCACTGTTTGGTAAAATACAAATTGCAAAGGAATTTTTGGGTAAAAATCCCATCCTTTTTACCACCTTTTTCACCTAGATTGGAAAACACCCCAAGCTTTTTATCCTCAATAGTAGGCATTGCTCTGATGGCTAAGAACCAATGGTGGGTCCATCTTTATGTAAATTGCTCACTTGCTTTTTCTCCCTCTCTATTGTTCCTCACTCAGAATTACTATGGTTTTTATAAGATATGTTGTCCCTTACATGATGATCTGAACCGTTCATGTTCTCATCATTGCATTATAGAAGCTATGATCTTATAATAAAATTTTGTTGATAGACTTAACCTTTGATTCTTGGATTTAGATAAGAGTTAATAAAAATTTACATTTCAATATTCCAAATTCATTTTTATAAACACAATCATCCACTTAAGCTTTTTTTTTATGATGGTCCAGCATCATGGAATCCAGAATATGAACGGTTAAGATCATCATCTAATATTCAATTCAGGGTGAAAACCCATTCCCATATAGGGGCGTCAATGGGCCGGGCTCTATCATAAAAAAATCCTAATTTTGAATAAGGCGAAATTAATGGCCCGGCCCAAACAGTTCAAAATCTGGGCTGACCAACCCCAGGCCCGGCCCGTTGATAGGCCTACCCTCATACGTCTGACATCATATGGTAGGCATCCGTTCCTGTCAAATCCCAACTATCCCAACTAGGGTTGTCAATGGGCCGGGCCAATTCCTGTCCATACCCGGCCCGTGTTTTCAATCAATACCCAAACCCAGCCCATGTCAGTGTCGGGCCAAAGTAGCTCAGCCCGAGCCCGAACGGATCAAAACAGTGTACAAATAGGTGTTGTAGCGGACTACACCACCCTAACTGTGTGGGACCCATAGTCCATTTTTTGTGTGACATCCACTTCGTCCATCAGATTTCCCGCCTCATTTTGACCGTCCATCCAAAACCTCAGTTTGATCCAAGACATTTGAGCCACGGCAAGCACAACAATGTAAAATCCACCTAAAAAATCTCTACATGCATGCCGTGTGGACCACCAGATCAGGCTAATTCTCAAAGTTGAAAATTAGTGATAGTATATATATATATATATATATATATATATATATATAGAGTACCGGTGGGGATTCTCCCAGAAAAGCTTCTTTTGCGGAAGAATGCATTGTAGTAAACTCTGTGGTTTGTGTGATTTATATATTTCATCCACTCCTAAAATGAGTTAATCCATTTTAACTAATAATTTGAAGGCGTGCCATTTTAAGCCCTTTTTAAAAAATGAAGTATATCCTTTTAAGGCACTGTTTGGTAAAATACAAATTGCAAAGGAATTTTTGGGTAAAATCCCATCCTTTTTGCACAAAGCAATGAATTTTCACCTAAGGTAGGCCACACCACAGAGTAGTGTGAATTGAATGTCAACCTTTGAAAATTTTCTTGGGGTCCACAAGTTTTGGATCAACCTGAAATTTGTGTTTGCCTTTCATCTATATCTTTGTGATCTTATGAACATGTCAGATGACAAATAAACATCACTTTAGATTTAGAAAGGTTTCAACATTGGAAATTATTATTAAACACAATCAATGTTTTTTGTTCTATGGTCCACTTGAGCATTGGAAATGATTCAATTTTGGTCTCAACCATTAAAATGCACTTCAAAAATGGGGATGGACGGGTTGTGGATAGACCACATCCATTTATAGTTGGGCCTAACAGAGTTTACTCAGTATGCAATCCGTTCAGCCCGAGCCCGAACTCCTTACGGTGGGAATTTGGACCATTTTTTGTGTGACACCAAGTCCCATGCGGGATGGTTCGACATTTGAGCCAGGAGACCAATGGTACTCTATATATATATATATAATATATATATATATATATATATATATATATATAAGAAAAAAGAAAAAATGCATTAAGAATTTTTGAATCTTTAATGAATTAAATTCAGATAGGGTTAGGATCCATTGGATTCCGATCTCATGGTTTTCTGTTGGGTCCATACAAAAATTTCAGTTGCCATCAGTTCTTCTAAGGCATATTAAGGATTTTGCATTTTGAATTTTACAATAAAATACCTAATTAAATTTTATTTTATTTTTTTTGAGTTAGCTTGTTAGTACACACCCATGTTAGTACACACACTCCATATTAGTATTTACTTAAATTTAAATACTTAATTAAATTTAAGTTCTGATACCTTTTTCAAAAAAGATTTTAAGAAGCTGCCTTATTAATTGATATAGTTGTCATTTCACAGCATTTTGTTACATTTCTTTAACATCCCCAGCTTGCAAGCAAATGGGTCAGTGGGCCCCACTGTTTATGTAAAAATCAATCCAACCACTAGGTGAATCAACTCGTGTTACACCAAGGGCTATTTAGGGTGGAAATCTCTCTCAAGCGATTTCTTCAGTCTAGCCTACATGAGTCACAAGTTAGTCTGATGTTTTGGATTTATTACTAAACTTGGATTATGCATCTAATGGTTGAGGTAGATTTTACATTAAAATAAAATAAAAATTAACTAAATAAAAATTATAGAAAGGCATCATTTAAACGTCCATCAAACTTGCACATGATAAAAATTATAAAAACAGTTATAAAATGGCAAATTTCCGCAAGCCCGAAAACTTTAACACATTAAATATTTGTACATCCTCTCACCCAAAGAATGTATTGTGATGCATGGAGCATACTTTGAATTGCATTTTAAGATTTTAAATTCAACAATTTCAAATTTCCATTTGATTATGCATGAGGGAGGATTAGATAAAATGCCTCAATGTATTAACACAAAAACAATACATAATCAAATTCTTTAATTACTATTAATAGAGCATTGAGAAAAGATAATTTGTGTAGTTCGCAATCATGACTTAGGTTATTTGCGCTTCAAGATTGACAGGTGATGACTTGTCCGCTAAGCTGGCGAGGCCCGAACCCACGGATTGGCTGCTACGAGTAAGGCGGAAGCTTCTATGCTGTCGGCACCTGAAAGATCCAACATGAGTCGTCGGCGAGCACAGGCAGCTGCCTTTCGAACTAGATTGTTTTTGTAGCATTTTACGTGCTAGTGGCGAGGGTTCTGTAACATTTTCTAGAGGAGATTTTGGCTTGGAGAATTTTGGTGATTCTAGACTTTCTTCATCCATTCTTTTGAGCTGTAACATGTGAAAAAATAATAATAATTAAAAGGGTTTAAGCTACGTTTGATTTCATTAATTACTAAGGAAAATAGGCATTTAGTTGCATGTCTTTATAAGAATGATTGTTTACCCTTATACATTTTTTTAACACGCATACTCATCCCCACACACTCATGCCGATTTCATCACCTATCGGGTACTCGAACCCTTGACTAGGTGTTGAAACTACTGAGAGTCTACCACCGGAAAAAGAGTAAGGACCCAAATTCAACTCATTATAATTTCATTATATATATATATATATATATATATATATATATATATATATATATATATATATATATATATATATATATATGTGTCATGTTGAAGACTATTTTAAAAGTTATGTTTGTGTATGATTAGGACTCTTGTCCTATATATATTTGTGTTATATATAACTTTTTTTCTTTTCTAAGAATTATATTATCACACAAAATCTCTCTCTCTCTCTCTCTCTCTCTCTCTCTCTCTCTCTCTCTCTCTCTCTCTCTCTCTCTCTCTCTCTCATTATCCGTTGATGTTTCTAGAAAAATATCAACACAAGTACTTCAGAGTTCATCTCTCAACCATGAAAGTAATAATAAAAGGAAAAAAAAAAAAAACTGATCTATTAAAAATTCATGGGTCTTAGTACTTGTCAAAGGGTCTTTAGATCTAAGTTTCTAGTTGGTTTAGGTCAAATATAAGCATTTTCATGGTTGGGCTTTTAAGTCACAAACGCATGTATTACTTAACATGTGTTTTGTGTAAATAGCGTTTCGTACATGGATGTGCCCTACATTGTATCACATTGAAATCTAATTGAACCCAACTTGACCTAACCTGACTCAAATTTAACCGGGTCCTAGAAGCTGAGACCCAAACTTGACCTAATTACTTGACGTGTCTAAAAATTTTGATCTATATCAATTGAAATTGGGTCGGGTCCATCAGGCACCGGTGGGTCTGGGTCTAGTTCTTGAAGACCCAAACCCGAATCCAATCAAGCCCAATACCCGTCTAATAGACATTGGATTTTTTAATCTAGGTTTTGAGATGGGTTTGAGACAAATAAGAGTGTTGATTTATATGGTTGGCCCACGTATCAGATTGCACACCTATGTATTGCTTTTGCATGTGCATGGTGTGTAAACAAGCACTCTTATGTATGTGTACTGACATGGAGATACCTCGTTTCAACGTCTTGGTATCGATCCCTAGCGGGGGTGGCTAACATGTGTGTGTACTGACATGGGTGTGTACTAACAAGCTAACCCAAAAAAAAAAAAAAAAAGCACTCTTATGCATGTTTTTAGCTTGGGAAACTGCATTCCTTTGTTAGTATTAGATAAAATATATTAAATATGTATTTTACTATTAAAACTAATTGGACCCAATTTAGAACCGGCTTTAGACTTGACCCTACTTTAACTGGGTCCAACGCATGGACATGACTAGAGCTGAGCAAAGAGGCAGACGAGTCGAGTTAGGTGGGTCGAGTCAGACGAGTCGAGTTAGGTGAGTCAAGTCATCTGTGCCCAGCTCTAGACACAACCCAAATCCGATCTTTAACTAGGTTCAAAAGGCGAGACCCGAAGCCAACCCTAGAAGATTTTTATTATTATTATTTTTTTAATCCAATCTGTAGGAAATAATAGAAAAGGCAATTCCCTCCTGATTTCTAAATCGGTCCAATAAATGGGACCGAATTTGTTAAATTAGGATCCATCGAGTGCTAATGTGTCAATGTGCCCATAAACAATACCTGATGTAGAGGAGATTAGAGTTTTGGAGAGTCTTTATGAAAGCAGGAGTAAAATGTCAATTTAGAAATATAGTTAATGGAATATTGAAAAAGGGAGGTGACTATATTGAAATGAGGAAAATTTTAAGGGGCAATATGTAAATTTGGGAATTGCAAGTGCATAATTGAAATTTTCATAGTTTTAGAAAAACTAAGCACCCCAATAATTGTGATTTATCCTAACAAACCGTTGCGTTAGTTTAGGGAATTCCAAGTGGACCAAACTCTAAGAGACAATTCAATGTATTGAAATGTTCAAGACTCAATAATCAGTTTTGACCGTTAATGCAAGGGTATTTTCACACCAGGCACGAGTGGGGTAGCTCGTGAGATGCAGGGACAAACTCGGGATGGGTGACCCGTATGATTTGGGGTTCACGGGGGAGGTCTCATATTCAAGACTCCTCATAGGGAGTGTGATTAATGCATATTTCACATCGGGCTCGAGTGAGGTAGTTTGTAGGATGTGGGGACACACTAGAGGTGGGCAGCCCGTGTGAGGCAAGGTGGCTTGTGTGAGGCGGTACCCATGTGATATGGGGCCCACGAGAGGGGTTCAGTTGAGGTCCTAACCCATGTGATGTAGGGCCTAAGTTATGAGATGAAAGGATTAATTCGCTATACTCTAATCGTTCAAGGTTTCAGAGTAAGTGATTAATTGTCCTACATTAACCGTCCATCCATTCAATCCTCACCATTGATTTTCATTGGGTGTGGCCCAAAAATCTCTATATTGGAAGATACAAATTAGGGTTGCAATTATGCAGGTTTGAGGGTCAACCTAAGCCTGACCTGACTTCAAAAGGACCCACATGACCCAAATTTGAGCGTGAGGTTTCAAACCCCAATTCCTTTCCTCAAACGGACGCCGTTTCTCCTGCGCTGGAAACCTAGGTGGGAGGCAGTTTCTCCTGCATTGGAAACCTAGGTGAGGCCCACCGTGATGTTTTTGAGAAATCTACATGATCCATCCGTTTTGTAAGATTATTTTACAATGTGGATCCAAAAATTAATAGGATCGAAGACTCAAGTGGGCGACACTAAAGGAAAAGGTGGGTAGGGAAATTCCTACCGTTGAAACCTCCCTGGCGTCGACAGTGATGTTTACATTCCATGCATACCGTTCCTAACGTCATTCCTACTGGGATGAACTGAAAACACAAATATTAGTCTGATTCAAAACGTTTGTGGCCCCACAAATATTTCAACCGTGGACGTTCAATCATCACATTTTCTGCCTTTTTGAGTATTAGATCCGGCTCAATTTTTTCCCTATGCCCTAAAATGATCTCACAAAACGGATGGACGGGGTGGATTTCCCACAAACATCACGGTGGACCCTACCTAGGTTTACAGCGCAGGAACTGAAATCCGCATCCACCTCAAACAGACCCAACCTAAACTGGCCCGAATGTGGTCAACCCCAGCCTAGCCTAAATGCCAATCAGGTTTGAAATTTTACTACTTTAACCCAACCCAACCCAAACAGTCCCCAGACCCAAGTTGGAACCGTAATACAAACCATCAGGTTCATAGGCTTTAAACGGTCGTCCATTTGCAGACCATCCTCTAAATCAATCAGATTGTTTGGTCCATGTGATGTTTAGATGGTGGTCAGATCATTCACATTTTCAAGCAATAGGTGGTTCAGATCAATGATCAAATATATGCATGATCTGAACCGTTCATCAGGCACTTTGCTTGGTGAAGTTTTACTAGCGCAAAAATCAGTCTGACACACCTATCAGGTTGGCCACACGAATATATCTTATACAAATTATTATTCATTTTTAGCTGTCCATTTTTCATGCCAGTGCAACCTCCTGAAAAGTAAAATGGCCTGATTTTTTTACTGGCACACCTGATGAAGAGCCCTAGATCTCGATTTATGCTAGCATTTGGCATTCCAACAATTGAAAAGAAATGCAGCTATGAAGAAATGAGATACCTAATAAAATAAGATGCCGGTGCAGTTCTCCGGTCACCGAATCGCCGCCTTTATAGATGGTGAGAATGGCTGGATGGGCGATTGAATTTCTGACTAGTCGAAGTAGATCAAAAGAGAAGATTCAACCCCAATCAAAGAAAAAAAAATGATGAACTTTCTTAATATATTAATTTGTGGAAGAAAACAACCATTTTTTTCTCATTTCAGTTAGTGTTTGTGTGGCCAAACCAAATCCTTAATTTTCCACCACTCATTTTCATAATAAATTTGAATTGAGTAATTTTAGCATAAGCGTAGATGGTATTTGCATGTAGATCCACCACCATATATGTGGCAACGATATGCATGGACCAAAAATCATGGTCCTGAGATCATGCGGTCCATTTTCTATGGGCATGGACCAAAAATCATGTTGGTTTTTCTAGCGTTAAATGAACCCTTGAATACATGGCGCCTATGGACCGTTAGTCTAGCTGGACCTATCGTCAGTGGGCTGTAGCTAACACATCACACTAATTGGATAATCCTGTCCATCTGATCAGATGATTTTGGGACGCGGTTTGGCTAGTGGTGGGTGCTATGTGGGGCCCACCATGATCTATGTGTTTTATCCACACCGTGTATCCGTTTTTACACATTGTTTTAATAATTTAACTTATAAACGAGGCAGATCAAAATCTCAGGTGGACCACAACATAAGAAAACAGCAGTGATTGAACACCCACCATTAAAAATCTCCTAAAGCCTACTGAAATGTTTATTTGACATCCAACATGTAGATTAGGTCATATAAATGTGAATGAAGGCAAAAAACAAATATAAGCTTGATCCAAAACTTTTGTAGTCCTAAGAAGTTTTTAATGGTGAGAGTTCAATTAATACTGTGTGGCCCACTTGAGATTTTGATCTAACTCATTTTTGAGTTCATATCATAAAATTATCTGAAAAAATGGATGAGACGCATACATCATGTTGGGATCCACAGAGCACCAACCACTATCCATTGGCTGGAAGCCGATTGCGTACTGAGTAACTCCGTGCACTTGGCGTGCTGAGTAAACTCTGTGTGGTCCACCATGATTTATGTATTTTATCTGTTCCATCCATCCATTTTACCAGATAATTTTAGGACTTCAACCCAAAAATGAAACATATAAAATGGTCAAATGGACCACAGCACAAGAAATAGTTGAATTGATCATCTACTGTTGAAAACTTCTTGTGGGCCACAGAAATTTTGGATCAAATTTATATTTCTTTTTTCCCTTCATCCATGTCTGTATGATCTTATTAGCAGGTTGGATGACAAATAAACATCATTGCTGGGTCTAGTAAGGTTTCAACGGTGGATATCATTATCCCCACTGTTTCCTGTGGTATGGTCCACTTGATCTTTGGATATGATTTGATTTTTGTCTCAACCCCTTAAATTAGATGGAAAAATGAATGGACGGTGTGGATAGATCACATACATTCAAGGTGTGCCCAACTGAGTTTACTCAGTACTGAATCCAATTTCCCATTGGCTAGTGGCAGGGGAGCAGCCAATCCGTTTCCATGATTTTGAGCATTACCAAATGATTGGTTATGATGGGAAAAGAGTTCTCTAATTGTACATTTAGGATCCTCCGGTCCATGTGATTCTGGGGCTATGGCCCTCCTGATGAACGGCTAGAAACTTATACATGTGTGCCTCTTGTGATGGTTCCTATGTAGGATATGTAAGAAGCGTCTAACGTAGGATCCTTTTTCTTGAAATCGTGCTCCTTGAGCCATGTATTGCTACTTTTTCCAAATTGTAGCCGTTAGATCTTTGAGGCCATGTTTTAATGATCTAAACCATTTTTATGATGGGATTCATCGTAGATTGGTGATACCCAAAGAAAATTTTCAAGATTGGAAGATCCTATCAATGGACCACAAAATAACGGATCAAGGAGATTGTCCATATTCATAGGAAATTTTTGAAATGCCGAGGAGACCTTTTTTGTCGTGCGGCCCACTAGAGTTTTGAATCTGCCTCATTTTTTGGGCCCTTTTCCTAACATGATAGGGAAAAACAGATGAATGAGGTGGATTTCTCACAAACATCACATTCAAGTACCCCACCTACCTTCCTGTGAAAGGCAACACCAATGTCCAATAAAAAAAATGATCATAAAGTCGGGATTTTGACTTTACTAACATTGTGGTATGGTCAAATTCTCGAAATCAAAGGAAAGTTTCAAATATTTCGGGGTAGTTATTTGACAAGTTTTTTTAAAAAAATTAAGACTAAATTGCCCTGGTACTTGAATAAGTAGTTGAGATTTTTTAGTGAGAAAGGAGTTACCTAGTATCCAATTTTAAGAAAGTGACGTGGACAGAAGTTGTTATTGGGCTGCGGTTTTTATGTAAAAAAAAAAAAAAAAGTTCCGTAGTATTCAATACACACATGCACCACAGTGGGACTCCCACTTGGAAAGTTTCATCGGTGGATGCCATCACCATCACTGTTTTCTATGGTGTGGCCCACTTAAGAGATAGTTCTGGTTCAAATTTGGAACCTAGCCCTAAAATGTTTTGACTTAGTAGGTGGACGGTGTGGATTATACACATACAACAAAGTAGTTCCCACAAAAGGAGGCCCCACGAGTTCTCTCAGGCATCACTGATGGTGGCGAAATCGGATTGTGTACTGAGTTACTCAGTACGTACTGAGTAAACTCTGTTGGGTCCACCGTGAATGTATGTGGTTTATCCACGTCCATCCGTTTTTCCAAATCATTTAAGGGATCGAGACCATAATTGAAGCATATGCAAAGCTCAAGTGGACCATATCACAAAAACAGTGGGAATAATGATTTCCACATTTGAAACCTTGTTAGGCCCTATAGTGATATTTATTTGTCATCGAGCCTGTTCATAAGATCAAAAAAACATGGATGAAGGAAAATATATATATAAGCTTGATCCAAAACTTCATATGTTCAATTCACATTGTTTTGTTTGAGCTTTGGATATGCTTCATTTTTTGGCCCAAGCCCTAAAATTATCCAGTAAAATGGATGGAAGGAGTGAATAAAATATATAAATCATGGTGGACCCCACAGAGTAAAGTTTACTCAATATGCTTAGTAATATGCTTAGTGTACTAAGTTACTTGCTAGTTGCTACCCAATCCCCGTATGGAGGTAGGGAGGTCTCCCTTCTCTTGTATATATTTAAGAATTTTACATTGGTGGGGTCCACACGCCAGCGATCCACTCCATCCACTAACTTGGTCATGCCAATGTCGACCCAAAAAGCTTTAGATCAAGCTAATCCTTATATTTTAACATCATCCAAACCTAGGTGACCTTATAAACAAGTTGAATAGCAAATAAATATCACGGTTGTTTTTTGGAGGGCATGTTTGAAAAGAAAGAAAAAGCTTAGGAATAACAACAAGGATATATATATATATATATATATATATATATATATATATATATATATATATATATATATATCCTAAGGGACCAAGTTCCAAAGCAGGGGCATTTTCATCCACTAATTCTTTAAAAATTGATTAAAATGCCAACTAAAGAATATATTTGGAAGAACAAGTTTTTGGAGGCATTTCACAATATCATAAGACTAGTACGGTCAAAATCCCTAAATCATTATACAACCAGTTTTTCCCACAAATTGTGTCATATATAGAATGTCTTCTTCCTTGCAAACGATAAAAGGTGGACTGCACGATGATGATCCCATGAAATGAAAAGCAGGCTAATGTAGGTCTTCTGGACCCAATCATACAAGAAGCCAACATATTGATGTCACCTTTGTTGTTGATGTCACATGTATACATTGTTCAAAATATCCTCAATATAATCAAAATATTCTCGAAATTATCCTAATCTCCATCCTAGCAATACCGATAACACAGGCAACGATATCGATAACACAGGTAGTATTAGAAATTTTAGATACACCAATGTATCGATATTGCCAATCTATTTGAATGTGTAAATTCCAGGCGTTGCTTATATTGCCAATATATCCAATGTATCGCCAATATTTTTCATTGTATAAATTTTAGGTGTTGCTTGTACCGTTATATTTCAATAATATCACTAATATATCAATATAGTAAAAAGCTTATTTAATATATCATTTCAATTTTTTTTTTATAGAGGCATGGTTGTTTGGTTGTATGTAGTGTTCTATTTTTCCACCATAATATGGTCGTAATGGTTGGATAGATAGATAATTGGATGGGAACTCGAACCCAAGACCTCATGTCGAAACTCCTAACAGTACGACCAAGTCAAGGACTCGCCCCAAATAGAGTTTGATTGTAATTAATCTATATAATAACCCGTGGGAGTTTAATGGTGGCCCAAAACAACCCATCTAAATCAATGCAAGACGGTGACTGATATGATATTCCAAACCGATTTCTAGTCCTTGAGCCTATATGGTTGTGTGTATGCATGGGTATTTGTGTTTATGTGCAAACAAAAACTTTGATACTCTTGCGGAGTGGGACAGTTGGTATGCAGGTATTAAGAAATTGTAAACATGGCATAAGTAAGATAGACTAACTATCTAAATTATAATAAATTTATGTAAGACTTTTAAATGCATTTGATTGTAATCAACATATGTAAAAGGATATTACATTGCACCTATGGGAATTTGATACTTTTATTACTAGTCTACAGCTCAGATGGAGGGTTGTGTTAGATTGGCAACTAGTAAGGGTAGCAATAGGCCGGGTAGCATGCCTAACCTAGCTTTGGCTGGGCTTAGGCTTCGCACGCATGACCTGACCAGATCAATTTTTGGGCTGGGTTGGGCTTGGTTTCAATTTATTTTAGCTCAAGATCAATCCAACTTTACACTGTTCTATTCCTTAGTTATGCAACTATCTATACTGAATTCAAATCATTGGTTCGATTCCTTTAAATTCGATGGATTAGGAAAATTCAGGGGTGGAATAGGGATTTTCAATTTTCAGGTTAGGTTAGGTTCTGGCCCAACTAAAAAAAAATTAGTCGGCCTTAGGGTTACTATCTAGGCCCATTTCATGCTCTGGCCAAGCTTGAACCTTGGGCTTAAGTGTCACATTGGGCCTAGCCTACTTTGATTAGAGTTGTGCACGAGTCGAACTGAGTCGAGCTTAGCACAGCTCGGCCAGCAGCTAACACCAGCTCGAACTTGGCTCGACTCGGCTCAGTTCGGTCAGCAGCTCGAGCCTGAGTTCAAGCTTGTGTGACATTTTCTCAAACATAAATTGCATTTTCAATCTCCCACGTCTCGAATGTAAATCAGTAAGAACGCTTTGCAGGTATTTCATCAAACACTTGGCAAGCAATATTAAAATCAAGATATGAGGACAGTCCTATATTATGAAAATAAATAAATTGTCAGGATTTGTTTCTTCAATCTTTTCCTCAAATGCCCATTTCGAAAATACCTGATATGTGAGCAGTTCAAGAAACAACACTTCGTTGAGGCATTTCATCAAACACTCAACCAGCAACATCAAGATAAAAATGACCAAGTCACCAACACTATCTGATATGAATCAATTCGAGTCAGGGTTTGAGCCAACCAGTTGAGCTTGAACTCGGCTTGAAATTTTTTCAAGCTCCAAAAACCAACTCAACTCGGTTGGAATCCAATTTTGAGCCCAGCAAAGTCGAGCTTTTCCGAGTCAAGTCGAGCAAGCTGACAGAACTAACACAACTGGTGTACAGCTCCCTAACTTTGATCAGGTTCAAACCAGCCCATTACCATCCCTCGCAGCAGCAGCAAAACTAATTCAATTCGTGAGCTGGTTGATTGGTGGATTTTTATGGAGGGTTAAAATTAAAGTAGTTAAGGATTTGAATTCAAAGCACAAGTGTGCAGTAATCAATGGTTAGGAATAAATCTTATTTTGTGATGATCAGCCATCTACAGTGTCCCTCCGTCTGGAGGGTTTCGAATCAGTTAATATATGAAGCATGTACGATCTGAGTGGTGCCTGCCTATTATCAACCACTCATCTGTATGCATGTGTGCGTTTAAATGAATGGACATGATTTTGCTTCATGTACATTTGCAAGTGGGCCAGTCCCGGCATGTGTGGACCCAATCCAAAGATCTTGAAGGAACCTGGCTCAGGTGGACCCTAATACTGGTCCAAAATCACCATAGACAGTAAGATCATTTTCACTTCTATCGTCCATTTTGCTTGCCGTTAATCGTATAGTTGAGATTATCGAATTATGGTTATCTTCGGTCATGGAAAATCGGTGATGTATTCTTCCTTCCTATCCGTCCGTCTTTGTTGATCCCAGGTGGGCCCATCCTATCAATGGTTTGGATCATAGCAATGGGCACCACTTTCATAAAATCGACAAGACATTGTCTAACCATCAAATATTATACAGTTTCATTTTCTATGACCCCTCCAGGCTCCCATAGTCAAAATGTCCCATTGTACGCATTCCAACGTGCAACATTTATATCACATCCGTGCCATCTAATAGATGGGCCCCACCATCAACATCACCTGGCACAAGAATCAGATTCATCCATTCATCAGGTGGACCACACATGTACGGATGTTCTCTTTGAGAGGGGTATTAACTTCTCATTAGAGTACGGAGTAAACCGTGGAGCCCACACGTCATGTATATTTCATCATCCACACCGTCCATCCATTTTTCCAGATCATTTTATGACATGAATGCAAAACTGAAGCATACCCAAAACTCTAGCGGACTACACCAAACAAAACAGTGGGGATAATGACGTCCACGTTGAAACCTTTCTCAGGCCCCACAGTGATGTTTCTCTGTCATCCAACCTGTTCATAAGGTCACAAAAACATGGCTGAAGGGAAAACACAAATAACAGCTTGATCCAAAACTTATGTGGCCCCCAAGAAGTTTCCAACCGTGGGTATTTAATTCACACCGTTTCCTATGGTGTGGTCCACTTGAGCTTTGGATATGCTTCAAATTTGGACTCATGCCCTAAAATGAGATGGAAAAACAGATGGACTGCATGGATAAGACACAAAAATCACAGTGGGCTCCACATAGTTTAATCAGGACTCTATAGCATCCAGATGCAAGCATTTTTAGAAAGTTTGGGATGTAAAGGTGTGGCCAGGATCTGATGATCTTAATTTATGAGAATGTTATGAAAAAATAAGATTTGTTTTTGTGAGGTTTGCTATACTCGCTGTTCTAATACGCATGCCACATTGGCATTTGTGGGAGATATCAGCCTTGCATTAGATGGGCTCCACTGAAATTCACCAAGTTCTGAGAGATCAGGCCCGTCCATTCATCAGGCTCCAATAGGATTAAGTGCGGCTTTAGCCATTGGATCTGGTTCCTTTTGAAAGTTAGTTGGCTCCTTGGTGTCTTTGTAAGGAGTAGATTCCTAGCAAACCAGGACAAAAGTCTATCTTGTCTCTCCCTTGCCGGCTGAGCAATGTGTGTTGTCGTGTGATGAGCTGCTAAGCATTCGGTGAGAAGACGATCACCGAGAGACAGATGGAGGGGCTGAGGTTCTGGATCGTAAACCCCATTGCTTGTTTCAGCAATGCAAGCTTCATACCCGCTGTGATGCTGCTGGTGTTGAGCACTATGATGAGGTCAACAGGCGAAATTCAGTGTCGGTGTTGTGAATGGTGCTCTGAGATGGCTCATGAAGTTCTTGGGAGGTGAACTGTGGGATGGCCGAGAGAATTCTATGTAATTTTATGTTCTCTACCATTCTAGTCTGGCAGTTGTCGATCTCCACGGCTGGAGAGCTCTTCTGGTTTTTGGGGTTGAGGATCCAGCACAAAAGTGTGGAAGAGAGATGACTGCGATCTGCCGGTTGGCACCTGTCAAGGCAATACAGTTGTCTGATTGTCATCGTGGGCCCAATCATTCTAGTTGATCCTTGCTCTTCCATGGTCGAGGTCCCAACAAGGGGCCTTGGAAAGGGATTTCCTTCCACTTTGCTCCGCAAACTGCACATCTCTGGTTCCCATGATTCAAGTTCGGCGGAACGCAGTGGAAACAGAAGGTGTGAGAGCATTCTGCAGTGAAGAGTGTGTGAGAGCATTCTGCAGTGAAGAGTGTGACCATCGCCAGTTTTCATGGTGCACAAAGCACACATAGGAAATGTTCTCTGCAAAAAATATTAAAGAGAGAATTGGATTATCTTCAAGATCACCAAACAAGTATGATTGTTGCTGTAAACAGCCAATGTATGAATATGACGACAGAAGCATCAGAAATGTGATTGCAGCATAAGGTCATTTCTTGGAACAGCCCAGATAATTGACCAAATCCCTTCTTTCTATGGTGAATGTTCCTAATCCATCCCTTGATCAGGTGGGTCGCACATGCACAATCAAATAGACACTTAGAAAAATGTAAACCTAGGCCTACATGCAAGAATCATGGGTTGCCTAACTGACCATTGGGATGGCATATATGCAGAATAGAATAAATGAACACATGAAGTTGGACCAAGCCAGGCTGGGTCCGAATAAAAGAGCTCAAACCCGTGCCTGGCCCAAAAATCAATCGGCCATATGTGCCTGCCAGCCCATTACCACCATTTAGGAGTCGCGACTAGCATGGGCCGGGCTAGGGCCAGATTGGGGTTGGCCCTGGCATGGCCCTAGTCCCCTATGCCCTGGCCCTAGCTCAGCCCCAGCCGTAATCAGGCTAGAAAGGCCTCAGTCCAGGCCCTGGCCCTACAAGTCCAGGTTGGACAAAGGCTGGCCTTTTAAGGAAACTAGTGACATGATCAAAGGTTTGAAAATTAGTTTGACACTAAGATATTGTCTTATCCCCTCCATCCACAGTGAGTCCTATCATATTAATGGTTCTGATGATAGAAACATGATCCCAGATCCAAAAAGTGCCTTTAAACTACACATGAAAGTTGAATGGGACCCTCATAAGTGCCTTCAAATCATCCATCCTTTTGAATAACACTAACCGACTTGAATATTGGACCAGGTCATTCATCATTGACTCTAGCCTGACCCTGCTGGAACACCAGGCCTAGATGTCAAGCCCAAGCCCGGCCCTTTAGGAACCCAAGCCCTGACAGTACAGGTTGGGCTGCTATGCCAAGGCCAGGCAGCCCGACCTGTTCCCAACCCTATGCTCACTGCTCCAAGTTAAATCCAGAAACTAGAAGACTGATTTTGAGTAAAGTCATGCGTTCATGAGAATTTCCTTCTTTTTTCAATCCATTTTTGAGGAATTATAGGACTGATGTAAGGCATCAGCTCAAATGTAAAACACAACAATCTAAAGATACAGCCATCTGCAAGAAGCCCAAGTTCAGTTCAGTTTGCATTTGATCCATTACAAGTGACCTATTGTAAAAGAATGACCCATCTTGATTCAACAATAAACGGGCAGCACCATGAAAACCAAGTACCTGACTGCAACTGTAGTTAAGCTTCAAGAGCATTAACTTGAAGTTTTTGAGTTTCATAATGCAAAAAATCAACTTCAGAAGACAATGTTTTGAGTTTCACTGCATTGGACTGTTCTCTCTGTCTACAAACATTGAGGTCATACAGGTCTAGTCCCAGATTGCCTGATGAGGACATCGTGCACACGCACGGCCGCACACCACCACCCCTATGCACGTATGCACGCAAAAGGAGGATCCCATCATCGATCTGGCTCGATGACGACGTCCAAGGAGGGCCTCCTAGCTAGAAGACAAGTTTTGGTTCAGAAAAGTGGGCCCGATAGTCAAGAAAAGCCCATCATGGGATCTCATGATCGTGGCCCACTCGTCGGATTGATTTCATTTTTTAGATTTTGCTTATTGTTATTATTTAGAACATTGTGAACGCTTTAGATTTCTATATTTGGTTTTTATTTTAGTTTACTTCATCGCCAAGTAATAGGTGTGTCGCTACACGTACAAGTTTTTGATATAGGGCTCTCCCTATAAATGGCACCCCTTGTAGTTCTTTTGATTCATTGAAGTTTAATAAAAATTCTGCTTTAGTTTTCTGCTCTCTTCGTGAGTTGTGGAAGAACTCAAAGTGGGTGCTGAAGCCCTCCCTTTTCGAAGGGCTAACTACTTGTGGTGTGAAGCCACATCGTACGATTCATCCCCATCCCCATCATCTTTTTTCATCTTCCCCACCATCCATACTTGAATTCGTCCCAGTTGTTGCATGAAGTTCTTCATTCTGCAGGTTTCCAGATTTCAGCCCGTAGGCGAGTTGAAACTTCGACGGAGCGCCCCAAGCCCGCTATCCATACGCGGGATCGTCTTTTGGTTCAGGTTTTTATCCTCTTTTATCCTCTCATAGCCTTTTTTTTTTCATGAAACCTAGCCCTAGATTACGTTTTCCCTAACTTATATGCCCATTTTCTTTCCCTAAGGTTCCTTGATTTGAAACTGGTGAATCCCTTGGATTAGGGACTGATTACTATGTATGTGTGAAGGATTATTTCTTATCTTTGAGTATCGTTTGCTTCATAATTTTTATTGATCCAGCCCTATCATGTGTAGGCCTGGACCCGCATAAATTCCCCTTTAATTGAACGTTTGGATTTTCATGTGGGATGTGGAATTTGTGTAATTGTTTCTGAATGGTATGATCTAAGCCTGAAATCTTGCATATCATATTTACATTTCATGTCCTGCATCATTGCCCACCATGAAAAGAGAGTATTATACGTGGACGATTAATCCCAAATTGCCTACCATGAATAGAGATAATATTATCTGCAGATGAACAGATGATGATTCTGACAATTAATATCGGTAGATGAGTTTAGATCAATGAAAAGGGTATTTAAATGGCTGCCATTCAACTCTAGATACCAAAGGTTAGGATCTATCACTGAAGCATCAGTTCTGGACACTAGATTATTTATGGTGATAGCAAGATTAGGGACAGTTCAAACCATTGGACCATCTCAGCATGTGGGCCCCAGTGGGTGACAACATATGCTGGATGCTAGTCATGACAAAGACAAAACAGACTAAAAAGAAAAACTTTTACGGAACAAGATCTTTGTATTCTCTTCTTGCTCATGGGAAGAGTTACAGTCGACCTCAAAAGTTCCGGACTTCAGAGGGGACGGAGTGTTCAAACAGGTTATCTTGACAGCTTCATAAGAGTTAAATTAATGCTGGTAGCTGCTGTTTTTCCCCCCTGTTTTAAACACTTTCCCGTTATTATAATTTTTTTCCAATCAGAATTATAAAAATATTTGCATTTTTTGCCGGGATTCTGAAAGACACGCCTTGTTATATTGTGAAGGATTTTAACACGTATTTTGAAAAAATATGCAATATAAAATGGCATATGGTTAACTATGAGTACAACTTCGAAGTATAATAAAGGATGGATGTATTTAGCCATCAAAGTGGGTATAACTACTAGCTCCCGCGTAGAATTGTAACTAGGCTTTATACAACTGAGCATTTGAACAAATTAAATTCAGGTTTTAAAGACCTGATTGAGCACTCAAAAGACTTGCACAATTGAGCTGCTTTGATCAGAAAAAAGATAGATAAATAAATGAAATAAAAATAAAAATAATGTGGTAAGTGTCAGTCAGTTGTTAAAGAAGGCAAAAGATGTGGATCCCATGTCACAAAAGCCAACGAGACTCAAATGACTCAGACACCACAATCAGAAACTCTATGCTTGAATGAAAGGCTCTGCATCAGCTTTATGATACTCAAATACTTGATTCCAAGTCCAAGTTACCTGGAGATGCAGCATGGGGGCCATGTATCTAAAGTGTTTTAAAGTGTCTGACAGGTCAAATTCCAAAAATCTAGGCATTGGGACGCTTCCTTGAAAGCCTGAGGGCCAGGGCCTAGGAGCAAGAGATATTCGGATTGACAAAATAAATAAATAAAACATTTTTTTAAAAAAATAATGGAAAGCTTTGCAAAGAATATGCTTGGATACCTACTTAAAGTGTGCAACGTGTGGCACTTCTCAATTGCATCACTAAGACACATTATCCATACAAATGTTGAAGCGTTGTGTCGTTTCTAAAAGTATCCAAGTGTCAGCAAGGCAAAAACCTAGAATGCAAAAAGGTCCAGGTAATGCTAGTCCTAAAGTAAATTTCATGCAATCTCAAACTCCAACCTAAGTACAATTTCAAAACTTCATTAAAAATAGTATTCATACCTGAGCCCTGAGAATTTGGCAGTGATCCTTTTGCAAAATGACAGCATATCGCAGAACTTGAGCACATTGATCTGCTTCTGCACCATTTCTAAAACTCATCCCCTACATGATTTCGAACAACAGTGAATATTTCAAAATTTTCACAAGTAATATAATATTTGCATGATTTAAATAATAATAATAAATCATTCATGTTCCCTATGCATATAAGAGGCATAAGAGCACGTTAGGATACATGGGATCTGAGGCAAAAGAAGGGGAGCAAAAACAAAAGAGAAAACAATAATCATCTAATGATGATTTCCATGAGAACTGTTGAAACATGGATTCCCATTTTGAGTTCTTTGCATAGCAAACAGAAATCTCATGTACTCTCACAATATCACTTTCGTTTCTTTTGCCAAGAATCGCCAAGAATCTAAAGTATGGAACAATGTAATGATTGCTTGGTAGAATCCACTCTTTTCTTTGCTATCTAAACAATGCAAATCGTCACATCAAAGGAACACGCTTTTCCTTTTCCTTTGTTTGGCATGGACTCCAAAACTGGCCTATGGGTCAGTAATTCAGGATATCAATCAAGGAATGCAAAAAACAGTTACATAACGGCCAGCCGTTACGTAAGGGTAACGGTGGCCAGCATTACGCTTTATGCAGTTGCAACAGCTTAATGGCCATACCATTACGGAAAAAATGACCCGTAACTCATGGATTAGCCCATAAATGGATTCATTCAGCTTGGTTAGGCATGACTCAAAAATCGAAACCAAAACTCTGATATTATTAATAAGGATGACTGAGTCTGGACTGAGTAAATTGATTACTACATCAGAGGGTTCTCTGTTGGTTTGGCCAAATTCAGTCCAAATTTTGAAAAATGTATCATGAGACGAGCCTGAGTTTTTGAACTCTGAATATAAGAAATCAATATCCAAGTTCAATATACAATCTAGTGCTAGATGGTTGGGGAGCAACTCCAGCAGGTTGGGTCAGGTTGACGGTCAACCCAGGTCCCAGCCCGACCTGACCCTAGAGGACCCAACCCAACTTGTATTCCAACCCAAGGTGCCCAATCCGAACCCAACCTGATTTCCTCTATAGGGGTGCAACTTGGGCAGGTTGGGTCGAGTTTAGGGTCAAATGAAGCCTGTCCCTAGCTCAAGAGGACACAACCTACAGCCTGACCCAACCCAAATTCCAGCCCAAGGTGCCCAATCCAAACCCAAATCGAATTGCTCTATGCTCAACCTGAGAAGGACCCAACCTGATCTGACCTGACTGACACAACCCAAATACATGCAATTATTCCCAACCACACCCGAATTTGCTCAACCCGAACCCAACCTGATCTCATATCTGGTTCGAGTTTTCCAACCCTAACACGACCTGAGGACCTTGACAACCCAAACCAACCCAACCCGAATTTGGGTTAGGTTCGATGCGTTCTGGTTGACCTGAAACCTAGTTGCAACGCTATTCCTCTATACTTGACCCGACCCGACCCAACCTGACCCAACCCAAATACATGTGATTATTCCTCACCTGACCTAACCCAACACGAATATGCTCAACCCAAAGCCAACTTGATTTTAAATTGGGTTGGCATTATCCAACCCGAACCCAACCCAAGGACCTCGACAACCCGACATGAACTTGGATTGAGCTGCAGCCCTACTGGATAGAAGTACATGAAAGGAAAATGACACCCATTCTTGTGTAGTACCTTGTACAAAAACAATGATGAAATTGATGTGTTCACTCCACAGCTCCGAAAGTATTTGGCCTCCGTTTTGCCTTGGGTTTACCAAAACATACAACCACCATCAACTTCCTCAAAATGAGTCATGACCCATGGGCATTGAAAGTCTACCTAACTGGGAAATAAACCATTTTTTATCATCTTAGCATGGATTTCAGACACTGAACTGAGATTGCCTTCTCTGTTGAAAGCAACAAGCATCACAGAATAAATTTCCTGATCTGGAGAAATGCCAGCCTGTAGCATCATATTGAAGAAAATCTTCGCATCATTTACTAGACGTCTTTTGCACAATCTATTAATTACCGCACTGAAGTCTCCAATTGACATTTCAAAACCCATCTTTGCCATTTTATCAAAGAGTACAACCGCTTTTCTTACATCACCCTTTGCACATTGTGCCTTGATTAGCGTGTTGTAAGCAAATTTTGTCAATGTAGTACCCTTCTCCAGGAGAAGATCCAGAAATCTCTCTGCGCCTTTTAGGTTGCCATTCAGGCAAAGGACATTAATGAGCATGTTGTACGTAACAGGACTGGGCTCAAGATTGTGTTGTAACATTTCATCGTGTAAAGAAAAAGCCATTCCTATGTTCTGTTCTTCACAAAAACCCTGGATGAGAGTATTATATGCAATCTGATCTGGAATGATACCCTTCGTATACATATCCTCGAGAACTTTGACAGATTTTTGTAGCATCCCATGTTTACAAAGCCCTTTTATAACAATGCTGTAAGTAACGACGTTTGGTGAGATGGCTTTCATCTCCATTTCATCAAGCAATCGTACCATTGCATCAATGTCTCCCTCTCTGCAATAAGCATCCATTAATGTAGTATAAGTAACAGTGTTAGGGACCAAACCATGAATCAAAAGGGTTCGCAGCAAGTCTTTTGCCTCAGCTAGTTTCTTACTCTTGCATAACCCATAAATAAGGGAGTTATAAGTGACAATACTTGGGGTCACTCCGGCTTTTATTAGCTGTTCATATAATCCAAAGGCCCCACGAACATCACCCATTTTCACATATCCATTAATCAGTATGTTATACAAAACAATGCCCACCACAAAACCACCATTGGCCAGGTTATCCAGATATTCCCTCGCTTTCCATACCATCCCTTTCTTGCACAGACCCAAAAGAATCGCACTATGTGCAAATAAATTGGTCATTATTTTCTTCGAGCACATAGCCTTGCAAACATGAATTGCCTTCTCTATTTCTCCTTTCTTGCAGTAGCCATGAATGAGGATGCAATACGCTACAAGATCTGGATCCACGCCCATAGCTTCCATTTCATCGAACAGTTGCATTGCTTCATCAACTTGTCCTCTTTTGCACAGACCACTCATCAGCACACTGTATGTTATGATATTCAACTGGTAGCCCTGTGAAAGCATTTCCTCCCGTATCTGCATTCCTTCCTCGATATTACCTCTCTGACAATGCCCACCGATCAGTATTGTATATGTAATAAGATTTGGGCGCAACCCTTTTAATAACATCCTCCGAATGACCTTCCAAGCCTCGGACATCATCCCCGAAATGCGAAAACCATTGAGTATGATATTATATGTGACCACATCAGGTGCAACACCATTCCTCTCCATGTCCTCACAGAACTCCAGAGCTCCCTCAACAGAACCAGCTAGACAGAGTCCATGAATAAGAGTGTTGTAACTGTAGCTATCAGGAAACAACCCGTACTTAAGGATCATAGAGAGAAATGACATAGCGACATTGACAAACCCCATATTGCAGAAGCCCGACATGAGAGTATTGAAAATGACAATGCAAGGCCTAACTCCTTTTCCTTTAATCCCTTTTTTTCTTTTTTTTTGAAAGATTTTTCCTTTCATCCCTTGAAAAGATGCTACTGCATCTTGCAATCTGTGCTGCTTGCACAGGCCATCGATAAGGATGCTATATGTGTACACATCATGAGAAGTCCTGCTTGCTACAATCTCGCCATACAAATTCAACATCATGTCTGTATACCTCAAGTTGTACATCAGCCTGTTGTAAGTTGATATGGAAGGTCGAAGGTTCAGATCATTCATCTTACCAAGAACATAAAGAGCGTCATGGACCATTTCAGATCTGGAATATACGTTCGCCAACATGTCCCACACCAGACTGCTAGACTCCCTTTCTCTAAAATTATTCCATAATATTTCACAGAGATAAGGTGCCGAACTAGATCCTGGAACAAACGGAAAGAAATCAATCAAAATGGATGACAGCAGTGTGACCTTTCAATTTATCATCATGATAACACAGATAATGGGCAAGATGGCAGCTACCATATTAAAATCCTAGCATAGTATCGGAAATGCCACCCAATTTTAAAAATAGAAGGTTGACATTAAAGGCCATATCAATGAGTGACACACAACCTGAACACGAAAAGATGTGGTCTCAAACAATGATTGGAGACCCAAGAAGCTAACATGTCCGCTAAGGTTTGGTCCTTTTAAAAAAAAATAAAATTAAAAAAATAAAAATAAATAAAAATAAAAATCTAACAGGTCCACTAAGTTATACGAAGTACTTCAAAGATACATAATTTACATAAAAGCATAAGATACAGGTAAGGAAAAAAAAAAGTGTCTTGATTTGGATCAGTGTCTAACAGAAGGGCAGTATGCTGAACTTAAATTGGACAAGTGGTGCGATTTCCCACAAACCAAACCACTCATCCGATGCATCCCACCATGGAAGGAACACCATCCCCAAATCACATGGATTTGAAAATACAATGTTACAATCCCAATGGTTTAAAGGGCCTAGCATGACATATTCCATCTGGGGATTTTGGTGTGCCAGTTAGGTTCTTAACAATCGGTATCAAGGCCAACATCATGTCCTATGCTCGAGTCACAGAAAGGGTGGCCTATGGAAAGGGCAAGTTAGACCGGAGCGAAAGCCGCCGCCACGATATGGAAAGCGCTACTTGGACAACTAGAGTGCAGCTGCAATGCCCTCTCCAAGTGGAAAAGGCTACTTAGAAAACAGGCAGCGTGAGTTCCGCCACAGAGTGGGCCGCTGCAGACATCAGTAGGGAAGATGGTGGTATGTTACGACTTATGATCCCAATGGTTTAATGGGCCTTGCTAGGCATGTTCCATCAGTCCTGGGGCTTTTGGTGCGTTGGTTAGGCTCTTAGCATACTTGCCAATCTGATTGGAAAATCATTCAATGCCAACCGTTGGCAAATTATTTTCTACAACCCAATTAACAGAACCAATCAGACTGAGATTATTTTCCTCCCACGGCCAATCCAAGGTGAGCCCCAGCCAATGAACGGTCCAAATAATGGACCGCTGTTTCACACAGCCAATTTGAATAACACGATTTTCCTGTATAATTCCTTAGTAATTCTAACTTTAAAAAATAATGTGTCCCATAATCAAAATTTCTGTGCGGTGCTTTTCGAGGGGAGAAATTCACCAAAATGCCTTGCCTATCTTTCTTCTTTAAATTTTGCGAATCAAGAAAAGTGGGGCCCACGACCCATGCACATCACATCCAAACCGTCCATAATGTGCAACCCAGAATGATGACTGGACTAACCAAAAAATCTTATTGATCAAAAAATCAGATGGGCCACACAAAAAAATGGATTTTTGGGTGGCGTACATTATTTTTCACAGTGTGGCCCATCTTCTGACTGCATCAGCCACATATTGGGTTCATCTGATCATCATGGTTGAGTGCATCTGTTTGAAGGGTTGGATGTCATATATATACCACCTGGACCCCATAATTATCAAATTCACCACGTCCAAAGAAAAAGAATAAAAAACAGAGGGTAATTTAGTCATTTCCAACTCTCTGAAAGTACTGACCGGGTGAGGAATTTTGTGGCAAAAATCCCTTGAATTAATTCACCAATACAAATATTCGTATTGATTTTTTTTTTTAATGAAATAAATTAGGAAAGAGATAGAGAGAGGAGAAAACCTTCTTCGTTGAGAATCTGCTTCAAAACACGCCGCAATTCCTTCAACCGCCCTTTTCCCGCCAATGCAAGACATTTCTCAAGTTGAAAAACCCTAGAAGATGACGAAGCAACTAAGGGGGGATCGAGAGCGAGCTGTGGGGAGTTGGAGAAGGATGTTAGGTTTCGGAAGAGACCGACGGTGGGGATTCTATTGGAAGTGGAGATTTTGAAGGGTCGGATGGAGAAGGAAGAGTCGTTTTCGGCCGTACGTGAAGGGGAGAGAGAGGGTTTTGAGATGAGGAGAGGAGGGACAGAGATGGAATTTATGGGCTTTGGATGGCAGCGAAGGGGTTTTGGGCGACGGAAATGGAGGAGCATCGAAGCTTTAGGTTTTCCATGAACAGAGCCGTTCATTTGAATTCATGAAGAGCGTGGGGGAAGCGGATTGTACAGCATGGTGAGTAAACTTTGTGGGGCCCACTGTTATGTATGTGTTTTATCCACACCGTTCATCCGTTTCTTCATATCCTTTTAGAGCATGATACAAAAATTGAACCATATCCAAATGAAGTGGACCACACCACAAGAAACAGTGGGAGTTGAACGCCTACTGTTAAAAACTTCTCGTGAGCCACGCAAGTTTTAGATCAAGCTGATATTTATGTTTTTACCTTCATCCATGTGTCTGTGTAACCTTACGAAGAGGTTGGATGATAAATAAACATTAAATGTAGCCCTAGGAAGATTTCAACGGTGACATTATCTCCACATTTTCTATGATGTAGACTTTGGATATGCTTTAGTTTTGAGCTTATGCCTAAAATAAGCTGGAAAAAAGACAGACGATGTGGATAATGAAAAATAAATCACAGTGAGCCTCACATAGTTCATTACTCATTATACAAATGGCTACATGAGCTGCTGACAAAGCTCCGAGGAGCCACCTGATGTTTACTGGCAAATGCCATCCATCCATTTTGAATAATTATTTTAGGGCATGAGCTCAAATACAAGGTAGATCCAAATATCAGGTGGACCACACCATAGGAAAAGTGATTATTAAACCTTTACCATTAAAAACTTTATAGGGCTCGCTGTAATGTTCTTTCTAGCCTGCTGATTAGGTAATACAGAATTGGATGAAGAGGAAACACTTACAAAACTTATGTGCCTCCAAAAGTTTTTAACCTGAGTGTGAAAGTTTTTAACCCCGAGTGTTCAATTACCACAGTATTTGTGGTGTGGTTCACTTGAGATTTGGATTTAACTCAATTTTCGGCTCATGCAGTCAAAATAAGCTGGAAAATTCTCTTGGATTTCTCATGGGTTATCTCTTTCTTTTTTTTTTTGGATGGCCTAAGGTACATTTACCATCCTCAGCATATATATGAGGGGAATTCTCTTGGATTTCTCATGGGGTTATCTCTTTTTTTTTTTGTTTTTGGATGGCCTAAGATACATTTACCATCCTCAGCATATATATGAGGGGATTTCTCATGAATTATTGTATTTGTATATGATAGTGTTATGGTACCATAATGTACATGTTTTTCGACACTGTTTATCCATTTTTTTCAGCTTATTTGAGAACATGAGACCAAAAAAGAGGCCAATCCAAATCACAAGTGAACCATGATGTAGGAAAAGTGGTGATTAAAGACCCATCATTAAAATCTTCCTGGGCCTGTTGTAATGTTTACTTCCCATTCAACCTTTTGAGTAGGTCGCATAAATATGGATGAAGGGGAAACACAAATATCAACTTGATCTGGTCTTAGGAAGTTCTTAATGTATGGTGTGGTCCACTTGAGATTTGGATTGACTCATTTTTTAGCTCATGCCCTAAAATAAGCTAGTAAAATGGTAAGACGACACAGATTTCACATGGACTTCAAGGTGAGCCATCTCTATTTTTTTTATGTGATCAAAGGGATGGTATACATGTGTATAGGTTATATGGATTTTACATGATGGTGGTATGTGAGCCCCACCATGATGTATGTATTTTATCTATACCATCCATCCATTTAGCAAGCATATTTTAGAGCATCAAACAAAAAGAAAAAGAAAAAAAAAAAAAAAAAAGCTTGATCCAAATCTTCGGTGGACCACGACATGGGAAAAGTGGTGATTGAATGCCATCGATAAAGTAGTTATGGTTGCCTAACATGGCAATTGTTGAACAATGGATGATAAAAATTTGATGGCATGCATGGCACACTTATTAGACAAGTGTGTGTGTGTGTAGAGAGAGAGAGAGAGTACTGGTCTCATGCGCACTGGTGTGCAAACACTCTCCTGCGAACATTCATCCAACAAATGAGATTCAAATCGGAAATACATGTCGAAACCACATGAGAGAAACGCTTGACAAGAATACATTTTTTAAAAAACCAAAGCTTATTTTAAAATCATCGGACCAAAAGTATATTGTGTGTGGGACCCTTGAGATGAATGGCCCAAGATTTACTAATATGCCACATCATCATGCTTTGTGAGTCATGTCTTGGCAATGAGAGTTTTTGTTCCTGCCGATGAGCCCATTGATTTCATGATTAACAACACTATCAACATAGGGCCTATTATAAATGGACCATGCAAAAATAATATTAATAAATAAATAAATATTAGATAATCTTAATGTTCAAATAAGCCTTTATCAATTAAATATGAGATGTTTAGTTATCTAATTCAAGTACATCAATAAATAAGTTATGATCATCCTATTAAAAAGAATATAGTATATGGTTCATCAATCGAAAGATTATGTTTGGTAGATACACCAAATTTGGTGGTATGACAAAAACAAGTTCCGTCTTTATAATGTCTCGAACTTTTTGCTATTTGGATTTTAAAAAATTTCGAAAATTTTTCATTATAATTAGATTATGTTGTCACTTATTGACCATTAACACTCGATGTTAGCTTATACACGGGTATTATTATTAAAGAACAACAAAAATATGATTAATTAACCGTGGAAAGCTAACGAATTCGCCCGATCACTTAAATCTCGAATATAGCCTCATGATTATTCATTTAGGGCATCAAATCCAACTGACATATCACTGACTAATCAAGACCCACATAACTAAGTAAAGACGTACCTAAAGCCAAGACAACTAGGGGTTTGATCTTAATTAACAAATTAAATTAACCCAATTACTTTTTTAGCCTAAGAACCAACAGTTTAGGGTAATTATAACAAATCGTTATTTTTGCTAATTGCAAATAGGTCACACTATGAATTTAGTTAATTCAAATCATAATCATCACGTATAAGAAATATCACTATCCAATTCATTCCAAAAATGTCATGATTATTCGAACAAGCTCTATACTGCTAGTTAGTGACCCACTAAATCCAAGATTATAAAAAGACGTTTGTTTTAGTGGGCTTGATGTCCATCATGGGAAATCGAGTCGAGATTGCATTTCGAATCACTCAACTTCATACCATTATATCGTGACCAAATTTAGGGTACCTATCTAACTTAATACCTTGCACTCATCCCTATAGTCGTGGCCGCGATCAACGATCGGTGACCGTCGATCTGACTTCTAATCAGACTCATCGATTGACGTATCTAAATGGCGGATTAATCGTATCCATGCATAGATCATCACTAGGGCCAACTATCTTATGGTGTATATCAACTCATACACCTCTAATGAATCCCAATAGTTGAAAACACCCTCCCATATGGTTAGTATAATGAATATCTAGCCCTTAGGCATATTTACAGCATTTCTAGTGTATAAAAAGAGACTTTAAGGGCATCTATTACTCCCATATGAATTTCATACCTTAAGAGAGAAAGGAAGAAAAGAAAAAGAAAACGAGTGAGTGAAGGCAATGGATTGAAAGAATTGGTGTACCCTCTTACCTTCTCCCCTTCAATCAAAGTCATAACAACTTCCGGATCCTTCGTCTCACCCCTTCTGTCGACAATAAGAGGTAAGATTTTGACACAAGGGAGGACGTGAGGTCGAGCACCGTCTTCCTCAAGAGGATAACTATTCCGAATCCACGGAACTTCTCTGGACTCCTCACAGAGACTTTCTCGAATCCACGAGAAAATAGAGCAGAAAATAGAAATAAATTCTAATAAATTTGGAATAGATTAATGAATGAATAAAAACAAGTTCACAACCCCTTAAATAAGGGTACTAAGCAATGGGAAAGATATCAGAATCAAACTACAACTAGGACTCCTAGAATTCGCGACTTACTATAAATAGTAAACTTACTATTTATAGACGGTCGTGATGTCTACACTGCGCAAGGTTTTCGGCCAAAAATAGTAAGTGTCCTATTTGGCTTCACCAACCCATTCTCCTAATTATTCTAAGCTCTTTTCACGTTGGGCGCAACTCCTAAAGCCCGACGGATGAAGAGTTATAAGCAAACTAAAACTTACTATTTATAGTAAAAATGAAATTGAAACAGGGAAACGACCGTCAAATCAGGGGTTTCTCGCAATTTCGAGCATCGCAACCCAGCATAGCTGGGTTGGTTGGCTAAAGTAGCTCGTTCTACCCCAAAATCATATATTTTTCGTCGGCTAACTCATCCCGGATTGCGAGATACGCCTGATTTAAGGTCTGATGGTCCAGATCACTTCTGTCGCCGACCGGGCCTTTTCTGATCCATCTTTGCCATGTAATTGTCCGCGACCCGCTCTACATCAGATTTGACTCATTCTTATTAATCAAAGTCTTTTAGATTAAACCATATGAATCTCATAATGGCTTTAGCATTTGATTAGGTACTGGTGATTTAACTACAAGCCCTAATTCTAAGCGCAATGAAGTCGCATGAAATCCTCTAAGGTGCGGACCATTATTCATAGGTTACTGTTTATCGACCCTTGAAGGTCTCAATTAATGATTACTTGTTGTGAATAGCTCGATGCATGATAACATATCTATATTTCGATTTTAATTGCAAATTATGTTATTACGTGTTTATTGATGCTCACATGTTCGATGAAATGCCTAAGTGATTGTGTTGTATTATTGATGCTCACATGTTCAATGAAATGACTAAATGATTGTGTTGTTTTATTGATGCTTATATGTTCAATGAAATGCCCAAGTGATGGTGTTGTGTTATTCATGCCCACATGTTCGATGAGATGCTTAAGTGATTGTGTTGTTAATTTATGCTTTATTTGAAATCTCATTGTTTTATTGATGCGTATATGTTCGATGAAATGCTTAAGTGATGGTGTTGTGTTATTCATGCTCACATGTTCGATAATATACTTAAGTGATTGTGTTGTTAAATTTATGCTTCTTTTAAAATCTCATATGATTGCCTAAAGTGCTGACCATTATTCATAGGTTATTGTTTATTGACCTTTGAAAGTCTGAGTTAATAATTACTTATTGTGAATGGCTCGATGCATGATAACATGTCTATATTTCTATTTTAATTGCAAATCATGCTATTACATGTTTATTGATGCTCACATGTTCGATGAAATGTCTAAGTGATTACATTATATTATTGATGCTCACATGTTTGATGAAATGCCTAAGTGATCATGTTATTTTATTAATGCTTATATGTTCGATGAAATGCCTAAGTGATTGTGTTATGTTATTCATGCTCACATGTTCGATGACATGCTTAAGTGATTGTGCTCTTAAATTTATGCTTTATTTGAAATCTCGTTATAATTGCCTAATGAATTGCTAGCCCTTAGCGATGTTTAGAATTGCTTATGATGTTGGGTTAGTCAGTAAATTGATCGAACCAAGGGGTGACCCAAGTTAGGTTGTCCATCTGAGGCTTGTTCGATCGACTCGGGTTGAACACTAATGATCGACAGTAGCTGGGCGGATGCCTGCACCCAATGCCGACTGAGACGGGGTTCTCCCAGGTTAATCAAACTAGTCTAACGGCTGACTGATCATGTATGTTCACCATATATGATACGACCAAATTGAATATAGGATACCTCGTTCGCGTGGATAAGTTCATTCATAACCGTTAGTGTTACTATCTTACAAAGACTCATGAGCAGGGCATGGTGGTATAGGACACCGTATACAAGTTGTCGACCTATATTGGGGTAACGAGCCTCCCTGTAGTGACCAGTAAACAATTATGAAGGTGAAAGATTATTGTTCGAACGACCCCCATCAAATATCCGGTTGATAATTTTGTGTCAGAGTACCGTTCGAATGATCTATGCGTGAATAGAATCGGGTGACAAGCCCTTTCCTTCGTGTTGATTTAGTTTTTATGTGATAAGCTTACACCTCTTAACTGAGTGATCATACTCGATGTTCGGGTGACGACCCATCTCGGGTTGATCCTCACACCTTTGGGTATCACGTCGTACTTTTATAATTGTTGATTTGTGAGATATAATGAGTGATACCTAAATTTGAATCAAGGGACACTTGTGAAGAGCTGCTATATGCCACAATGAGCCACGTGACCTGGATAAGGATTCGTGATATAAGGTTGATATCCTAGCTTCGCCAATCTGTTGTATGAACTATAATTAATAATCACTCTACTAATCATACACATCAATTACATTGCACTAGAATAGGATGTTGTGATTTGGCATTAGAATCGCGTGATGAGGGATTGTTGGCATTTGCGATATAGGCATTGAAGTCGCCTGTGAGGAAGTGTTGAATTATGAGGCATATACATTATTTCATAATCTCATTCATGCATTTAACAAGAGTATTTAGGAAGTGCTTGATTTCTTGTTTATCATTGATTACTTCGCTGATTGAGTCGATAACATGTGTAACTTAAAACTAATGGAACCACTGAGTTATCTACTCACTCCCACCTGGGATGGTGTTTTAAAACACCAACCAGGTGATATTATTGATGCCGGTACTATCAAGACCTCAAATTAGTTGCTTTGGTCAGCTTACACCATTGCCGTTATGTTTTGAGGATTAGACAATAATTGAAAACTTTACACTTTAATAATTTTTTGTATGTATATTGTGGCTTGTATAATCTTTATTTGGGCAGACACCACTTTTGAAATTGTACATTTGAATATTAGTTGTATATTTTAACTACTCTGATTATTGATCATGGGTGAATGTTAACCGAACGAACTATGCAAGCATGTAGGAACTCACTCACGTGCATTTTCGCTAAGTTCATATCTAGGAACTCGGGATCAGAATCTCTGTACTCGGGTATCAATTTTTTAGACGTGACAGTTTTATACTCTACGGAAGATAAAAATCGAGATAATAGGGGCAAATATGACAAATTGACAACTTTTAGACATTTATGATTTGTATTTACTAAATATATTTTTCTGAAAAAAAAAATGCTTAATTTTATATATCAAGACTTTTTTCAAACAAATTACCACACAACTTTTTTAATACTTATAAGTACTAAGATTTAGCACTTTAAATTTTTGATGCCCTAATTAATTTTCAGATTTTAATTTTCAATTTACCAAACAACACATTTGATGAAGGGAAAACAAAAATATCAACTTGATCCAAAACTTTTGTGGCCTCAAAATTTTTTTCAACAATAAGTGTTTAATCCCCACTGTGTGGTCCACTTGAGCTTTTGAACCTTCCGATTTTCATTCTTGTATTCTAAAATAAAACTGTAAATTATTTGGATGGTGTGGATAAAACTCATGTAGCCTTGTCTTGTAAGTAATCCCTAAGAGATTTATCTTTAGGGGTCTGCAATCGATTTATTCTCACACTTGCATTGGGGCATACTGAACCTAATCGAACTAGAAAGGCTGATTGTTGGCCTATTCCATATTTTTGTAGAGGTTGGCTCCGAAGCTCCTGCTAGTCACAATACCCTGCTCACACTATTGATGGACTTTTTGCCGTTAGGGCGGCTTTCCCCTCAATTAGAGAATCGGTTGTTAATTAGATTGGGAAACAACGATGGATCGCCAAAGCTCGCCCATGCTTACCTTGCCTCGATGAACCAGGGGAACTTAACACTAAGGCTTTTGTTAAAGCCAATAAGTCCAGTACACCTGCCATACGGAGATCCCCTCCTCCCCTCATGTCCGATAATCCCTCGGGTTCAACCGGTTCGGAACAGAAAAGAAAAGATATTCATTCGGGCCTTCCTCAATTCCGCAACTCATTAGAGACTTAATTGTCCACCTCCTTTTCCTTGATAGATTCAGTTTTCGAACTCGGCATCCTCAAAATGGATGTTGGCATGCTTGCCCTATTTGTGTGGTCCGTTCCAGTGACAACATTCCCACTTTTATTATCACTTCCGGTACTAGCAGGGGCAATTACCATTTTATTATCGATGAAAGAAACTACTCTAAAGAAAGAAATTTGGGTTCCCAATGCTTCTCCACGCCCAACGAGATGCGCCAACCTCGGGATGCTTTACTCCTAACCCCATGACAATTCCGAGACGGAGCATCAACTAGCTGGGTTCGTGGGATAGAAGAACTACAAGTACATGTGCAAGTTGAAAAAGGCCTTGTATAGTCTATAACAGGCTCCAAGAGCATGGTCATTGCTAGTAGGACCATTGCTAATGGGTTGATGGGTCGCATGCCCGACACACATGTTTTGGCCTTGTGTGTCCATAATTCAAAATAGGTGACCTAACGACCGCTGCCCGACTAGACATACCAATAGTCACCGGATTCATATGGGCTACTGGGGAGTGGGCAATGATCTTCTTAAGATCAATCTGTCTTGAAGTGGTCGAGGCCCAGAATGGGTCACATCATTGATAGAGGGGTTAGACCCTATAAAACAAAGATTCAAGTAGCAAAGGGAAGGAAGCAAGCTTATAGCAAAAGTCAAGTAGATCTCATCTAATGGGAAGGAAGCTAATGCATCCTCTATTATTTCTAGCATAAATAGAAATAGCCAATGTGCATAAAACATGTATGTATTCTTTGGACCGTTGATCTGACCGGTTGTTCGTAGGTTAAAACAAAGACACAAGAATAGCTTGAGCCCAAGCCTCACCAAGGATGGCCCTGGCCCGGTTCTAGTCTCCCATGAGTAGAGTTGGGCATCGGTTCTAGTCGGACCAGATTTGGCTTAACCCAATCAGATCCGAAATTTTAATATACTAATCGAAATCGATAATCTAGAGTGCAAGTTTTTTCGGACGATTCGATGTTCACAATCTCTCTATTAATGGATCCATTCGAATTATTTGATATGTGGCCCAATTCAATCTTTAATATATCATAATTTTTTATTCAACGCCAAAAATATATCAAGAAAACATAATAGAAATCTCATTTGAGCAATGTACACGCGTACGAAAATGAAACCCGCATGCTCTCTATTAACTGTTGACCAGGCTATGTAACATCAATTCTTGGGCCCCATACACTCTATGTGTTATATCACACCGCCCATCAATTTTGAGATATCATTTTAGGGCATGAGTCAAATAATAATGTAAATAAAAATTTGTAGTGGACCACATCAGAGAAAATAGTGGGGAAACCGTTGAAACTATCCTAAGGCCCACCATAACGTTTATTTGAAATCCAACTGGTTGTTCAAAAGTTGTAAATACAAAAATAAGGAAAATATAAATGGTTGATCTAAAACTTTTGTAGTCCTTAAAAGCTTTTAATGGTGGGCGTCCTTGTCAAGCTATTGCTGAAATATATCTCCAAATGGATGGAGGTTAAAGCCCAAGGAAGAGTACATACTACATATGAATTTGGGTCGGGCTCATAGCGAGTGAACGTCATCTTTGGGGCCTACCGTGAATGTATGTGGTGTATCACGCCGTTCATTCGTTTTTTCGGATTAATTAGGTTTGTTGAACTCAAAATCAAGCTCCAAAGCCCAATAACCTGGCCCAAGCCTAGCCATTACCCCGATCCAAGGATGGCCCTGCTGGCCAGATTCGGGTCAGATCCACCGGATCGGGTAAAAAAATGCCCACCTCTACCCATGAGCACCCCAACCCTAATGAAACTGAAAATTCCTACCCCAATGTGGGGACCACAGAGATGTACGGAACAAATCCACTCCGTCCATCTGTTTTGAAAAACTATAATAGAACAGAATTCTAAAACTCAGGCAGATACAAAACTCATGTGGACCACACCAATGAAACCCACGGTTGAAACCTTCCTAGAGCTGACCATGATGATTACATGCCATCCAAACCGTTCAAAGGGCTATTACCACTCAGATAAACTGTAGGAACAAATATCATCCTGATACAAAACTTCTGTCTCCCCAGAAGTTCAATCCCCACTTTTTAGTGTGGTATGGCCCACCTGAGTTTTAAATCTACCTGATTTTTAGAATCCTGTCCTATTGTGTTTTTTCAAAACAGGTGGACGGAGTAGATTTTTCACGGACATCTCTTTGGGCCCCACACAGCCCTGGGCTTAGGAATATCTCTGTGCCTGAGGTTACAGGTAATCCGCCCCCCTACATGCGCAATCGGTTACCATTTGGATAGGCTTTCACTTATACAAGTGGTGATCTAAACCATTGATACGATGAGACTCAGCTTAGATGGCCCTTGCACTAAAAAAATACTCCAGATTGGAAGACCCCAGCTACCGAACTTTCACATTTCATTAGTTGAATGGTCAACTGTTTTCCACCCATTAGAATATGTTGGTGTTTGGATTATTCACATTTCACGTTTCATTGGTTGAATGGACGCTGTTTTACTCTTGTATGGACTATCCACAGTGGGCCACAACATCAACGGTTCGGATCAATGTACCAAAGCCCCCAGTACTGCAAACTAAAATTCGAAACGTAGTGAACAGGCTATCGGCCACGTGGACAGCGGTTATGCTCGATTCTCCCCACGCGCATGTTAGCGGTGCCACTTCATCTCCCTTGCTTTCCCAATACAGTACGGTGGACGGTTTCCACCCGTAGATTGCATCCTGAGATTGATCTGAATAGTTCGTTTTTTCACTACTAGAACATGGAAGGTGTGGTCATATAATCATTATTCATTGATAATCATAACCTTCGAATCTTGGATTTGAATACAAGCCATTCAAAGAACCTTTTAATGTTCAATGTTCATCTTCATACAAAATAACACACGTAAATAATTTTCCTAATTTTAATATTGACCATAAATATCAGAATATTAACGGTTCTGATCATCATATAATATGCAAAAAAATGTCTGAAAAATGGTACGTATACGGTAACTTTGATATGTTAGCACCGTACCATATTAGAAACCTTTCCCCGAGTATCGACCCAGCGTCTCGATTTCTCCGTACGGCGTCCGGTCTCTGCATTGACTTTTTTTAATTTACAGCTGCGCATCTGCACCAGCTAAATATAAGCGCCCCATACGTGTTGAAATATCATATGTGTAATTAGATCTGGAACGTTCATCTGGAGTGACCCAGTAGTATATTCACCTATACGAAAGATCTGATCTCTCCACTGAGAGATGGAACCGAAATGAAGAAAATTTATGGTTAAAGAAGGAAAATAACGTCCCATATTCAACACATGTGTGGGACCATCTGATGAGTGGACCATCATAAATTTTAGAACAGAACACATTAAGGCCTTTCGATGATCTGATTATTATTATTTTCATGCGCAGCTGCAATTTCCGTACACTGCCGCCTAGAGAGCACGTAGAGTTTGTGCGCACCACCATTGGATTTGCATTATGGACGCGGATTGCGTAATCACAGTCTGTAGCGAAGTGGCTACTGCCCCAAAATGATGTATATGCTTTATCCACGCCGTTCATCCATTTTGGGTAATTATTTTAGGTCATCTTATTAAAAATGAGATATATCCAGATTTAAGGTGGACCACACCATAGGAAAATAATGGTGATTGAACGCTTACCATTGAAAAATTCTTAGGGCCCACTGTAATGTTTATTTTCCATCTAAACTGTTGATTAGGTTACAAAGACCTGGATGGAGGGAAAAAATAAATATCAGTTTGATCCAAAAATTTTATAGCCCACGGAAAGTTTTTAATGGTGGTAGTTCAATCACCACTGTTTCATATAGTGTGGTCCACCTGACATTTTTATATGCCATAAAATGATATGAAAAAATGAATGTACGGAATGGACCGAACGCATACATCATGGTGGGCCCACACAGTACCGTCCATAGCGAGTCGCTACTGACAGCGACAGTAAGCAAACCGCGTCCGTGGATCATATGTGCACACTGACTCTCAGGATACACTGTGCGCACCCAAACTATTCCTCCTCTTTCTCTTGTAGCGGTTGAAAATGCTGGCCGACCGATCTGCAGCTTATTTAATGCACGAGCTCAAAAACATAAAGCATATCAAAATCTCAAGGACTGCACCATATGAAACAGTGGTGATTAAACACACAACAACAAAACTCCATGGGGGCATGAAAGCTTTGGATCAAGTTGATATTTGTGTTTTCCATTAATCGAGTCTAAGCTACCTCGTGAAAGGTTTGATGGCAACTAAACATCACGGTGGTTCCGGGACTGTTCCAATGGTAAGTGAACAGCTGTTTACTGTGGTGTCGTCCACTTGAGCTTTAAATTTATCTTATTTTCTGTTTGTAACTTAAAATGATCTGAAACAGTTGATGAATTGTTGGAAATTATACATAATAAAGTATTTTTGTAAAATATGGAAACCGAAAAATTACGATGATCAAAACTAAGGACAGGCTGAAGCAAGTCTGAAAAGCTGTCCTTAAAGCATTATTTGCCCCTACTCAAATGAATTGAGTATGCTGATAGGTTACAAACAAATTGCTCCTAGGATACGACAAGCCTGGTGTGGGTCTGCGTTCAACAAACACGAAGGCCCACCAAATGAAACTCTTATACACACTATCTGACAGAATTACAATATAGAAAAATCACAAAAAGAGAAAGAAATAGAAGAATTTTTATTGTGATTTAGACCACTGCACTGGTCAGTACTTCAACCACTGATTCAGTTGAACCGTTCTAGACCACACCGTTGATCTGTTCTTCTAGTAAAGGTTTAACCCTTACTGTCTTGCTGGAACTACTGGAGTATAGGAGAGGAGTAGTAGGCTGTCTTAGTTCGTATGGGTCTGCTGGAGTGAGTTTTGAGATGATATGGAAATCCATCCAGGCCCTCCTTTTATAGGCTATGGTGACTGGGTGTTATGGTCCAGGAAAATAAATCCCATGACCGTTTTCTAGCTGTTAGAGAAAACTAGCCGTTTTATGGCCGTTTTCTGACTGTTATGCATGGTCCATTAAGCTGCTGCATGCTGACTGTTGTGAGACAGCAACTAACCATTTTCTAGCTGTTGGGCTAGCCATGCAGCAGTTACAACTGGACCCTGCACTAATGGCACAGTTGTTATAGATCTATTACAACAGTTCTATTTTCCAGCTCTCTATATAACTGGAGTACTCTTATTTAGTCCTCTAGTTTCCCTTCATCCAGCCATCCGCCTTAGCCACTTAGTCGCACAATGACTCGCACACGTCTTGCTTCGGTTCGCTCAAGGTTACGAAGGAGCGACCTTCTGCGACATGATGCGGACGTGCGAAGTGCAAAGTGCGCCACTAGCGCCTCTACAGCTACACTGCCTCACATGCCCACGCCCTCGCACCGAGTCTGGTGCACCACTAGCACCTCTACAGTCACACTGCCTCACATGCCCACGCCCTTGCACCGAGTCTAAGTCCGAGATTGAGTCCGTGCCCGTGCCCGTGCCAGTGTCCGTACCCGAGCCCGAGCGCGAGCGCGCGTCCATAGTCCACGGACTAGGTGGGTAAATATTATAATACTCCACTATTATCATTTAAAGCCCGAGCGCGAGCGCGCGTCCATAGTCCACGGACTAGGTGGGTAAATATTATAATACTCCACTATTATCATTTAAACCATAGATTTTTCTCTTCCCTTTCCCATGTGGGACTATTCTTAAAAAACCCACAAAACGGTGTTTTTCTTCCAAACAACATAATATATATTATATATTATTTTTATTATTAAAATATATTTTATTTAAAATCAATATTTTGTAACATGAATAAAGTGGATAAAACCCATATATCATGGTGGGCCCCACAGGGCCTCTTTTTATGCAGAATTTTGTCTAAGTTGAATAGGACACAGTGCGCTTCCTCACACCTTATTAGAGGTTGAAAGAGGGCATATTAATTAAAATAGTCTTCAGTTATAACGTCATAAAGGCACTGGCCTCATAATTTGAGTATAGGGATTTTGGCCTGCGGAATCACACAGATCTAGATCTAAGATAGCAATCTAATTGCACCAAACACACACAAGAGAACACAGATTTAACGTGGAAAACCCTTGCGGGAAAAAATCATGGTATAAAGCGACGGATCTTCACTATGAAAATAGAAATTACAAAGATAGAAGACTTACCCGATTCGAACAACCTCGAATCTCACCCTTGCTCCACCCTTTAGAAACCCTAAAATTCTTTTAAGAACCCTTAGAACTCCTTTAGAAAGCCTTAGAATACCTCTCAATCTTACTTACACACCTTCATATAAGTTTAGAAAGAAGCAGACTCGGAATAGGAAACAAAATTCGCAGAATCTGCGTTTCCGCAATCGCATCTGTGGAATTCTTCGATGTCATCGAAGGTCTCTCGATGACAGCTTCGATATCGTCGACGATCCTTCGATGATATCGAAACAGGACTAAAACTGTCCAGCGACCAGGGGTGAAAAATTCTGTGAATTATTAATGGCATCAAGCAACCGTCGAGTCATCAACGACTGCCATCGATGTCATCGAAACCCTGTCGATATCATCGACAGACCACCAGACAGATTAAAGACATTTGTCCATAACAATCTCCACCATGTCTTCAATCTTCATCCGTGTAGCTTCTTGTCATCTTCTTTTATCTCTGCATCACATCATAGCTTATCATGCACACTTCGTCTTCCTTTTACGCCATCGCCAAGCCTAGAGAAGTTGCACAGAACTTGAACTTCTCTACAGGAACGATCTAGGTGAACATGCCTGCCGGATCTGAGTCCACTGCCCAACCACCTTTGCTCCTGTCTTTCCAAAAGAAAAGACGTAGTCTTCTTACCATCTCACTGCTACCCAATATTGCTTGTCGGGATACTTGCTCACAACACTGATAGCCTGTGAAATAACCGGTCTAATCTAGACCATGGCATACACTGCCAACTGCATTCGAATAAGGCTTATAAGATATCTTGCTTTTCCTCATCTGTTTTGGGACATGCCCTGAAGAAAACTTGAGGAGAGATGCGTAAAAAACGCTCTCCGACTTTTCCTGGCCCATCACATCCTTGATCAATACCTACACACAAGGTATTCCTCCTGTGATTACCAAAGCCTACTCCTCTTTCAGTCTCAATGCCGAGTACCATCTTTGCAGCCCCCCTAATCCTTCAACCTGAATGTCCCACTTAACCGAGTCTTTAGTACATTGATTTCAGACATGTCATAATTGACGATCTACATGTCATCAATTCCTGACTCACCATGAAGGAATCAAACCACTGCCTAGGCGATAGGTCGAACCACGACCTCCTACAAAGTCTTTTCTCAGCCCCTTTAACTTCGAACCGCCCTGGTTGCTTCATGTAGATCTACTTTTCACTTTCCCTTGCAGAAGTGCAGACTCTACATCCATCCTTCCAGATCAAGATCGCATTGGCCAACCAACGTCAATCACGGATCTAATAGACAACTGCTATACCGTCGGCGCGAATATCTCTGAGAAGCCGATTCATTCTCTCTAAGCATAACTCTTCGCTACCAACCTCGTCCTGTATCTATGTTGTATCCTCCTGAAGTTCCACCTGCATCCAACCACTTTCTGGTCCATTGGAAGCTCCACATGCTCCCATATGTCGGTCTGGTACAACGAATCCATCACATCGCCTATAGTCACCTTTCACTTTTCAGCACCAGGCTCACTTAGAACTAAATGAATAGAAGATGAATCCTCTGCGATATTGGAGTCATTCATGTACCTCGCCGATATCCTGCGATCATGCCATGTGATTCTTCTCACAGGTGGCTGCTCCACCTGCTCTGTATCCTTGTCCTCACGTCTCAGCCTTACTGCCCTGCCCGCTCATATGGCCATGTCCAACATGCCACACACATGCAGAGGTGGAATCCGCTACATCCACTGCAGCTTCACCTTTTGAAGTGCTCCCGATCAACCTGTACATGTTACCGAGTCGTTGCGCTTTCATGATTACCCATGCCCCCTTAGATACCTTAAGAGCACTATCAATACCTGTGTACTTTCATCCTTTTGCCTCAAGTATATCAAGAGAAATCAGATTCTGCTTCAAATTAGGAACGTGCCTAACATCAGTCAAGGTACGCTCCACCCCATCATACATTCTAATGCGCACCGTACCATAGCCACAACATTACAGACAAAGCCATTGCCCATAAACACCTGTCCACCATTGCACTCGCTATAGTTGGTGAACCAACTCGGTTGAGGAGTCATGTGAAAAGATGCCCCTGTGTCTAGCATCCACTCGTCCTTACAATCATCGTATGGCCGCCAGATAGTAGACACAGACAAAACATCACCATCATATCCACTTAATCCATCTGACGTGGCAGCATTGGCCTCCCTATACGAAGCCTCAAAATCTTCTCTCTTCGATTTAGCATTTTCACAATCCTTCTTCACATGTCCTTCATTCCCACAATTCCAGCACTTTACCCTTCCTTTGCCCTTGCCCTTTGATTTAGATTTATAACCTGAAGAACCCGTACCTTATTCAGAATGTCTACCCATTATAAATAGTACATCAGAAGATGTCCCCATGTCGCCATTTAACTTTCTCATAGCCTTCCCTTGAAGGGCTGAGATAATGGTGTCGACACTCAGAGTTTTATTCGTGCTGCATATAGTGTCCTTGAATGACTCATACGACGCCGGAAGAGAATTCAGCAACATACATGCTTGTTCTTTATCTTTTATCATTTCATCCATATCTAGAAATTTGTAAATTAATTTATTAAAGTTGTTGATGTGAGACTCCAGATCTCCACCCTCTACCATCTTGAAGTTATACCACTGCCGCTTCAAGTGGAGGCGATTTTCAGAGGATTTTTTCGCATAAACATCCTCTAACTTCGCCCATAACTTAGTCGTAGTTTTCTCCCTCATGACGTTGTAGAGAACTTCATCCGTGAGATATAAACGGATCGATGATAAAGCCTTCTTATCAAAAGTATTTCAATCATCATCAGTCATAGTAGACTTTCGCTCTTCAAGATCACCATCTTCACCTTGCTTGATTAAGGAACTCATCATCTTGATCTTCCATAACTCAAAATTATTTTTCCCTGAGTACTTCTCAATCTCATACCTAGTGCTTCCCATTATTACTAATCCTGCAGATTCAGATCTGTGCCCCAACGATTGCTTTGATACCACTTGTTGGGATTTTGGCCTGCGGAATCACACGGATCTGGATCTAGGATAGCATTCCAATTGCACCAAGCACACACAAGAGAATACAGATTTAACGTGAAAAACCCTTGCGGGAAAAAATCACGGCACAAAGCGACAGATCTCCACTATGAAAATAGAAATTACAAAGAGAGAGGACTTACCCAATTCGAACAACCTTGAATCTCACCCTTCTTACACCCTTTAGAAATCCTAAAATCTTTTTAGGAACCCTTGGAACTCTTTTAGAAAACCTTAAAATACCTCTCAATCTCGCATACACCCCTTTATATAAGTTTAAAAAGAAGCAGACTTGGAATAGGAAACAAAATCCTTAGAATTTGCGTTTCCGCAATCACATCTGCGGAACTCTTCGATGTCATCGAAGGTCTCTCGATGACAACTTCAATATCATCGACGGTCCTTCGATGATATCGAAACAGGACCAAAACTGTCCAGCGACCAGGGGTGAAAAATTCTGTGAATTATCGATGGCATCGAGCAACCATCGATGACTACCATCGATGTCATCGAAACCCTATCGATATCATCGACAGACCACCAGATAGATTTAAGACATCTATCCATAACATTGAGGTCGTTATTGCTTTGGCCCTTGGGCATTATTCCGCCTTTTTCAGGATGAAAATGCTCCTTTGTCAGCCGTCCCTCGTACATCGGCAACATGTCGCAAAAGTCGATAGGGCCTCGTGAGAATGGAGTAGTGAGTCCCATTAAATCAACGATTGATGCCACCCCTCAAATAATCTAATACGTTCACTTTAATCTAACAGCCGTGAACACACAGTATGGTCATTTAAAAAAAATAGAGATGTTTGTAGCCCGCAATTGCATGAGCGTTATGCGATAATTCCAAATTGTTTCCATTGGTGTGGTTCACCCATCATGAATTCAGCACTCAAACTTCGTCCTATGTCATGAAATTAAATCCTTTTTCATGTGGAAGGCTTGAATTCATTGCGAGACAAGCCAATGGGCCTCACATAAGACGTGTGATAGGTTTAATAGGTGGGGCCCTTGGGTGGGAAAGGCCATTTTGGCCTTTTCTTCTCTATCTCTCTCTTTCATTCTTCATAACAATGGACCACGCAAAGAGGATGATACCACCACAAAGAACCGAATCACCATCCATAATTGGTAGTTATATAGACAGACAACCCACTCCCGTTGCTGATGACAAACTACAGCCAATTTCTGCAAAATGATAGAGAAGTTCTGGGCGAAAAAGAAGGTTTTTTTAAGTCATTTGGGCACATTCTTTAAAAGCTATGGCGCCCAAAAGTATTTTGTGTGTGTTGTTTTTGTTATTGTTTGTGGCCATCAATGGTTGGAGTTTGTGAAAGGGAGGAGGGTGCGTGACGATCCATTTTCTAGTTTTTTTGTTGTGCTAAAAAAAAAAAAAAAAATCTGTTTTTGTGGAATGGAGGAGAATGTGGTGTTTATATGGATAATGTATATGTGGCGGAAAGTGTGGTGATCATCGAAAAGGACCATGGATCATTGATATTATATGAGGTTCGCCGATATAATCTATGGATCGCTGATAGTCATCGTGTATTAACGATCCACAATTAATATCGGTGATCCACACTTATTATTGACAGTCAATATTTAATACTGGTAATCCATAATCCTTACATATTTAATAAATTACAGATGATATCTTTGTATGAATTGGTGTGATTACACGTAAATTTATTTATTTGTCTTTCAAGTACTATAAAATCCTTGTTCTTGGCGAGAAAACCTAGTGCTTGCTTAGAATACTCCAATACAAGGTAATTTGGATCGCTGATACACACTTTGTTTCGCCGATACTCACTGTGGATCACCAATATTCACTACGGTTCGTCAAGATATAATGCAGATTACCGATACAGTGTACCATCGATGATCTGCGGTGAGTATCGGTGATTCACATTGTATATCAGTGAATCACAGTGAATATTAATGATCTGCAGTGAGTATCGGCAAACCGCAACGTGTATTGGCCAATTTTTTTATATATACATTTTTATAGACAATTTTTAAAAAAAAATTAAAACATTTTTACATTATTACTGATGGTTTTTTAGCCGTTGGAAAAAAGATTTAGGAAAAACACTTTTACCGACGAAAATTTTCGTCGGTAAAAGTTTTACCACCACATTTCCCTCACCGCCAATTTTTCCAAAATCAAAACACCCTTTACCTACGAATATTTTCGTAGGTATAGATGGCTTTTACCTACGAAATTCAATTCCGTAGGTAAAAGTAAACATTTCAGTTTTTTGTTTTTTTAAAAATTGAAAACACCCTTTACCTACGAAAATTTTCGTAGGTAAAGAAAAATTCCAAACACCTTTAGCTACGAACACTTTCGTAGGCAAATATGGCTTACTACAAGAAAACATTTTGAGTGAAAGAGAACTTGAACATATGGCTTTTACCTACGAAATTGAATTTCGTAGGTAAAAGTAAACATTTAATCAATCTTTACCTATGAATATTGTCGTAAGTAAAGATGGCTTTTACCTACGAAATTCAATTTCGTAGGTAAAAGTGAACTTTTCAAATTTTTTGTTTCTTGAAAAATTCAAATTTATTGTTTTTTGAAAGTTTCAAAACAAGCTTTACCTACGATAATATTTTCGTAGGCAAAAGTAAACTAAGTCTGTCGGGCATGGCTTATACACTTTCGTAGGCAAATATGGCTTACTACAAGAAAACATTTTGAGTGAAAGAGAACTTGAACATATGGCTTTTACCTACGAAATTGAATTTCGTAGGTAAAAGTAAACATTTAATCAATCTTTACCTATGAATATTGTCGTAAGTAAAGATGGCTTTTACCTACGAAATTCAATTTCGTAGGTAAAAGTGAACTTTTCAAATTTTTTGTTTCTTGAAAAATTCAAATTTATTGTTTTTTGAAAGTTTCAAAACAAGCTTTACCTACGATAATATTTTCGTAGGCAAAAGTAAACTAAGTCTGTCGGGCATGGCTTATACCTACAAAACCGTTGGTAGGTAAAAGAAAACTTTTCAATTTTAGGTTTTATCAAAAATTCAAAACACCTTTTACCTACGAAACTTTTTGTAGGTAAAGATGAGGAAAATTGAAAACAGCCTTCACCTACGAAAATTTTCGTAGGTAAAGATGACTTTTACCTACACCCTTTAGCTACGAATATTTTCGTAGGTAAATATGGGTTTTACCTAGGTAAAAGTAAAGTTTTGGTGTAAAAAGTTGAACGACCCCTTTAGCTACGAATATTTTCGTAGGTAAAGATGGGTTTCACCTACAATTTCCATTTTCGTAGGCAGGCAAAAATAAAGTTTCAAGTCGAAACACCCTTTACCTACGAAAATTTTCGTAGGTAAAGATGGCTTTTACCTACGAAATTACATTTCGTTGGTAAAAGTATGCTTTTACCTACGAAACTAATTTTCGTCGGTAAAAGTCATCTTTACCTACGAAAAATATTTTCGTAGGTAAAAACCATATTTCTTGTAGTGTGGCAATCCAGTATATCGCCTATATATCCACAATGAATATCGGTGATCCACAATATTTAATGCAATATAAATAGTGTCTTTGAATCGTCGATGTGCATTAGTATGATTAGATTTAAATTAAGTACTTTATCTTTCACATAATCCTTCTTCGAGTCAAGAAATCCTGGTCCATGCTTAAAGTACGAAGGTGTAAAAGTCTCTCCCAAGTGGTTAATAGAATTTTGACAAGTATTGAAGGGAAATTTTAGCAATTGTCTAGTCAGGGGCAAATATGTTCAAAAATATCCAATTCATATATTTGCTTGATTTCGATGAAAGTGGATGGAGGAAAAATAGACTGGTGATCTATTGCCTGATGCAGAGGCACCTTGATGACCTCTAGTTTGACTTCCATGATACCATTCTCAAATTCAGGGAGATGAACTTCACCTTAATTATGGGTCTCAAGTGGTCAGGAGAGGAAGAATTGAAGCAAACTATATCGAGACCGCGAAGAAATACTATTAGGGAACTATAATTTAAGGATATGTATATAATTTTAAAGGAGGATTTGGAATATGCATTTAAACGTATCCGAAAGACCAACCTTCATGTGGACGCCGTGAAGTTGGCTATGTTGATGTGAGTAGAGAATTTAGTTGTTGGATCGCTCAAGAAGATTACATGTATAGATGAATATATAAATTTTGTGAATGATAAAGATGCATTTGATAATTACCTTTAGGAGGCCGTGGGGTACGAGATGCTAAAGGAAGAAGCAAATACTATAATTAAGTCATAGTTTTCAAACATGTACAATTTATGTGGATGCATATTTACCCTATAGGTAAATCATTTTTCCTACGAGGCTTTCGTATTCATTACCACTATGTCCTATTTAAAATTTTGTAATTCCTTCATTCAATAAGTTTGGGCATATGATATTGTTTTACCCGAATTATTCGGCCCGAAGGGCTATGCTATCAGACGTAGTTCTATTAGAATTCTATATTTTTTGAATTGGATTATGACCAGGGTGGCAAAATACAAGGGTGCATCAAAAGTATTTAATTAAGAATGTGTGTGTAAGTTGTAATATTAGTAACTTGTTTGTTTATTTTGTAACATCATGATTAGTGTTTCTAATATTACATACATGTTGTTACGGTTTAAGATTAGCGGTGAACTCATCCCCACAACAAATGAGAAAAATACTATCATTGTTGTCCAAGTTCGTAAAATTTTGAAGAGGATGAAATAAAGGAGGACTAAGAGAAAGATATAGGTTAGGGGGAGGGGGGTGGAGGAGGGGGAGGGAGAGGGGAGTAGTGTGAAGAAGAAGAAGAAGAGAAGAAGAATAAGGGCGCGAATACTAAACAAGATAGTGGGAGGAGAGGGGAGGGGAGGAGAGTGCAGAGTAATATAGTGGTAGGAAAGAGATCATGAAGGGTTCCGATGGAATGAAGTATATGATGGGAAGATTGATCGCCAGCCAGAAGAGATTGTCGGAAATGGTAGTGCAATATGCAACATAATTGGAAGAAGCGAAAATGGATAATGAGATACTACACAGTGAAATGAACCGTTTATGGGCGTTTTGGAGTCGAATGAGGTATTTAAATGTCTAAGTGCTATAATGTACAAATGTAGTTTATTACGAAGTATTTTATGCATATGATGCTCTTGCACGATGCACATCCCACATCACCAATGGCCAAGGCGCGGAAGCAGCTCGCATGATCTAATGAGTCGTCGACGTGCTCCATGACAATAAATCAGGCCAGGGACTCTGTTTATGACATGTAAGAGTCGGGGACTCGCTTTGTATTATCATATTAGGCGAGGGTCTTCGCTCATGACATGGACGAGTTAGGGATCCGCTCGACGTTATCAGATCAAGTGAGAGATTACAACTTGACTCTTAAAACTAGGGGTGTACACCAAGTCGAACCGAGTCAAGCTGGCCTCAACTCGACTCGGCTCGGTTAGCAGCTCGAGCCAGTTCGAGCCTCTGTGGCATTTTCACAAACACATGCAGTGCACTTTCAATTTTTCACTGTATGTAAAATAGCAGTAGTTGTTTACAAGTATTTCATCAAACACCTTATAGGCAACATCAAAATCAAGGTAAAATGGTATTTGTTTCATATACATACCCTCCTTACCACTAGCCGACACTCTGTTGGGTCATTTCACCAAACACTTGGTGAGCAACATCAATATTAAAGTAACCGAGTCACCGAACTAGTTCGATCCAAGTTCAATTCGAGTTGGGGTTCGATCTGAGTGAAGTCGAGCTCAGGCAAGCTCGAACTAGTTCAATTTTTTTTTCGAGCTCAAAAAATCAGCTCAACTCGGCTTGAACTCAACTTTGAACCGAGTCAAATCGAGCTTTTTCGAGTTGAGTTGAGCACGCTAACCGAGCTAACTCCGTTCGTGTACACCCCTACTTTAAACCTTTAAAATAGCAAAAACAAAATTTACTAAATATAATAATTTTTAACATAAAATTTTAATTTAACACCCAAAGCAATTGAATTTTGAGAAGTTATTTGGGGGCTAATAAACCTTAAGTTATTAAAAAAAGATGTTAACCTAATCAATATCTTTTCAACGGTTATATGTGCGAAATGCATAAACAATCTTAAAATTATAGTAATTAAAAGTTACAACATGCGTTTAGGTTACCTTTGCCTTAGTTGGAGCCTTTGTGCTTTGATAGATTCCAATCATAACCTAGCCATTAGTGAGGTCATCCGCTATTTATTCAACATCATCTCTTAGTTATGGGTAGGGGTGTACATGAACCGAGCTAGCTCGACTCAACTCGAAAAAGCTCGATTCGACTCGGTTCGAAGCTGAGTTCGAGCCGAGTCGAGCTGATTTTTTGAGCTCAAAAATGAGTTCGAGCTGGCTCCAGCTTGACTCAACTCGGCTTGAATCCAGCTCGAATCGAACTCGGATCAATCTAATTTGGTGACTCGGTTACTTTGCTATTGATGTTGCTCACCAAGTGTTTGATGAAATGACTCAACGAAGTGTGGCTGATGGCAAGGAAGATATGTACATGAAACAAATACCATTTTTTTCTTGGTTTTTATGTTGTTTAGAAGGCGTTTGATAAAATATATGTAAAACTATTGCTTCTGTTTATAAAACAGTGGAATTTTGAAGTTGCAGTCCAGGTATTTGTGAAAATGCCTCAATGGTGAACTCGGCTGGATCTTGGCTCGAACTTGGCCCAAGCTGTTGACCAAATTGAGTCGAGCTGGCCATCACGCTCGAGGACTGAGCCAAGACGAGTTCGAGCTGAGGTCAGCTAGTGACTAAGCCGAGTTGAGCTGAGGCCAGCTAGTGAAGTCATCCGCCGTTTATTATACATTAGCAAGGTTTGTTGTCAACTTTGACTAGCCGTGTTTTGACTTGAAGATGAGCTGCCGAGTAAAACAACAGTATTATTGTGTTATTCAGTTTTTGGCCTGAGGCCAGAAAGGGAAGGGGATTGGGTGGTGACCCAACACCTATCTTGCTCGGTGGTGTTGGGCTTTGTAGGGCCACCATGATGAACGTGTTTTATCTAAGCCGTCCATCTAATTTTCTAATTCATTTTAGGACATGAGCCCAAAATGGAAGCAGTTCAAAAGCTTAAGTAACCATACAATAGGTAACCGTGATAATTGAATACCCACCATTCAAAACTTCTGGAGGCATAAAAGTTTTCCCTTCATTCAAGTCTTTTTGACCTTATCAACGGTATGGATGGCAAATAAAATTACAATATGCCTTGGGAAGATTTCATGGGTGGGCGTCATATATTATTCTTACTATATTCAGCTGTGTGGTCCACTTAAGTTTCGTATCTGCTTCATTTTTTGGTATTTTTTTCAGTTCATATCTTAAAATAAACTGTGCAAACGGATCGACCGAATGGAAATAAAACACATACATCACGGTGGGCCCATGGTGCCCAAAGTGGTGTTAGGGTCACCACCCAATCCGCTTCCACACGGGGTCCAAAAATTGCACACGTGTCACACTAATAAAAAAGACTACACTTCGTGCTGGTATACCACCGATTTAAAAATAATGTTGATTTTTCAACCGCACACGGCATAGTTCTACAAATATACGGACCGCCAAACCGAGGAAACGAGAGTAACCATCTGATCTAGCCATTGAAAATTGTATACTTAATCATTCGATGGCTAGGATTGCTTGATCATCAGTGCGATTTTGGAGACGTGATTCCTCAACCATGTTCCCCACAATATGAATGGCCCGAATAAACGTATATCAGTGCAACATGCGAGGAGGACATGATAGCCATAGATTGGATGGTTAGGATTGCTTGATCAATGCATTTCTGACGATGTGATTCATCACCATATTACCCACAATATGGACGGTCTGGATAGACTTACATGAGTGCTACGTGTAATGAGGACATGATAGCCATAAATTGGATGGCTAGCATTGCTTGATCAGTGCCATTTTAGACGTGATGCATCAACCATGTTCCCCACAATATTAGTCTCGATAGATAGCCATAATTTGAATGGTTAGGATTGTTCGATGAGTGCGATTTTAGAGAGATGATTTATCAACCATGTTCCCCACAACGGATGATCTGGATTGATTCACATGAGTGTCACATGTGAGGACACGATAACCATGAATTGGATGGTTAGGATTGCTTGATCAGTGAGATTTTGGGGACATGATTCATTAACCATGTTTCCCACAATGGATGGTCCGGATAGACCGTACATGAATGTTACATGTAAGGAGAACATGATAGCCATAATTTGGATGGTTAGGATTGCTTAATCGGAGCAATTTTAGAGATGTGATTCATCAACCATGTTCCTCACAATATGGATGGTCCGGATAGACGTACCTGAGTGCCACACGTGGGGAGGATAGTCACCACCATTTAAAAAAATGGTGATGAACTATGATTCGAGTGTAGCCCCTGAAGAACAAGAGAGAGAGAGAGAGAGAGAGAGAGAGAGAGAGAGATTGTCTTTTCTCACAGCATTACCATTGATTTTTTGATTTTTCTGTTTCTCCTGAAAGCTTTGATGATTGAAACCTGTTTTTATCTTCTGCATGTCAGTTTTGAGGGCATCTCTGAGACATGCATGAATGCATGCAGGTCTCTCTTTCTCTCTCTTATCTTTTCCTGATTTAAAAGAAAAGGTACAGCTGAATTCAATAAAGATGCTTGCATGTGGTGAGAATTCTACATTTGCTGTATATTTTCTTTCATGAATGTTCAACAAAACTTCAAATTCTTGCATTTTTACTCTGCTTGCAGCTTGATCAGTGTCTGAGGTTTGAGATTTCTCTACTTTGTGATTATTTTGTGGATTCTAGCCAAAAATATGAGAAACCCACTTCAGACTTTCCATCTTCTACTGTTGTAGATGAAGTGGTTTTCTATTTCTTGTAGCATTTCATGGATTTCTAACAAATGCATGAGAAACCCACATTAGATTTTCCGTCTTTTGATGTCTGTGATGGATTTGTAACAGGAAGATATGAGGAACCCACATCAGATTTTCTTTATTATTATTTTTTAGTGTCAGAATTTGAATTAGATGTTTGCATGTTGTTAGATCATGGAAATTCCATGTCTATAGAATCCAATTAGATGTTGCATGTTGAAAAAAAAAAAGAATCTTATCTTGTTTGAAATTCCTAACCAACTCGTAGAAAAGTTCTAACAAAACCCAACATGGAATTTCCCTATTTTTATTTTATTTTATTTTATTTTTATGGTAAAGGAGCCCAAACAGACACCCCTTTAGCTACTTTTAGCAATTTTTTAATTTTAATTTAATTTTATTTACTATAGTGATATCCATAATTCAGGGAAAGGGTGTATAGAGAAATTTTGTGCATGCATGAAAAAAGAGGGTGCAGATATCAGTTCCCTTCTCTAATGGGATGCTTGCATGGTGTAAAAATCTAGCTTGAATTCTATATGTTTCTTTCCATTTCTAACACATCTCTCATCTCATAACAGGCCTAATGACACACACCTCTCCTATTTAAAATCTTCTCACAAACCCCTAAGAACAACCCACATCATGTATCCCACGTTCGCCTCATTTGAACAAGACCCAAAACCATTACAGTTCCGAATCCCGCCTTACAACATCAGCCTCCACACTCTTCAATTCCAACACCAGATTATGATTCCCAATCCTGTAAAGCCCGTGAATTATCTGGCAGCGGAAGCCAATTGTGAGGACTCTAATGGGCAGAAATGCGAGCGGCAAGACAGTGGCCAGAACGAAGATTTCGCTGCGGAAGATGGGCCAGAGCAGTATGGGTTGCATGGAGGTGATGAGGATGGTATTGAGAATATGGGAATTGGGTTTGTTTCGCAATACCCACAGCAGATAATGGATGGCTTTGGTGTGGATGTTTCGAGCAGCGGAGAGTATCGAAAGGAGGGGTCAGAGAATACAATGGGAGCTGTGACAGCAGCTCAGAGGAGGCATAGGAGGATGATCAAGAACAGGGAATCAGCTGCTAGATCTAGAGCAAGGAAACAGGTGAGAGGCTATGATCCATGGCCCATGGATGTGTATGGTATCAGGTGGTCTTTTTTCTATTCTTTTTTTTATTTTAAAATTAATTTTTTTTTTTTTTTTTTTAAATAATAATTGGGGTCCATGGTTTGGTGTTTGGACCATTGATCTGATGGATTCTGCTTTGAATGGACAATGACACAAAAAAATTTACTAGATCATCAGATGCTATCCATCTAATCATCAGCGTTTCTTTGTTGATTGTGGACCATTGCTGAATCTTTCCATTAACTGTCTAACTGCAGCAATTGTTGGCTTTAAATGTTCCATGGGCAAGATTTTTGTGACATTGTTCATGCATGGCACACATAATTAAAGGTCTAGATCATCGAAGAGTGGAGCCCACTAGTGGGTCATATACATTGGGCCCAAGATTACATAATTCCTCTTTCTCACTCTGTTTGTGTGTGTGTGTGTGTGTGTGTCCATATATATATATATATTTGTTAGTTTGAAGTAATGAAAACAGTGTTGGGGTTGGTTTCTTTGGTTATTCTACAAGGGTTGTGCGTGGGGCCCAATGCGGTGTACGTGTGGCATCAAACCATCCTAGCAGGGTACCCCACCATGAAAGTCGGAAGAGCCAAAAATCAGGCTGATCCTACCATCATGTGGGCCAATACCGAATTTGTAATTTTTTTTTGTTTCCGCACATTGTTCTTTTATGGTCCATCACTTGGGGCATCCTATTATCATGGTTCATGATGGACACAACATGGTGGGGCCCACATAGGTGATAGTGCATAAGCTGGTGAATAAGCAGGGGAATATCTTTTACATACAGGCGAATAACATTTTATATGCAGGTGAATAGACAGCAGAATAAGCCTTTTCTGTAGGACTAGGAACTGGCCACAACTCTGTTTGTTAGAACTGAACAATACTAGAGATGGTAGCTTCCCTATCTCTAGCATCTCCACTGTACATGTGGCAATTACCTATGGTGATCAGAGCCATTGATGGGCCTACAATCTTGGGCCCAAAAGTTTTTGGCCATTGGGCAACAACTGTACATAGCAATTTTATAAGGTGATCAGAACCATTGATTGGGGTGAGCAGCCACATCCATAGTCTCCAGACCAAAGATTGTGGTAGTTGGGTAATCCTAACTCCCACGGAATGCAAACGTTGCTCATTTTCTTCTCCACTTTTTAAAACCATCCATTTGCACCCCATTCATAAGTTCACTCAGTTCCGTGCTCCATTTTTTGGGGCTGTGGTGAGCTCACTCAGTTCCATGCTCTGTTATTAGGAGGCCTTTTGCTACTCGAAGACAGCCGTAGTTCTAAAACTTGGTGACTCAAATCGAAACTGGCTGTATTGTCCTGTAAACGTGGATTGTAGGACTCACCCTCGACTCGATTGACTTGACACCAACCATGACGACTTAGACCGAGTCACATGGTTGAACCCGAGACCTCTAAGTAAGAGGTGCATGTCTCTACCCAAGGCATTACAGGCTACAACATTTTCTTTTTGTAATTTTATATATTTTAACTATTTTAAAACATTTATACTAATCTAAATTTATTTAATTAAATTATTAAATAACGAGTCAACTTAAGTGAAGACTCATCTGATTCATTGAGTTGACTCTGTGGACCTCCTCTGATTGGATGGTTAGCTTGTTCAAGTGATGTATTTTTGGTTAGCAAGGATCTGTAATGGTAGGTACTTAATGAATTGTCCAGATTTGTTCATGGAATTAAACCATGGTTCAAAAACCTAAAAACTTGACTCGTCTTGAGCGTCTATAGGGGTCGATGCAAAGAGTAAATCGAGTCTTCACTCGACTCAACTCAATGTTTTAATAATTAAATTAACTATATTTAAATATTTATGAATATTTAAAGAGATGCTCTCACAAACAGCTAGTTGTACATCCAACTTGTTCTCATATGGGGCCTAGCATAGTGTTTGTATGAAATCTTACTAGTCCAGTATGGTCATCCCACCGTGAAAATGGGACAGCCCCAAAATCAGGTTGATCCAATTCCATTACATGTAGACCTTGCGAAACAGGTTGGATGTTATACAAACACCACAGCGGGCCCTACACGCAACTAGTTGAAACTAGTTGTGTGTGAGAATTTCTCATTAAAATTAGTCCTAGATATTTAAAGGACATATAAAATAAGCGAGATTAAGCAGATAGGCAGTCGGATATTATGGTGGTTAAAGGCGTTTGCTTCACTGGTGGAGGTTGTGAGTTTGAAACACACTGCTCAATTTAGCTTTCATTAGCCATTAAATTGAGTCACTAGAGCCAAAGTCTCTGCAAGTTGTCTCGATTCAACCGAGTCAATATGTCGATTCGACGAGTCTCATCGAAATCTTGTTGCACTGAATTTTAGAACTATGGATTAGAGTGGCAGATAACCAAAGGATGGAAACTTTTTTTTTTTCAACACACTATAAGTGATCGTAGTTTAGTAACATGCATTTCACTTTAGTACATCTTTTCTCCTTGTAAACATGAGGAAGGATCCGGTGTATAGTTTTGTGGGGCCCCTACTTGCTCAGATCTGGTTTATAGCTATGTGGGGCCCGCTACTTGCTCAGTGAATGGACCTGCGTGCTTGTGTTGGGTCCCTATTAGACCGTGTACATGGTAAGGAGAGAACACATTGATTCTTCATTTTATGTGAAAGGGCATTGCCATTTGCACCCTCCTTTTGATAGGTACACCCTTTCTTTTCTACTTTCATCAATACAACAATGCAAAGTGGTACTATTGTATTACGGAAAGTATCTATGAAATATGGCTGGTGTAGATATCAATTTGCTTTGTAGAGTTACTCACGTTTTGCTTGTCCCATTCATCGTAGGCTTACACTTCACAACTTGAGATTGAGGTTGGGGAGCTTAAAATGGAAAATGCCTTGCTCAAGAAAAGAAGAAAGGTATGTCGTTGTCTACTTAACTAAGGATATTCTTAATCATATGTTTCAGGGAAAGATTGTGTCTTACTGCCCGATAATGGTGGGTAGGGATATAAAATGCATTTCAAAACACATTTGAATATTCACATTTTGCAATGTTATCTAGATTCCTGCAAGCCATTTTTAAATGGAGGAAGATATTGTGCACCACTGACTCTTGGAGTGCACTGTATACATGGAACTCGTGCACTTAACTTTTCACGGAAGATGTGCCCAGCTATCAGTCTCCATGCAAAATCAACTTAATTATTCATTAAAAAGAAACAACAAAATGGAGACAATGGTAAATATTACCAAAAAGTTCAGGGAGATTACCACATGATACTCTAGATGCTCCCACAGAAATCCACCATACATGTATTATACATTTTCATGCACAAACTGCACTATGGAGATGCAGTTTGTGCATGTATGGTTTGTAAGATTTTTTTCCATTTAGTGAGCAATCATAACTCAACAAACCCAATCGAATCCTGTTCTTGAATTGTAGGCAATAAGCATACGGGTAGGGTCTACTTATGAGATGTTCGTATCCTACATGATATGGTCTGGTACACCATTCATTTTATCATGTGGTGTAATTATAGAAATTTTGGACTTTGTAAAAGTGTGGAGACTTGGGGTCCAAGGACTCTTCATAGGCTTAGGGTTCTTAAGAGTCCTTTATATATAGAAATCCTAGTCTCCAAATCAGCAACATTCCAACTCTTAACGGCTCCAATTACCAAGATTGGAAAGATAGTGGAGATTGTTCTACAATGCATGGACTTAACCCTAGCGTAGCAGGAGGACAAGCCCATCAAACTTGCAGATTCTAGTAAGGTTATTGAGGTGGCCAATTGTGAGAAATGGGACCATTCTAGTAGTCCGTGTCCCATGATAATGAAACTTTCCATCCCTACCTCCATTTGAGCTTCAATACCTTTGAAACAGAATGCAAAAGACTTCCTAGCTAAAATAGTTAACCAATTTACTAAATCAGAGAAAGACGGAGGCAAGCATGATCTTGAGCAGGCTCTTTTTTTTTTTTTTTTTTTTTTTGGGGGGGGGGGGGGGGGTTAGCGTGTTAGTACACACCCATGTCAGTACACACACTCCATGTTAACCACCCCCACTAGGGATCAATACCAAGACCTCAAGTGCTGAAACGAGGAATCTCCTCTCAATCTGCCAGTTGAGCTATGGATCTGGGTGTGGCAGGCTCATCTCCTTAAAGTACAATGATCATGTGCCAATGGAAAAGTTTTATGACCATGGGTTCAAAGCATCTGGCATGCAAATTCAGGAAGTCTAATGAGGTGATTTCTTCATTAGCACATCCACAAGATTGGTATACCTAAAAAATACAGCAAACTGCACCGCTCCTGGAAAACACAGAACAGAGCGCCCACGGGTGATGTCAAACTGATCATTGGGGCAATGAATGAAGATCTGCAGCCACTCTGTTCACACTACTTAAAGTTTTCGCATACCCTGATGAACATATCCCTTTCGAAGCAATGGATGGTGATGAACAGCCAGGAATACCTGCTCACCAAGAAAACAGGCCACAGAGAAAATCAAGAAGGCACTGCTGGGACTCTGAAATTCTGCCTGAAGTCACATGACAATGGGCCTCCACTAGCAGCCCAGCCAACCTCATATTTGGACTACTCTAGTTGCCTCGACAGCAAGAAGCCTATTTAACATCACATTCCCATGATGACCAAGAGAGAAGTACTGAAGAAAGTTTTCAGAGACAACTCATTCAACCATGGTGGAAATTTCATCACCTGCTAAGAAGAACCGAATTAGGCAATGTGACTATAGAATTTCATTTCAACACCTTGGTTTATGTTATTATATTCTAAGGTCAATATGACAATTCAACTGCATTATTCCTTTCCGACAATGGTGTTAGGGTAAGTCTAAGTATATATATACTGTACATTCCTTGTTGTGAATGAGGGGGAACGTAATCATCTAGTACCTGTAGCGAATATCAACATAAATTCATTGATTGCGGATCCTGATAAATAAGGGCTGACCTCCTAAATCATTTAGGGAGCTTGTGACATATACTGGAGTGGATCTCTTATGATAGCATGGATTAGCGAGAGTATGGTCAATTCATACAAACACTTGTAGTGATCGCATTCAGTATATACTGATGATTATGTTATAGAGCCTAATTTCTGCTTCTCAATTTATGTGTACACATGTTTCTATGTGTAATCAAAATAATAGAGAAGACAAGTCCATTTTGAAATAGGCATGCATGATCGAATTTGACATGTAGCTTTCATACCAGACTATCACACTTCAGGTTTATATCATTGGAATGATAGTATTGTTGTACCATGACTGTTCCCACTAGAGCTGTACACGAGTCGAGCCGAGCCGAGTATTGCCCAGCTCATGCTCGGCTCGCACTGCCCGAGTCCTACTCGTACTCGGCTCCGCTCGGGCATCGAGTATGGATTCACTGCTCGTGCTCTACTCATCCGAGTACGAGCAGAAATCGAGTCGAGTTGAGTCCGAGTTTTTGAGTCGAGTTCGAGTATTGTCCGAGTTTTCTATATTAACATATATTAGCTATATTAACATATATTAACAATTTTAAGATATATTAGCTATATTAACATATATTAACAATTTTAACATATATTAGCTATATTAACATATTAACATATTTCTATATTAACATATTAACAATTTCTATATTAAAATATATTAACAATTTTAACATATATTAGCTATATTAACATATATTAACAATTGTAACATATATTAGCTATATTAACATATATTAACATATTAACATATTTCTATATTAACAATTTCTGACATATATTAACATATTAACAATTTCTATATTAACATGTTAACAATTTCTATATTGTACATGAGTCCAGTACATGAGTCGAGTATCAAGTCGAGTACCGCCCAGCTCGTACTCTACTCGAATCAAAACGAGTATTAAAAAACCGCTCGTGCTCGGCTCAAACTCATGACGAGTCGAGTCGAGTCGAGTAATTCTGAGTCGAGTTGAGCGAGTAACCGAGCTTACTCTGCTCGTGTACAACTCTAGTTCCCACTTCGATAAATGCATTCAATATGAGAAAATTGAATAAAAAATATATTTCCAAAATCAATTTTAAAACTGAAGTGTCGATCTATGTGGCTCAAGAGGAGAATGTAAGACTATTGTCCGTTTAGTGGGCCATCATAGATCAATGATATGATTAAAATAGATTGATTCAAGTTGTTGGATCTTAACTAATGAGTGTGTTAGTGAGCCCCACTTATGATTTGATCATATCCTACATAATATGGGCTGATAGACACTCATGTGGTGGGGTCTTAGCAAGTGTAGGCATTCTAGAAGCATAGAGACTTGAGGGCTAAGGAACCTTGATGGGCTAAATGTTCTTAAGAGTCCCCTGTATATAGAAGTGTTGGTCCCCAAGCGTCTCTTATGTCTTCCACTTCTTCCCTATCTTGAAAGTGATGTAAAGTGAGAGAAGGTGAGCAAGAACAAGATTCCAAGCCTCATCAAGATTCAACAACGACCCAACATCTCCTGGTATGCATTTAGTTTATTAAACTCCATGGTATTGATGCAAAGATATCATTGGCTTACATGGTCCAACACTCCACCCGACTAGACATCAACCACAAAATGGATGGTACGAATCATTTGATGGATATAATTTTCAGCTTACTTTCTATCCACAATGAGCACAAGATGTGGACAGTCTGGATGCAGATATGCAAATTTATGGTTGATGAGTTTCCACAATTTGGTTATTTGTGAAGTGCCTAAGAGAAGATTATAATAATGCCCTTGAAGGAAGTTAGAGAATAGAAATGCATACATCACAAATAAAAAAGACAGTAAGAAAATCCACAGACAATCCTCATTTGTATCCTTTTGATGCGCGTATATCCCAGCAACTCTAGAAGCAACATAGTACCATTTTGGATTGTGGTACATGCTTGAGATCCAGACCATCTATCAGTTTCTCTACAAGCCATCACATATGCTACTGTGCATATGCGTGCAAGAATCCAAGTCTTCCATCAAGTAGGCCCTGTGTGTATATTCCCTTGTGAAAAGATCAAGCTGTAGTTTTCATGTGGGCTACACAAAGTGTACCTAACAAATAGATCACCGAAGAAACTTGGCCGAGTATCTTTCTTTCTAGCCATCCATTTGTTTCATAGACTAGTGTACCTGATGGTGGTACATGCCTATTTTGGAGACACACATGCCAATTTGACAGATGTGGCAGCTTGTAGAGGGGCTGTGTATATGCTTGTGGAATCAACAAGGTCTGTGTTACCCCATATAAATTTTAATTTCATGTTTGTTAATCCAGAACCTGTGACATGGGCAATACGGTGTAAGCATGCATGATCCGATCTCTTCATTAGGTGGGATGGATTGTTTAGATGTTCAATCCTACAGAACAGGCTGTGTCACTCTTCAATTGGGATATGGTGTATCCATTTCTACCCATTTGAATGTCTTGTACATTGTCACTGACCTGAAGGAAACAGCTGGAGTTTTAGGCTAGAAGATCTAATCGTCATGGCCCACCTGATGGAAACCTCAGATCGAACACACATTCCACATTGGTACATTTGCTTGCTTCTAGATTTGCAGGTATCTAAATGTTGGATCAATGGCCATGAGGCACTCTTGATCTTAGCATTTCTTGGTGGAGATCCCAGGTAATCCCCATGTTGGCTTGATAATTAAGCTTATGCTCGGTTTAATTTTGTATTAATATTATTAATAACATTATTTATTTTTTGAATCTGTTTTTGAACCATTAAATCATTATTAAAAAGAGGATTAATGTTTCCTAAATGAAATGGCCATTTCACCTTGGGAGAGTTGATGATTGAACCATTATGTGGCTGGATTGGAGTCTATAAAAGGTTTTAACAACCTCATTGCAGAATGCAAGAGAAAACAAAAATCCAACTTATGATTAGGAAGAACACTCTCTCATTGTGATCACCGTTTTCACAGCATTCCCCTCTTCATTTGGGCATGTTTTGTGGTCCTATCTTTGATTTTATGCTACATGCATGGGAGCTTAAAAATCTCTTATCACATTCTAAGTCTCAGGTAAGAGGTTTGTTAAACCTACATGCACATGCAGGGAGTCCTCTGCACACCACCTCTTGTGGTAATGTGGTACACATGTTTGAGATCCAAGGCATCCATCAGATGGGCCAGAGTGTAGACGCCCCTGCCAAAATTCAGGCGAGTCCATTCATCGAACATACCATGATGTTAGAAACAAAAGGATAGTTAAGAAAAGGCTTGGCTTTTCTTTTTTCTTTTTGCCATCCATTACTCCGTAAACTCTAGCAAAATGAACCAGCAGACGTGCCTGCTTTTTAGTCATGGGCATCTGCCTGATGAGGACCCATCTGATGGATGGCTTGGATCTTGCACATGTGCCATTCTGGCACATGGGTGGCATGTCGGTGGCATGTAGCAAAACTATTCTAATCATGGTTTTTAGACTCAAGTGACTTGGATTGACTTGTTTGGCGTCAAGTCGAATCCTGACTCACCCAAGTTGGGGTGGCCTTGTGATATCAAGTGGGATCAGGTAGTAGCGAAGCTGAGCCGACTCGAACGAGTTGTACCGAACTTGTCTGAGTCTTAAAACCATGCTTCTAACAATACGATAACTCAGGTCTGTTTTGTTGTTTACATTTGGTTGCAGGCGCTTGAAGATATTGCAGCTGCAGCACCTGCACAACCGCAGGAAGTCCCACAGAAGGCCCATTCGGCATCATTCTGAGTCAGGTGACATGCACCGTTCAATGGCGTATATTCCCTATGTGAGAGTTGTCTTATAAGAATATAAGAATAAGATATTACATGCTATGAATAGTGGATGAAATTAGAAGCACAAAAATTTAAATAATTAATGAAAAGAAAAGAAAAGAGAAACGGGTTGTTATAAAAAGAGGAATGTTAATATGCAGGTGGGTGCATAAAAGTCCTATATGCAGTTCCTTCCTTGTGGTAGAGCAGCTAACATGTATGGTGATCAGGACCTTTGTTCTGCATCCCATCATGTGGATTGGTCGAGCCCCAAAAAATGCGAAAAATGTGGAGATTAGACTACGGTAACTATCCAATCAGTGATCTAAAGAGGGGATGGTTTGAGCAGCAGTCCATGTTCTATCATCAGAAGTCAAAGCAAGTGGATGCAGTTGTCCACTTGCTCTACTCATTGCCTATAATCCATGCACTGGGTGGCCCACCAGATTGGCTTTCTTGATCACCATACATGCTTGCCACATGTATGTGAGGAGGGTACTGCAAAGAACTTGTGTGCACCGACTCACATGCTAGCATTCCTCTTGTAGAAAAGAGAAAAATGGGGAGTCCTTGCAGGGATAATATGCATAGTGAGAGCAGTTATATGTTTTCTAGCATGTGCATCCAAATGGGCTTTTATTATGGTGAAATGATCCAGTGCTCTCAGAGCATAGTAAATTATAGTCCTCCTAGTTGCATTTAGACACTTTAATAGTCCAATCAACCGATCTGGCCATGCATTAGGTCCAGCACACATTCATGGATTTCCATGTAAAATCCTCACCCCCTTCGATTTTAACCATTGAAGAATAGCATATAACATGGTCTGTCCAGATCATTTTTTGAAAGGCTAATTAACAATTTGAGCCGTCTATTTGTTGGGGGCCATCATGGATTGCTTTTGGTTCTTAAGAATCAAATCATTGTAGGATCCTATCTGATTAGCTATAAAATAAATAAATAAGGCCAACTTATGGATGGATCTGATCATCCAATCAGTGGAATTTTCACACTAGTCTATTGAATGTATGTCCAACTTAATGGACAGTCCTGATTGATCACTTGGGAGTGCCCCATTGTTCCAATGCAGCTAGGAGCACTATCTTGTGAGCTTGTGAGAGCATCTGACCATTGCTTTTAAATAGACTTTAACATCACCTGAGTCTATGAGGCTCACAGCATTGGTGGATCAACTGCACTTGTGCACATTAGACTAGCATATGAGTCCCTTTCAGCTCTATTGAGGATCCAGACACTTGGAGAAGAATGGCCATAATTGGGGTGTCTTATCTTTTAATCGAGAGTTTCCTCAGGATACAATTAAAGGCTTTTGCTGGATCATAGCCTATAATGTAACTTGTTTCTGGAAATTAATGAAAGCCAATCATCATGGCATACTCTTGGGCGCATGATATTGTGCATATCCTAAACATTTGGAGTCATAATTGCTAATGACTCCTCAACGGAGTCAATAATAGAAAAGCTCTACGGTCTACAAAACCCGCCATGTCCTATAGATATCGGTTACCTAACATCTCGCTGCCTTATGGCTATTTGAAGCCATTGTCTCTCTGGACAAGTCCATTATGCCTTTCAGCTATAAAAGTCCAATGGCTATATGAGATATCATGATGCCCAACAACTGCTCTCCAACAAACAAAAGACTCATTTTATTGTGAATACTTTCCTGGAAACAAAGGGAGAGGGAAGGACAAAGGGAAGGAAAATAAGGTTTGCTAGCATTGTGAGAAATCAGGTCACTTCGAGAATAAGCATATGGCTTACAATAAGCAACTCACTTGATAACTCTTTTCACTTTTCTTGACTTTTGTAGTATAAATGTTTTCTATGTTATATGATTGATGGCTAAAATTGTGATTAATGTAGAGGGTCAGGAAGGATAAGATGAAAAGTGAAGTAGATGACAAGTGTACATGGGCTAGGAGCATAGGAGTGTAATAAAGCTAGGAACAGAAAATATAGTATATTACTTGTAGGAATTAGTATCAATTTGTTTAAAAAATGAAAATTTAATTGGTTGATATAATTAGTTTATAATCCTCCTAATTGTTACTATATATTCTACTGTTGCCTTGCGTGTGATCCATGTTAAAGATATGTTGTGATTACCCTTCCTAACTCTCTATTATGTTTAGGTTTGTGATGTTGGATTTCATCTATAGGCCTTAGAGAGATGTTGTACACCACATGATCTTATTAATAATGTTCAAGAATGAACTAATAGTGATGCCTCATGAGGATATAAGGGAAAATAGAATTGTATCAAAGTGCATGACATGATGACTTCAACTCAATTACACATCCTGGTCCTTAAAATAGGACACCTGATCACCACCCATATGCTAGAAACTGGTGAGGGAATTTTTATTTTTATTTTTGGAAAAAGGTATATTCATTTCTGGACAAAAATTACAAAATTCAGGTCTTCATAGGAAAAAAGGACCTATTGAAGACCTATCGTAAAAGGCCGGGACAACTAGACTAAAAACACGAAAACCCAAAAGGAACCTTAAAAAGGAAGGAAGGCCTTAAATCTTCCTCTCTCTGATCACTCCAAGGCCAACCTTATCCAGGAAGAGTAAACCCCTCACTTGCCGAGGCAATTCCGCCCTGCTGGAAGTAAAGAAACGATCTTGGGACTCACTTCCATTATGCGCGAGCGCATCAGCCGACGCATTGCCTTCCCTAAACACGTGATTGAAGTCCACCGAGGTGAGATCCCGTAGACTATTCATCTTAGCTTTCCAACCATTCCGTTGCCAACCAATGTTTGCTCCCTCTTTAAGTACCTTAATCACCAGAGCCGAATCTGATTCCACCACAATTTTGGAAAAGCCTTTTTCTAAGCACAGAAGAAGCCCATCATGAGCTGCGCGGACCTCCGCTCCGATATTCGATATCACCCCATAGCCAAAAGTGAAGCCGAATAAGAACTCTCCCTTATCATTTCTACATACACCACCACCCCCTGCAAATCCCGGATTTCCCCTAGAGGATCCGTCAACATTAACTTTCACCCAACCTACAGGGGGTTTTTGCCATAAGACCACGGACTGCTGAGGATGCAGTTGCACTGACCTCCTTTGGATGACAACAGACCTGGTGGTGTTCAGCCACCAAGAGACTTTAGCAATAACTGGTTGAGTCGCCATCGCTATTCCATCATAAACGGTCCCGTTCCTAGATTTCCACATCTCCCAAAGAATGAAGGCTGGTGTAAGAACCTTGGTAACCGGCGTACCGGTGCTGTTTGCGCATGCTCGCCTCCACTACCTAATCCTTGCTTCCACCGTTGACGCGTGCATGATGGAAATCCCAGCCTGTACGCCAAACAATTCTCAGACTGTTGAGGCATGTTGACCATACAGGAAGAGATGAGACACGGACTCTTTGGCTGGGCCCTACTCAGAGTCATCCCTGCAGCAGCCACACTTAGAAGCTAAAGAGACTCCCCTTGATTGAACTGTTTTCTCCACAGGAATAGCATTGTGGAAGATTTTCCAGATAAACAAAGAGATTTTTGGCGGAAGATTCCCATGCCATACCCATCGAGCCCAGTCCTTTTTAGAGGCAATTGCCCTTCTGACGTCCCAGGCAGATTTAATAGAGAAGTCACCTGAAGTAGTGAAGGGCCAAAGAGGATAATCTGGACCTGTTGAGACACAAAATCCGCGCTGGAATATATGATCAACGGCGTCATTGGGGAGCATGGACAACGCCACCGACGGCGGGAGAGGACCCGAGGGGCCCAAAACGTGTTTAACTTGCAATGAGAGGACTTCAGCTGGGGTTTCAGGCGTCAACAAATTCTGAAGAGGGCTAAGACCGGTCCAATTGCAATTCCAAAAATTGCAATCACCCACGCCTACACTCCATTGGACCCTTTCAAGCAGGAAAGGAATAACTTTTAAGATCTTCTTCCAATAGGGGGAAGCACGCCTAGAACTGCTTTCGGCCACCGACGCGTCCTGAGAACAATTATATTTTGCTGCCATGAAAGAGGCCTATAAGCTGGATTCCCTGCGGAACTGAAGCACCCAAGCCATTTTAATCTGGAAGGCTTCCATCACCTCAACTAGCTTCCTGATGCCTAATCCCCCTTCATCTTTCGGCCTAGATATGCACTTCCAACTCTTCCAATGCAGTTTATGTTTACCACCTGCCCATCCCCAAAAGAAGGAAGCGAAAGTTTGCTCTATCACGGATAGCACCTGTTTAGGAATGCAAGACGCTTCCATAGTATGTATAGGAATGCTACCCAATACATGCTTGATAAGGACCGTTCTCCCTGCTTGAGACAAACACTTGGATTGCCAACCCCTTATCCGACCTTCCACTTTATCCGCAAGGGGCTGAAAGGCACAAGCTTTCAGCCTACCCACTGCCAGGGGAACTCCAATATATAGAAAAGGGCCTGTGGATCTGTCAATGCTCAACAACGTGGAGATTTGACGAATCTTGGCAAGAGGAATCTTATCGGAGAAATAAAATGAGCTTTTTCTTTTGTTAATACATTGGCCTGAAGCTTTGGTACTCCTCCAACAAGGCTGAAATTCCTCAATGATACAGCATGGATTGATCTCTCATATGCATGAAGAGTGAATTAATGCATGACATGCTTATCTTGCCACATTATGGGCACTGGGGATGGAGATGCTGGTCATATTGGATGTGAGAAGGGAAATTACTAACGTGGCTATATATTTGCTGGATGTGACTAGGGAAATTATTAGCGTGGCTATATATTTATGATACTAGTTATATATGAGGTGATACTAAGATGATACCAACTTGGATGTATTATTGAGGGACAAATGCCAAAAAGCATGATTGATCTGCTCACAAGGATCCCTAGAAAACATTTGCACACACAAGAGATGACAAATAACATATCTTAGTCAGTGAGAGGATGATACACACTACATAGTAACCTTAGTAGGTCATTTGTGTTAGAACAACCTTAATTTTTGTATCCGCTTGTGCGGATGTGAGGTTTTTAATGATTACATATCAAATATTAAATTGGTTAAGTTAGTCGTATGGTAACAGAATTGGATTAGCATTTGACATGTTGGGAAGCTCCGTGATTATCCAATTATGTGATATGCATAGGTTTACACTTAGATCATTACCATATGATAAAAGGCATGCCATGTCTGACAATTGTGGAATTGTTGTGACACACAATTGTGTGTGTTAAATAGTTGGAGTTATCAACACTCAGTTGTGTTAAATAGTTGGAGTCATCATTGGAGAGCTAGTGTGGACTGTAAGAAAATTAGCATGACTCCTTAGTCCAGGGCTAAAAATTCTTGTTCGACATATGTACTTAATGAATTTGACCACAAATTATTTTTAGGATAAGTGGGATATTCTTGGAGTTGTGCCCTGAAAAACTAATATGAGCTCTAAATCATTGGCCATGTGTATATGAAGAAGACAATTTCAACCGTAGATCATGATGACCACGTACCTTGGTGGAAACAAAGACATGTCTTGGCTAATGTGTGGTGTCACCACACATACACACACACATATATGGGAAATGGTTCTATGCGGTCGACCTCATGGGAACTTCCCATGAGGTTGAGCTATGTGGGCCCCACCGTAATGCGTGTCGAACATCTACTCCATCAGTCAAATGCACCATTCCATGGTGGGCCTTGGGCTTAAACATCAAGTCAATCCATGACTTGTGTGGGCCACACCACATACAAAAGCTGAGAGGGGTTACCCTCCCATTAAAACATTCATAATCTTTTGTTGGGCCCACCGCGATGTGGTTCACAAATCCAGCCCATCCATTATGTGTGTCCCACTTGGATGAGGGGTTAGACGAAGTTTCATATGCATCCAAATTTTAGGGGGCCCCACCAAGTTCTTTTATATGTTTTAGGCATGTCTTCACATGATTTTAGATGGTATGGCGCAACTGAGTTCCGTATACGGATGATTATTGGGATATCCCATAATTTAAAGAGGACGCATCAAACTGATGGGGTCGGTGTTTGACACGCATTATGGTTGGACCCACACAGCTCGACCTCATGGGAAGTTCCCATGAGATCGACTGCAGAACACACACACACACACACACACACGAGATGAGTGATTTCTTCGTTGGTCCTTGAGAACTAGAGATTGGATGGAATAGTAACGACCAGGGAGAGTTGTGGTCCCTAGCTTACAATATTTTATTGAGCCATGACCATCATAGATACTTGGGACATACCTGTAGACATCCTATGATGAGACATACAATCATCATATGTAAGGTGACTAATTTAGGTTAAGATAAACCATCTCTATCATTAGGGCCAACTTGGTGTCGTTGTGCCTTCGCCCTTACCCCACATCGGAGTGTGAGTATGCCATGTATACAGGATCTTGATTTGGACTTTTAGGCGCTATGAACTAGTTGATTGAGTTCAAATTAGTAGTCCAAGGGGGTGTGAGGGTTATGATCTTGATTAGATAGCCATGACTCTTTTTATGAAGGCCAATATAGGGCCATTAAAAGTGGGCATAGCTGGGTACGTTCATCATTGAATCTTGCATGGGCCAATAAAAGATCCATTGTGTTTACCTAGAGAAGTGTATTATGGCTAGACCTACTCGATCATGGACTTATCAAATGGTTTTCCAGTGAGTCTAGTGCTTAAAAATGTTTTAAATGGTTTTATGAAGGTTTTCAATCATTATTATTATTATTATTATTTGTTTCAGCTGTTAAAAGTCATTTGAGTTTTAGGTTTTGTTAAGGAATTATTTCAAGTTTAAGGTTTTGTTCTACAACTGTGGGGAATTTCATGTCCCAGTTTCTAATTCTTCTAGACATTCTAATTTCTAACCCTAGGTACAAAGTAATCTGAAACCTGACTCTGATACCAAATCTGTCCACCTCATTTTCATGTCACTGATATCCTAGGAAAGAGGCATCATGAAGTTCACATGGCACAAATGTCAGGTGGGCTAAACTGTTGTAACTGACAGTCAATCGATTATTTCACTAAACATACGGTAGTAGCCCAACTGTTGAGGGGATTAACTTGATTTTCAATATGTATAATCATCATCGTGGGCCCTATCATGCTCAAGGTGTTGGTTTCCTTCATAATTAGCCTGTTGGCAAGAAAGATGACTCAATACTAGGGATAGCAACGGGCTGGGCTTAGTCCTTGGATTCCTAGCCCTAGCCTTAAACTAGCTAAAAAGGTCTCAGGCTGAGCTAGTCCTTGGGAGTCCTAGCCCTAGCCATAAACCAACTAAAAAGGCCATGACCTGTGCCCTATAGGGTGGGCCTTCTAAGGCTGGCCCTGTAAGAAAATGAGCTTAGTCTGATTGACCTACCCAATTTTAATGAGTTCAGTAAAATTTCTGGACCTGCTAAGAAATTGGGTAGGATTAGGGTCTCACCTTTTTGGATCATTAAAAATGGGGTCTAGTTTAGTTTGGGCTGGGTTTACCAACATCGAACTGGTTAAAATTGTGTTGGGTTAGCTTAAGTCAGATCTAGGTCAGTTCAGTTAGTTTTAATAGTAATATTATATACATTGAATATTCTAGCGATGGTATGAAATTTCCAAAACCATACACTTGTAAGGGATCAAGCCCTGCATGTAAGATCCAATTTGTCTATGCGGTCGACCTGACCATGTGAATGTTCTTATTATACTTGGAAGTGAGACCAACCAAACTCAGACATAGGTCCAAAGATCCGATGGGTACCCAGTGGTACTTGAATCCAATCAGATCTGGGTCCTAGTCCTCAACAATAATTCCATATCTGAAAAGATATGAACTGATTAGCCTGACTAGGGCTACTCTAGGATCCAAAATGAGCCTGACTGGTTGACAATCCTAACAAGGTAAATATGGCAGTGAGTCTAAGCATGCACAGACCATGGCTATACAGCAACCCTCACCGTTCGGATTGCGGACCCAAATTGCAGATGGAGCATGTCTAAAATACACTAAGAAAATGATAGTAACAATCTGATAGGTCTAAAAGGCCTAGGCCCTAACCCACTATGGCTGAGCTTTATGAGGTTTAAGAGTTCAATGATCAAAGGTTTGAAATAGTCTCCTTCATCTTGATAAATCTAATCATATAAATGGTTTTGGGTATTGAAACATGACCATAAATTTAATAATTACTTTAAACTATACAAGTACATTGATGATTGAACCGAGCTATTATTGGCACAGGTCCGGCTCAGCTCAACCGAGCCTTTAAACCATGTTTATGGGTCTGTGGCCCTACATGCCCAGGCCTTCTAGATTGGCCAGACCACATGGCCCATTGTCACCCTTACACGTGTACCATTTCCTTATCAACCGTAGGCTTTCAATCCCCACATCTTCCTGTTGTGTGGTGCACTTGGGCCTTTAATCTGCCTCATTTTTTTGGACTCATACCCTGAAATTATATCTCAAAATAGATGGACGGCCTTGATAAAACATATACATTACGGTCGGCCCCACATGACATGACCGTCCGTCTCTAGGTAGGTCCTGGTGGGGGTAGTACCCAATCCTCGCCCCATGCATATTGCCTGTGATTCCGTGTCCAAAGTTGGGATGAACAGCTGCCTTGGTTTGTGTGGAGGGCCCACCATGTTGTCTATATAGAATCGGCCATTTTCAACCTTCACATTTTTTGGATGGACGGTTGGATGGCAAGCATGCATAAAGTTGGCCCCATATCGGCTCATTACTATCCTAAGCTGGTGGTGCTGGTCGCACCCAGCGTGCCTCATTTCAAATGGGCGTTTATGCATGTAATAATCAGTGCAGCTTGAGAGGTAAAAGCATGCAATGATCAGACGCGGATTAGATACTGACAAGGTGAGTAGCCAAATGGATACTGAAGCGACGTCACCAAGTTATGTGGACCCCACCATGGTGCATATGTTGTATGCATACAGTCCATTCATTTGGAGAGATCGTTTTATGGCATTAGAAAAAGAATGAGATAGATCTAAAGTTCAAGCCAACCCCACCATAGAAACAGTGGGGACAGTGACATCCACCGTTCAAAACCTCTTAGGGGCCATAGTAGTTTCCGATCAAGCTGATATTTTTGTTTTCACTTCAACTATCTCTGTGTTAACTAATGAATAGGTAGGATCTCAAAAATACGTCATGGTGTGCCATATAAATGTTTCTACGGTGGCTGGTGGGTGTGACTGCTCTCATGGTTTTCTGTGGTGGGTCCACTTGAACTTTAGATCTATCTCATTCTTTTTCTAATACTATAAAAAGATCTCTACAAATGGTTGGACGGTATGGATACAACAAATGCATCATGGTGGGGTCCACGGAGCTTGATGATGGCTATGATATTGTCAGTATCTAATCCGCGTCCGCAATAAACGGACAGTCAAGCCTCTCTCTTTTATTTTTCTTTGTTAGCTTGATAGGACACACCCCACTGTCAGTACACACTCCAGTCAAGCCTCTTTTGTTAATGTATTAACAAAAGCTTAAAAGGTTGATCGTGTTCCACAAAGGATGACTGGCATCCAACCTTTAAAAAGTAGACCCTTCCTTCTTTCTCCGCTTTCTCCACTTTTGACTTGAGGTCCATTTTTTCTTTTTTTTCCTCCACTCTGTTTCCACTCATTTCCAGTGCCCTGATGTGGGTCAATCATAGGCTGCCACATGACATCACCATGTAATCGCAATTGGTGTAAATACTCACCTAAGACTATCGTAATTCCCACCTCCTTTAGTGATGCACATTTTATAATAAATGGAAAGGCATGAGCCCTTGTGCTTGCATATAGGAAATAAATTATTACACGCCACATGACCACAATTATTGTGCCCATTAATAACGTAGCGTGACCACCAATTTTATAACAAACCCATTAAGAGAATAGATCTTATCACAAATCTAATGATGATTCCCTCGATGAGACTGTCTCTCACAACCTTTTAAAATGGGAGATCTTCCCAGAGACATTTGAAGGGACTATAGCATTTGAGAAGTTTCTGAAGACTCAAAGATTGGACTAACGTCCAAGCGAACCTAGCCACAACTCGGACCCGGATCAGGAGAAACAAACATATCATGCAGGTTGGGTCCGCAAACATACCTCAATGAGGACAAGGCGACAATTTCAAAGAAGGATATAATTTGCTCGATAATGAATTAGTACTGGACAAGTTTGGGCCACTCATCAAGGAGATTAGAAGAGACAGATGGATGGATTGCCCAAAGGACATGTTGGGTGATTTGATCTAATGATCGTGATCCCATGAGAACTAAAAGAATTGGAGATTTTAACCTGCCAAATCTATCTCATTGCTAGAAACAGATCCGTAGTGGGTGTCAAATGCCACTTCAATGGTTAGGAATTGAGTGATCTAGACTATGTTGCTTAGATGAATGGTCGTGATAGATCTTAAAGAAGGATGCTCCTTTGGGTGGCGTGAGTTCCATAGAGGAGCGTCTGCATGTAGAAGTGGAAATATGAAATTCGATGTCCACAAACTTTTTAGATACATTCCTGATTGAGAGTTTTCAGATCTTTCTAAAAAAAATTTTCATCGGAAAGCCATCGACACAAGTACGAACAATCCAGAAGCAATAAGAAAACCCTAACAACACCTCATTGACAATCTATAAAAGAAGCAATCGAAGAATAGCTCGATGCCCGATGCCAAACACATCAGTCAATCTTTTATTTATCTTTCATTTATGTTTATTAACATAATTTAGCATAGTTTAGCTACTACCTAGCGACTCATGCTATAGTACCTTAGGAGTAGAAAAAGTCTTTCTACATCCTTAAGTTAGATATCCTGATATTCTAAGTTTAGATTTGGTTGATCACACCCACCTCGATTCATTTGTCCTGTAGGTGTATCGGGTATTTACCTCTTTTCATTTTGTTTATTCATTTGGTTGTCTTGTAAGTTGTCGGTTGTAATAAATATCATTTTACAATAATTCATGAAATCGGTAACATTTTACCGTATTTAATTTGAACATGTATTTTTGTTCATTTGAGAGGTGTTTTGATTTTAAAATATTGGTGAAAGAACAAGTCTTTAAGGTTATAGATTCATGTCTATTGTTAGCAGGCCAAAAAAATAAAAACATTCAGGACTAGCCTTTTTTCCTTTCAAGAATCGTCTAAACATAGTGCAATATTGGTGGTGGACAAAACTCTGGATTTTCGATTCCAGTCTCTACTCTATTTAAATTTTGGCACGCACATCCCGCTCACATGTGTATCAATCTAGACCCCCAGTCTCATGAGTAGTCTAGTTTTATTGAATTGGAGTGTAACACACTCGCGACTCAAAGTCTTATAATAAATAGAAAAGCTGACTCTACCGTTTGATTGCCTTTCGGTAAAAGCAATAATCAGTCAGTTGAGCTCCTTTTATTAATCTATTAACAAATGCTTAAAAGGTTGATCATCAATCGTGTTCCACAAAGGACGGTTAACATCCATCCTTTAAAAATGTAGACCCTGTTGAGAAAAGTCTTAAAAGGTCGTTCGGACCGGTCAGCTTCGGCGGTCAGTTCCTTTCAAAAATGTAGAAAAGCTACGACTAGTCTACCTTTGTTACGACTAGTCAAAAGCAGACTAGTCGTAGGCATTTGGATTTGAGTTGAGTCCTTTTGGCCCAACTGGGATGCGGAAGGAAAGTTTCTAAACAGGTATTCATAGGGTCTTTGCGGGAAAAGTGGTGATGAATGCTAAGGTTTTCTAAAAGAGTGTTCAGGGGTTTCATGTTCTAAAGGTGTTGGTGAGATTGAGGTTGTTCGAATCGGGTAAGTCCTTTCTCTTTGTAATTGATGCTTTCATAGTGGTGATCTGTCGCTTTGTGCCGTGGTTTTTTCTCGCAAGGGTTTTCCACGTTAAATCTGTGTGTTCTCTTTTCTTGTGTGTGCTTGGTGCCATTGGATTACCATCCTAGATCTAGATCTGTGTGATTCCGCAGGCCAAAAATCCCAAGACCCTACCTTTGTTCTCCAAAAGTAAGCATTTGGGGTTGAATAGCCAAGGCTGAGTTCTGAACAGAGTCACTAAGTTTTAGGGTTACAGTTGTTTGGCTCCAAAATCAATCGTTGGCACATATGTATGGTGCTGGCATGTCAGAGTTAATTACTGCTCAATTTAAACTAAATGTCTATAACCTCAAGTGGCAGAGATAAATAAAAAGACCGAGTGATCATCCATAACTAAGAATTGATCAAGTAGTTTGGTTGTCTATTCAACCACTTGTAAATGAAATTAGATGATTTACAACCGATGGTCTTGTTGGGCCCATTTTGTTGTATGTATTTTATCCATGCCTGTCCATCCATTTTGAAAGATATATTATTTTAAGGCATGAGCCAAAAAATGAGTCGTTCAAGTGGACTACACCACATAAAGTAGTAAGATTGAAATGAAAACCAACAATTGAAAACTTCTTCCATCAATAGTTATTATTATTATTATGTAAATCATTATTTTTCACGTGACATTAAAAAAGGGATTAAAAAGGGATGAAGATGAGGCAGATTTCATGGGAAAGCTTTTTGCATGAGGTTCCTATATATGTTGGGATGGGTAAGGTCTACTGTGATGTTTATTAGAAATCTACCCAGTCTGTCCATTTTGCGAGGTCATTTTAGGAGATACGGACGAAAATAAGGTGGATCCAAAAATCAGTCCACACCAGAAGAAACAATGAAGCTTCAGTGACCACTGTTGAAATATTTTTATAGCCACAAAAGTTACCTATCAGGATTTATGTTTTCACTTCATCCCAGTGGGTATGACCTCATAAACGGTTTGGATGGCATATGAACATCAAGGTGGAGCCCAGGAAAGTTTCAATGGTAGGAAACTCTTTCCCCGGTCTTCCCTATGGAATAGCCCACGAACTTCGTACGGAAGGATTTCGCAGGAAATCCACGTCCAGATGAAGATAACCTCGTTTTGAGGTCTTGGTATCGATTTCAAAGAGCGTTGTACTTACAAGCTAAATTGAAATTTGTTCTTTCTTGGCCATTGTCATTGATGCCAGAATATCCAAGATGTCCAACGGCAGATCAATCGTTGGGATAGACAATCATCCATCTAAATGGCTGAAAAGGTTAAAACAATAGTAAACAGTGGTGGCCCCACCACAGATAGATTGGACAATTCCAGCTGTGGATTGATCTAGATGATCAGTTATCTGGTTCACAGATTGGATAACCCCAAGAATGGGCCTTATTAGATAACATGGTTCGATCCATTAGAGCTGATAGGATGGCCTGATTTCATCAGTGGTGGATCCCATCGCAGAAGGTCCTTATCGATCCATGAAAAAAAAAACAAAATAAAAAGTAAAACATAAAAAACTAACAATAATAATAAAGAAGGAAGAAAAAAAAAAAACCCAAGCAACGGTACTGACTGCCTGATGAATGGTCCTCATCTGTCGCACGTATGCGTCTTTTTACTGGCTAACGAAGTGGAAAGCCTCCTCCCTTGCCTATATAATGCCTCCCCAGCTATTCTCCTCCTACACCATTTCAAGTCCCCCCAACCAAAGCAAATGGATCGCCTCTTCCTCTCTCTTCCTACCATCTTCTCGATTCTTAGGTTTCTCTTACTCTCTTCCTTCCTTTTATCTTCCTCTTTTGTCTTTTCCAGTGTCAGTAACAGTAAGGCCTTGTCAACACAACACCAATGCATTGAAGTTCACTTCTCTGCTTTGCTCCACTTGAAACAGGGCTTTAACTTCTCTGCTCTGTACACCAAGACTAGACTCCCTTCTTGGAATCCTGATAACAGGGATTGTTGCTCCTGGGAAGGCATCACGTGCGATGCTGCCCCTGGTCACGTGACCAGTCTCGACCTCAGCGAGCTCGATATCTACGGTCGGATTGATTTTGTAAGCCTCTTTCGTCTTCAGAGCCTGCGGAAGCTCAACCTTGCTTCCAATGAATTCGATGGCTCTACAATCCCATCTGGGTTTGAGCAACTCACCAGTTTGACCCATCTCAATCTCTCTTCTTCAAATTTTTATGGCCAAATCCCGCTGGAAATCTCCCGCTTGACCACTTTGGTGTCCCTCGATCTATCTTACAATGAATATTTCAATGGTTCCTACTATGAATACCTGAAACTCGAAAACTCAAGCATCGGAGCATTCGTCCAAAATCTGTCCAGTCTGAGAGAACTGTATCTCGATGAAGTAGAAATCTCAGCCCAGGGTAGCGAGTGGGGCCTGGCCTTATCCTCTGCACTCCCTCATCTCCACGAGTTGAGCTTGATATATTGTGGTCTATCAGGCCCCATCCATCCTTCCCTTTCCAAGCTCCATTTCCTATCTGAACTCCACCTCAGTGGAAACAATCTCTCTTCAGCCATACCCAAGAGTATTTTCAGCCTGCCAAACCTACAAACCCTCGATGTAGGATACAATCCACTTCTCACAGCTGGTGAAATCCCTCCAAACAATACTATCAGGCAGTTGTACCTATCCGACACTGGATTTTGTAGCAATCTACAAGATAATTCATACAGTAATTTCACACTGCTGACCACGTTAGTACTCCGTTATTGCTATGCAGGAGGCCCATTTCCATCATGGCTTGTGAAGCTTGACAACCTCGTCCATTTGGATCTTTCGTTCAGTGGTTTCAACGGACCATTGCCATCCTCTCTTGGCAACCTCCACAATCTCGTTACTTTGGATCTTTCAATCAATCATTTCAACGGACCATTGCCATCCTCTCTTGGCAACCTCAGCAACCTCATTTATTTGGATCTTTCATCCAGTGATTTCAGTGGACCATTGCCATCCTCTCTTGGCAACCTCCACAATCTCGTTACTTTGGATCTTTCAATCAATTATTTTAGCGGACCATTGCCATTCACTCTTGCCAACCTCGGCAACCTCATTTATTTGGATCTTTCATCCAGTGGTTTCAGCGGACCATTGCCATCCTCTCTTGGCAACCTCCACAATCTCGTTACTTTGGATCTTTCATACAATGGTTTCAGAGGACCATTGCCATTCACTCTTGCCAACCTCAGCAACCTCATTTATTTGGATCTTTCATCCAGTGGTTTCAGTGGACCATTGCCATCCTCTCTTGGCAACCTCCACAATCTCGTTACTTTGGATCTTTCACACAGTGGTTTCAGCAGACCATTGCCATCCTCTCTTGGCAATCTCAACAAGCTCGTTCATTTGGATCTTTCATCCATTGGTTACAGCGGACCATTGCCATTCACCCTTGCCAACCTCAACAACCTTGTTCATTTGGATCTTTCATCCAATGGTTTCAGCGGTCCAATCCCATCATCATTAATTTCACTCCCATCACTAAAAGAGCTTTATCTCCAAGAAAACCAATTTAGTGGTGAGCTTGGGGAGTTCCAAAACACATCCTCTTCACTACTTGAGATCATCTACTTGTATGAAAACAAGTTGAAGGGGCCCATTCCAAGGTCAATCTTTCAACTCACAATGCTTAAAGAGCTCATACTTTACTCCAATAATTTCAGCGGCACAATCCCTTCTTTGTATGGAAACACACTTCATAATTGTATAGAGCTCGACTTTTCAAGCAATTCACTCAGTGGGACCATTCCTTCATCATTGCTTTCACTCCCATCATTACAAAAGCTGCATCTCCAGGATAACCAATTTAGTGGTCAACTTGGCCAATTCCCATCCTCTTCTCTGCTAAGGAGAATCAACTTGGATATCAACAAGTTGAATGGGCCTATTCCAAAGTCAATCTTTGAACTCCCCATGCTTGAGACTCTCCTTCTTTCGTCAAACAATTTCAGTGGTGACGTGGACCTTGGCTTATTCCAAAACATTAAGAACCTCTTGGACCTGGATCTTTCAGATAACAACTTCTCAATCAATGATGGCAGAAGCAATTCAACCTCCATGTCCTTCCCCCATATGCACTATTTGATCTTAAGATCTTGTAATCTCTCCAAATTTCCAAATATCTTGAGAAACCAAAAATCTATGTATTGGATAGACCTTTCTAACAACAACATCAATGGTGAAATACCAAAGTGGCTATGGAAGTTGGGAAACGGTACTTTATTTTATTTGAATCTTTCTCGCAATGCTTTTGAGGGATTGGAGCAATCATTTCCCTATCAGTCTTTAAGCTCGTTGCGATATCTTGACCTAAGCTTTAACAAGCTAAAAGGCTCAATTCCAATCCCTCCTCTATCTTCCGTTTTCTTTTTACTTTCAAGCAATCATTTTAGTGGAGAAGTTCCCTCACTTATTTGCAATTGCACTTCCTTACAAGTCCTCGATCTGTCTCACAACCACTTCAGTGGTTCTATTCCACAATGTTTGGGTCAAATCAGTGATGCCCTCATTGTGTTGAATCTTGGAGGAAATGCATTTCATGGCCCGTTGCATCAAACATTTAAAGAGGAGTGCACTCTAGAGACACTTGATCTCAATGGTAATCAATTGGAAGGACAGGTGCCAAGTTCTTTGGCCAGGTGCAAGAAGCTAGAGGTGTTAAACCTTGGAAACAATCAAATACGTGACACTTTCCCTTTCTGGATAGAAAATTTATCCCAGTTGCACATTCTCATCTTGGGATCCAACAAATTTCATGGCACCATTGGGCAACCCCAAGCAAATCATACATTTCCACTATTACAAATCTTTGATCTCTCTAACAATAGCTTCACAGGTAAGTTGTCATCAAATATGTTTAGGAGCTGGAAAGCAATGATGGAGACCAAATCTCAATCTCAAATTCTTAGCAAAACATTTTTCAATGGATACTATCAAGATAAAGTGACTATAGTGAGTAAAGGGCTAGAAATGGAGCTGGTAAAGATCCTTACTGCCTTTACGGTAGTAGATCTCTCAAATAACCAATTTCATGGGGACATTCCAGAATCGGTTGGGAATTTAAAGTCATTGGTTGTGCTTAATGCGTCCTATAACCATTTCACAGGCCGAATTCCAGCATCACTCGGAGACATTAAAGCTCTTGAGTCTTTAGATCTGTCACATAATAATGTATCAGGAGAGATCCCCTGGCAGCTGACAAAGCTAAACTTCCTTGCCGTGTTGGACCTTTCGCAAAATCTCCTCGTTGGAAGCATACCACAAGGTCAGCAATTCAATACATTCACAAATAAATCTTTTCTTAGGAACTCAGGATTATGTGGCATTCCACTGTCAAATAAATGTGAACACGTTGCATCACCACCATTGGCACAATCGGAAAGCAAATATGACTGGAGATCCATGTGGATTGGCTTCGGAGTTGGATATGGAGTGGGAATGGGAATCCTTTTTTGGACTCTAGCATTTTGGACAAATGGAATGAGAGAATTCACTATATTTATTGATAAAGTGCTTATGTTGATTTTTCCATGTGAGGCATTTATTCTAATGCATAGATACTGAGAGGATTGGAGCTAGGAGGATCAAAAGAACTCAAGGGAATAGAAGCATAAGAGAAGAAGGATGATATTTATATTTTTGTATATGATGTATTCAAGTATATGTTTATGGCTATATAATAGGCGAGGCATGTCCCCTTTATGTGGAGCCCACCTGCATGTTTGTACACATTTTTGTTAAATCAACAAAGTTACAGGTGGTGTGCTCCCACCTTTCTGGAAAAAAAATAAAATCTATATATTACTAGTTTTGTATTTCATACTTGTTGCTTTCATTTAATTAATTTTGTTAAATTTCTAAACAGAGCATCAATTTCCACTACTAGAGCCTTATATTATTGGCACTACAGTTGTTCAAGTTGTTATCTGATCTCTAGCGACATAACTGAGTCATTGGTGAATCGTCCGGGTGACTCATGGGGTCAAACTGGATAGGGTCCATCTATCAGATAAGCTTAGATTTTTGTAGGTGGTCCATCTAATTGAAAAACTATAATTTAAACAGTTTAGTTTGTATTACGCAATTTTCAAGTAACCTGCATATTGTCAATGGCACCTTCGTACTCTACAAGAGTATCGATGTATTTCTCTAATATATTATCAGAATTTTTATCTTTTTGCACAATAGCTGAAGCACATGTATCAAACCATTGAAAGATGAACCAAAGTGGAAAGGTTGAGGCCCAATGCATCCAATAATAATACACTAGACTCTATTTTAGAGAGTATTAATTAAGGCGGATCACATATGAATGTATTTCCAAGACTCAGATTGGGTGTTCCCCCTGCTACCACAGTATGTTTGGTGACCTTGTGGGATGTCGGAGCAGATTAGGTCTTACCCGATATGACCGTTGGTGTGTGTTACTCAGATCCAAATCTCAGGTGGACCACACCACTGAAAACTGTGGGGATTGACCATTAAAACCTTATTGTAGGCCATAAAAGTTTTGGATGAAGCTGATCTTATGTATTTTCCCTTCAATCAGGTCCCTTTGACCTTATAAACAGGTTGGATGGCAAATTTGGGCCCTAGGGAATTTTTAATGGTGGCATTCAATCAACATTGTTTCATGTAGTGTGGTTCACTTGAGATTTGGATCTGATTAAGTTTTGGGACCACGTCATATTTGATCCGGAAGAATGAATGAATGTGTGGATATATAATACATTCATCAAGGTGGACCCACCATCAGGGTAACAACCACTAATGTATTACCCATGTAACACCTAATCCGTCTGACTCGCTGCACCATGGCCCCACCATGATGTAAGTGTTTTATCCGTGTGGTTTATCCATTTTTCTACCGCATGAGTCTAAAAGTTAGGCAAATCCAAGTATCAGGTAGTCCACACTATAGGAAACAGTAGTGATTGAATGCCCACCATTATGAACTTCCTGAGAGCCATAAAATTTGTATCAAGTCGATATTAGGGTTTTCCCTTCTTCCATGTATTTGTGTTGTGTCAATGTTTTATAGCAAATAAACATTACAGTGGACCCTGGAAAGTTTTTAATGGTGGGCATTCAATCACCAGTCTTCCCGAGGTGTGGTATACCTGAGATTTGATTCTGCCTCATTTTTGGGTTCATGCCCTAAAATGAGCTGGAAAAATGAATGGACGGCATGAATAAAATACATACATCATGGTGGGGCCCACGACATCAACCAGTAGCCAAGTTGCCATGGGTAGGGTCAGTATGGTTGGGTCGAATATGTACCCAAGCAAGCCCATCCTGACAGTAACACATGTTCCAGTCAGATCCTGTGGTGGCAGGGTCACCATGCAATTCTTATCCCACTTTCCATGGTCACTATCTACACAACTTTCTACGGAGATAAATAAACTAAGCAATTATGTATTACCCTTGCTTCCATTACATTGGTATAGGTAGGACATCTCAGAGACTTACATGGTTTTCTACAGGCTCATCACGAACCTTTATCTTAATCTAAGGACCTACAGTTACTCTCGTGGGAGGCTCCATTGAAGACTAACATGTACACACCCAGGTGGCTTACACAAGGACTTTGATTTAGGTCCTATATAAGAACCTAATTGATTTTGACAATTTAAACTCTACACTCAATCCTACACAATGAAAGAGTGTACTTGGACTATTGCAATTGACAACTTACTTGTCGAATTTAGCCTCTTTTGTAGCGGTTTCTTAGGTTGCTTGATTGATGCTCTCCTGTGCCTCAATCAACTCCCTCTATGCTCCTCTGATTATGATGTCGTTGCGTTGTTAATGCTTTAGATCAAAGATCAAAGATCAAACACTTAGATAAAATACTCATTTGTAGTAACCAAGGTGATCGGAGGTTGGATAGAATCTCCTACGACTAATGAAACGTTGAATTCGTATAAGATTTTTTTGGATACACACTCTAGAGGTCAATAGACACTATAATTTTCTAACAGAAATAGTGTCTAAACTCCAAAGAAAGCTATAGACTGTAAGTATATGTTTTGCTACGGATATAAACCATAGCTATATTACTATGGCTTTAGTTCATAACTAAAAGCGAGATTGGACCTACGAAGACCACTGCGATCTACGAATTTTATCTGAGCCGTCCATCCATTTTGACACCTCGTTTTAGGCATAAGACTAAAAAAGAAGTCAGATCGAAGGCTCAAGCGAACCACATCGTAGGAAAGAGTATAGATTAAGTGCCTGTCGTTGATATGTGGTGTGGTCCACTTGTGCTTTCAATCTGCCGTCTTTTCAAGACCATGCCCTAAAAGTAGCTCTCAAAATGAATGGATGGCGGATAAACCACATACGTCATGATGGGCCAAATGAAGAGCCTGCTAGCACCGTCCGTCTTCAGCTTCATCCCGCGCACAAAAAATAGATGCCCGCGCCTAAAATAATCCCCCCGCGCCCAAATCAGCTAAAAACCTTCGAATTCCCACTCTCTCACACCTCTTCCTCCCTCTCAATCTCTCTCAGGTCTCTTCCTACCTCTCAATATCTCCTACGCCTCTCCTTTTCTCTCTAATCCCAGTAACCACATTGGAATAAACCCTTGCTTCCTATTACGTCCATCTATCTTCGATTTTTTCTTTGAATTTTTCTTTTTCTCTTCTCATTTCAAGTTTTCTGATGCCCTAACCGATTTATTCTTTGATTCTCTGTTTTATGTGAAAAGGCATTGCCATTTGCACCCTCCTTTTGATAGGTACACCCTTTCTTTTCTACTTTCATCAATACAACAGTGCAAAGTGGTGTTATTGTATTATGGAAAGTGTGTATCTATGAAATATGGCTGGTGTAGATATCAATTTGCTTCTTAGAGTTACTCACATTTTTCTTGTCCCATTCGTCGTAGGCTTACACTTCACAACTTGAGATTGAAGAAAGGTATGTTGTTGTCTATTTAACTAAGGAAATTCTTAATCATATGTTTCGGGGAAAGATTGTGTGTCTCACTGTCCAATAATGGTGGGTAGGAATCTAAAATGCATTTCAAAACACGTTTGAACTCGTGCACTATATATATATATATATATATATATATATATATATATATATATATATATATATATATATATATATATATATATATATATATATATCCTCTGGAGAAAGGTGGGACCACACCACCTGAACTTTGCTGATTGGCCAAAAAAAACTGTACATGAACTACGGGCGGGGCGCCACCAAAAGATGGGCCTAACAAATAGATGACCGAAGAAACTTTGCCGAATATCTTTCTTTCTAGTCATCCATTTGTTTCATAGACTAGTGTACCCGATGGTGGTACATGCCTATTTTGGTGACAGATGGGGGATTTCTTGTTTGGCACACATGCCAATTTGAGAGATGTAGCAGCTTGTAGAGGGACTGTGTGTACGCTTGTGGAATTAACAAGGTATGTGTTACCCCGTCTAAATTTTAATTTCATGTTTGTTAATCCAGAACCTGTGACACGGGCAATATGGTGGAAGCATGCATGATCCGATCTCTTCATTAGGTGGGACGGATTGTTTAGATGTTCAATCCTACAGAACAGGCTGCGTCACTCTTCAATTGGGCCATGGTGTATCCATTTCTACCCATTTGAATGTCTTGTATGTTGTTGCTGACCTGAATGAAACAGCTGGAGTTTTAGGCCAGAAGATCTAATCGTCATGGCCCACCTGATGGAAACCTCAGATCGAACACACATTCCACATTGGTACGTATGCTTGCTTCTAGATTCGAAGGTATCTAAATGTTGGATCAATGGCCATGAGGCACTCTTGATCCTAGTAGTTCTTGGTGGAGATCCCAGGTAATCCCCACATCGGCTTGATAATTAAGCGTATGCTCGGTTTGATTTTGTATTAATATTATTAATAACATTATTTATTTTTTGAATCTGTTTTTGAACCATTAAAGCATGATTAAGAAGAGGATTAATGTTTCCCAAATGGGATGGCCATTTCACCTTGGGAGAGTTGATGATTGAACCATTATGTGGGTGGATTGGAGTCTATAAAAGGTTTTAACAACCCCATTGCAATATACAAGAGAAAACAAAAATCCAACTTATGGTCAGGATCAAGAACACTCTTTCATTGTGATCACCGGTTTCACAGCATTCCCCTCTTCATTTGGGCATGTTTTGCCGTCCTATCTTTGATTTTATGCTACATGCATGGGAGCTTAAAAATCTCGTATCACATTCCAAGTCTCAGGTAAGAGGTTTGGTAAACCTACATGCACATGCAGGGAGCCCTCTACGCACCACCTCGTGTGGTAACGTGGTACACATGTTTGAGATCCAAGCCATCCATCAGATGGGCCCGTGTGTAGACGCCCCTGCCAAAATTCAGTGAGTCCATTCATCGAACATACCATGATGTTAGAAACAAAAGGATGGTTTAGAAAAAAAAAAAATGTTTGGTTTTTCTTTCTTCCTTTTTGCCATCCATTGCTTCCTAAACTCTAGCAAAACGGATCAGCAGAAATGCCTTATTTTTAGTCATGGGCATCTGCCTGCTGAGGACCCATCTGATGGATGGTTTGGATCTTGCACGTGCCATTTTGGCACATGGGTGCATGTAGATGGCCCCCCTTGTGAATGCATGTGTTACATACAGGTAGCAAAACTATTCTAATCATGGTTTTTAGACTCAGTGACTTGGACCGACTTGTTTGGCGTCGAGTCGAATCCCGATTCACCCAAGTTGGTGTGGCCTTGTGATATCAAGTGGGATCAGGTAGTAGTGAAGCTGAGCCGACTCGAACGAGTTGTACAGGACTTGTTCGAGTCTTAAAACCATGCTTCTAAATTGTTTTGTTGTTTACATTTGGTTGCAGGCACTTGAAGATATTGCAGCTGCAGCACCTGCACAACCGCAGGAAGTCCCACAGAAGGCCCATTCGGCATCATTCTGAGTCAGGTGACATACACCTTGCAATGGCGTATATTGTCTAATAAGAATCTAGGAATAAGATTTTACATGCTATGAATAATGGATGAAATTAAGCACAAAATTTTAAATAATTAAAAAAAAAAAGATAATAAAAGAAAAGAGAAACAGGTTTTTTTTTTTGACGAAATTCTATATTTTCCATTGAAAGGAGAAAAAATTACAGCCTTTCGGGTGGGTCCAGACAAAAATATTCTGGACCACACCTATCATATAAATACAACCTAGGCTACACACTTAAGGACGGAAGGAAGCATCAGGGGGGGGGGGGGAGGCCACGAGTGATGGGAGGGAGGTCTTTAGTGGCTGAGTAGTCCATGGGGGAGGCCACGAGTGATGGGAGGGAGGTCTTTAGTGGCTGAGTAGTCCATGTTGGCCTGGCTAGAGCTGCCCAAATGCGCCAGGCTATCCGCCGGTGCATTCCCTTCTCTGAAAATGGCTCTAAAGACGCAGGAGGAAGACCGACTCAAATTTGAAATCCGGTTCAACCACGGTTTCCATTTTCAAAAGCAGAGGGAAACCCCGTTAATCATATCCACCACGAAAAGAGAAATAGGTTGTTATAAGTGTTGGAAGTCCAAACCAAACCAGTGCATCTTTCCCAAGGAGAGTAAAAGCTTCCAGCGTCCAGGACGTTTTGCCCATGCGGCTGACTATTTAATATTTAGTTTGATATTTGTAATAGCAGTTAATACTGTGCCCTTGTAGTGTATTTTAAATGGGCATTTGTGTCTTTTCACATTGATGGAAAAGTCTAAACAAGGGAGCTCATCTAATCCGTTTGGAATCAAGTCAAGTAAGCAAGCTTGTAAGCATCAGTCAATAGTAAAAAATACAAAGTCTCTCTTCCATTTTACGTGTCCAGTGAGCTCATTCCTAAAGCTTTGTAAAACCAAGATAAACTCTGGCTAATATAGCCAACAAACTACTATCAGAGCCTAGTTGTTTTTCCGAAAGAAGTTTCCAGCAGGTTTTTTCAGCCGAGTACAGATTTTTTCCGAAGAAAAAAAATCTGTTCAAAAATCAGATTGCAGCAGTTTTACAGTCAAAAAAAAAAAAAAAAAAAATCAGATCGCAGAGCCTAGTACAGTTTCTAGAAGAAGTTTTCAGTTTTTTTTACCAGCCAAGTACAGATTTCTCTGAAGAAAAATCTGTTTGCAAAGCACAAGTCTTTTGCTGCGTGAAGTTGCCAGCGGTTTTTTGTTTTTTCCCAGCCGAAGAAAGAAAAAGCTATTTCAGTTGTTTTGCTTTTTCAGCCAAAAAATCTGTTAAAAAAATTCAGATTCCAGCAGTTTTTCAGCTGAGAAAAAAAAAACAAAAAAAAAAAAAACAGATCTTCTGTTCCATCCTTCTCTCCCTTCATTAAAAAATCAGTTATTCCTTCCTTAGAAAATAGAAAAGATGGCCAGCTCAATCCAGCCACAGGTTCCTACGTTGTCTAAGGACAACTATGAAAGGTAGTGCATCCAAATGAAAGCATTGTTCGGGTCGCAAGAACTATTGGAGATCGTCATTGATGGGTATGTAGAACCCACTATGGAGGAAGAAGCCGCCTTCACCAACGAAGAAAAGACAGCTCTAAAAAATCAAAGGAAGAAAGATAACAAGGCTTGTTGGATGAATCAACCTTTGAAAAGATTGCCGAAGCAACATCAAGCAAGCAAGCTTGGGATACTCTTGGCACCATCTTCAAGTGTGTTGATCGAGTGAAGCGGGTTCACCTTCAAACACTAAGAGCCGAATTTGAAGCGGCGTACATGAAGGAAGGTGAAAGTATCTCTGACTACTTCTCACGTCTAATTGTTATTATTAACAATTTAAAAAGAAATGGTGAAAAAGTTGAAGACATACGTGTCATTGAAAAGGCACTGCGATCTCTCACAACCAAGTTTGAGCATGTGGTTGTGGTGATCGAAGAATCAAGGACCTTGAAAAACTGTCCATCGAAGAACTGATGGGATCGTTGTAAGTGCATGAGCAACGAATGCAAAAGAATGCTGGTTCAACGCTTAAACATGCCTTAGAGTCTAAGTTAACTCTAAATGAACAAAAGAATGGTCATACACAACGAGGCGGCCGTGACACTAGCAATCGTGCAAGAGGCAGAGAGCGTGGATATCATCCAAACCATCAACAAAATCAACAAAAGTTTATCAGTTTCCGTGGAAGAGGAAATGGTAGAGGCCGATTCACACGTGGTCGTGGAAACACAAAGAATGTTCAATGCCACAATTGCAAGAAATTCAGTCATTATGCCTCTGAGTGTTGGAGCAAAGTGGATCAAGATGAACGATCCAACTATGCTGAAGCATCATATCACGAACAAGAAGTCTCCATACTCCTCCTCGCACAAGAAAAGGCATGTGAACGGCTAGATATGTGGTATCTCGACACGGGTACAAGCAACCACATGAGTGGTAACAAAGAACTGTTCGTAGAACTTACAGAAGGAGTTCGTGGCGACGTGAGTTTTGGCGACTCATCAAAGGTACCAGTGATAGGCAAAGGAAAAGTTAAAATCTATCAGAAGAATAGTGAGCCAAATTATATCTCTAATGTGTATTACATACCAAATATGAAAAATAACATCCTCAGTATCGGCCAACTCCTTGAGAAAGGGTATGTTATACACATGGATAACTATTCTCTCTCCATAAGAGATGCTCATAGGAGACTTGTGGCTCAAGTCCAAATGGCGAAGAATCGCATGTTTCCGCTCCATATCAACACAAAGGCTGAGAAGTGTCTTTATGGACTCGTGAAGAATGACTCATGGAGATGGCATCTTTGCTTTAGGCATCTACATTTTAGTGGTCTTAAACTCTTATCCTTATCAAGCATGGTACATGGCTTACCGGCTATTGAAGCTCTAGAACATGTGTGTGAGGTGTGCACACTCGGCAAGCAACAAAGGAACTCTTTCCCAAGTGGAGTATTAAGAAGAGCAAAAGAACCACTTCAGTTGATTCACACTGATATTTGTGGACCACTTGAAACACCCTCTCTTGGAGGTAATAAATATTTTATTACCTTCATTGATGATTTCAGCAGAAGACTTTAGGTGTATTGTATCAAAGAAAAATCTTCCGCTTTCACTATCTTTAAAATTTTCAAAGCTCGTGTTGAAGTTGAAAGTGGTTACAAAATTAAAATACTCAGATTTGATAGAGATGGAGAGTACACGTCAAATGCATTTCGAGATTTTTACAGGGAACATGACATTAAGCAACAACATACTGCAGCTTACACACCACAACAAAATGGAATTGCGGAACGGAAGAACCGCACCATCCTCGACATGACGAGGACCATGCTGAAAGAAAAAGGCTTGCCAAAGAGCTTTTGGGCAGAGGTAGTTGCTTGTACTACTTACCTACTCAATCAGTGTCCAACCAAAAGCGTCAGAAATATGACACCACAGGAGGCATGGAGTGGCTACAAACCGAGCGTAGCGCACCTAAGGATCTTTGGGTGTGTCGCGTACGCTCAAGTTCTAGAAGCAAGAAGAAGGAAGCTTGATGATCGTGAAGAAAAATGCATTTTCATCAGCTACAGTGAAGCATTTAAAGCCTACAAGCTTTACAATCCACTAACCAATAAAGTAGTGGTGAGTAGAGATGTGGTCTTTAGTGAGGAAGAAGCTTGGAAATGGAACAATGAAGAATCGACCAAAGATACTTTAGTCGAAATAGAAGAACATGAAGAAAGGCATGACTGTCAAGAGCAAACGCCCGTAACACCTTCTTCGGCCATATCATCAGTTCACAGAAGTCCAGGAGTACATTCCATCACTCTTAAAAGCACTCCATCAAGTCAAAATTCGACCAGATCGTCCTCACCCATGGCACCCATAAAAATGAAAAGCTTAAGTAACATTTATGAGCAAACTGAAGAAGTCAATCTTTTCTACCTATATGCAGATCATGAGCCTCTAACATTTCAGGAGGTCATAAAAGAAGAATGTTGGAGAATTGCTATGAAAGAAGAAATTCATGCCATTGAGAAAAATGACACATGAAAGCTGACTACGCTTCCTAATGGCCAGAAAACTATTGGTGTCAAATGGGTGTAGGTGTCAAATGGGTGTATAAGATCAAGCGAAATGCTGATGGCGAGATCGATCACTACAAGGCAAGGCTCGTAGCAAAGGGCTATAAACAGAAGTATGGGGTGGACTATGAAGAAGTCTTCGCTCCTGTTGCTCGCTTTGACACCGTGAGGATGATTATCTCCCTTGCAGCCCATCACAGTTGGATGATCTACCAATTGGATGTGAAATCTGCATTCCTAAATGGAATTCTAGAAGAAGAGGTCTATGTTGACCAACCTGAAGGCTTTATTATGCAAGGGGAGGAACGCAAGGTGTACCGATTGAAGAAAGCCCTCTATGGGTTGAAGCAAGCTCCATGTGCTTGGAATGCGCGCATCGACAACTATCTTCAAGAGAACGGCTTCGCCCAATATCCATATGAGCATGCAGTTTACATCAAGAAGAATGCTCATGGCGATATGCTTATAGCATGCCTATATGTTGATGATTTGTTGTTTACACGAAACAGTCGATCAATTTTTGATGAATTCAAGAAGGCCATGTTTAAGGAGTTCGAGATGACCGATGGAGGTCTGATGTCCTTTTTTCTGGGCATTGAAGTGAAGCAACAACATGGTGGCATATATATATCTCAGAAGAGTATGCCAAGGAATTGCTTAAAAAGTTCAAGATGGCCGATTGCAATCCCGTAAACACGCTTGTAGCAACGGGTTTAAAACTGACAAAGGACGGAGAAGGAAGAAGCGTTGACTCGACTATGTTCAACAGTCTGATTGGAAGCCTAAGGTACCTCACAATCACAAGACCAGATATCGTCTACAGTGTTGGGCTTCTAAGTAGGTACATGGAAGCACCAAAAGAATCATACTAGCTAGCCGTAAAAAAAATTCTCAGGTACGTCAAAGGAACAATGGAATTCGGTCTTTTCTATCTATACGATGATGAAGCAATACTGTATGGATACTCAGATAGTGATTGGGGAGGTGACCAAGATGAAAGAAAGAGCACCACTGGCTATGTATTCTATTTCGGAACGACTGCTTTCACATGGAATTCAAAGAAACAAGAGTGTGGTCGCCTTATCCACATGTGAAGCAGAGTACGTGGCAGCATCGTCCACTGTTTGTGAAGGAATTTGGTTGAGAAACCTACTAAAGGAGCTGAAACATCCGCAGGAAGAATCCACAGTCATATATGTGGATAATAAGTCGGCAATCGAGCTAGCCAAAAATCCAGTGCGCATAGAAGAAGCAAACACATTAATACCAGATACCATTTTCTGAGAGATCATGTGAAGCAGAAAATGATGAAATTGGAGTATTGTCATACTACGGAATAGGTGGCGGATATATTCATGAAGGCATTATCGACAAATGCATTCAAACGACTAAGAACGATGCTCGGATTGAAGTCGGTTTTGGTTTAAAGGGGAGTCTTGAAAGTCCAAACCAAACCAGTGCATCTTCCCCAAGGAGAGTAAAAGCTTCCAGCGTCCAGGACGTTTTCCCCATGCGGCTGTTCAGCTTCTCCAAGCAACTATTTAATATTTAGTTTGATATTTGTAATAGCAGTTAATACTATACCCTTGTACTGTACTTTAAATGGGCATTTGTGTCTTTTCACCTTGATGGAAAAGTCTATATAAGGGAGCTCATGTAATCCGTTTGGAATCAATTCAAGTCAGCAAGCTTGTAAGCATCAGTATAGTAAAAAATACAAAGTCTCTCTTCTCTTCTACGTGTCCAGTGAGCTCAATCCTAAAACTTTGTAAAGCCAAGATAAACTCTAGCTAATATAGCCAACAATAAGAAGAGAAGTGTTAAATTGCAGGTGGGTGCATAGAAGTCCTATGCAGTTCCTTCCTCGTGGTAGAGTGGCTAACATGTATGGTGATCAGGACCTTTGTTCTGCATCCCATCACGTGGATTGGTCAAGCCCCAAAAAATCCCATCAGTGGATATTATACTACGGTTACTATCCAATCAGTGATCTAAAGAGGGGACGGTTTGAGCAGCAATCCATATTCTACCATCAAAAGTCAAAGCAACTGGATGTAGTTGTCCACTTGCTATACTCATTGCCTACAATCCATGCACTGGGTGGCCCACCAGATCAGCTTTCTTGATCACCAAACATGCTTGCCACATGAATGTGAGTAGGGTAATGCAAAGAACTTTTGTACTTGCATGCTAGCATTCCTCTTGTAGAAAAGATAAAATGGGCAGTCCTTGCAGGGATCATATGCATAGTGAGAGCAGTTATATGTTTTCTAGTATTTGCATCCAAATGGGCCTTTATTATTGCATCTAGACACTTGAATAGTCCAATCAACCAGTCTTTTCTTTTTTTCTTATTTTTCTCTTTTTTTGTCTTTTTCGGAAAAGAGAAAATTTCATTCCATGATGGGAACTATACACCGCAATAGCCATTCAGGCTGCCCCAGGAGAGAAAAAGAGACCCTGGGGCTGCCTATCATAAACCCTCTATCAGGCCGCGCCGGCTAATCACACACCGTGGACTGTCTAATCGAACCCAGCCCTACTTTATGCAGCAGGAAGAGACCCCAAACGGGGAGAGGGAAGTCCGACACCTACCAGACGAAGAGACTCCCGTGAAGCTCGCTTCCCAAGCAACCAATCTGGCCACGCATTAGGTCCTGCACACATTCATGGATTTTCATGTAAAATCCACACCCCCTTCGATTTTAACCATTGATGAATAGCATATATAACATGGTTTGCCCATATCATTTTTTGAAAGGCTAATTAACAATTTGAGCCATCTATTTATTGGGGCCCGTCATGGATTGCTTTTCGTTCTTAACAATCACATCATTGTAGGATCCTATCTGGTTAGCTATAAAAAAATAATAAATAAATAAATAAGGCCAAGCTATGGATGGATCTGATCATCTAATCAGTGGAATTTTCTCACTAGTCTATTGAATGTATGTCAAACTTAGTGGACAGTCCTAACTGATCACTTGGGATCGAGTGCCCCATTATTCCAATGCAGCTAGGAGCACTATCTTGTGAGTGTTGGGTTGTAAACCCCACACCTTCCGTTGACGAGAATAGCTTTTGCTAACGAGTGGCTACAGTCACACAAAAACAAAAATAAACCTTTTTAGAAAAGAAACAGAGACTTCTGTTGTTGCTATATTCCGACTTATATGAAAAACGAATTATACATCTTCCTTTATAGGCTTTCTTATTATACGAAATTACTAATTTAACATTGTCTAGATTCATCCTAGGGGCATCTAAAGAAAGAAAAAAAATCTAGAAAAAAAAATCTAGAAAGAAATCTATTACAGCTAAACTTAGGAAAAAATATAATCTCACGGCTGGTTGATTCTCACATGGTTTTGGATTTGCAAAAAATCACCGTATCCAACACTCCCCTTTAAACCAAAACCGGCTTCATTCCGAGCATCGTTCTTAGCCGTTTGAATGCATTTGTCGGCAATGCCTTTGTGAAAATATCCGCCACCTGTTCCGTAGTATAACAATACTCTAATTTCATCGTTTTCTGCTTCACATGATCTCTCAGAAAATGGTATCGGGTATCAATGTGTTTATTTCTTCCACGCTGCACTGGATTTTTAGCTAGCTCGATTGCCGACTTGTTATCTATATATATGACTGTAGATTCTTCCTGCGGATGCTTCAGCTCCTTTAGCAAATTTCTCAACCAAATTCCTTCACAGACGGTGGACGATGCTGCCATCTACTCTACTTCACATGTGGACAGGGCGACCACACTCTGCTTCTTCGAATTCCATGTGAATGCTGTTGACCCAAGATAGAAAACATAGCCTATGGTGCTTTTTCTTTCATCTTGGTCACCACCCCAATCACTATCAGAGTATCCATACAGTATTGCCTCATCATTGTACGGATAAAAAGGACCAAACTCAATAGTCCCTTTGATATACCTCAGTACTCGTTTTGCAGCTAGCCATTGTGACTCTTTTGGGGCCTCCATATACCGGCTTAAAAGCCCAACACTGTAGACTATATCTGGCCTAGTGATTGTGAGGTACCTTAAGCTTCCGATTAGGCTCTTGAATAGGGTTGAGTCGACGTTTCTTCCTTCTCCATCTTTCGTGAGCTTCAGGCCTGTTGTAACAGGTGTATTTACGGCTTTACAGTCAACCATTTGAAACTTCTCAAGAAGTTCCTTTATGTACTTCTTCTGGGATACGTGAATGTCGCCGACTTGTTGCTTCACCTCAATGCCCAAGAAGAAAGACATCAATCCACCATCAGTCATCTCGAACTCTTTGAACATAGCCTGCTTGAATTCTTCAAACATCGCCTGACTGTTTCTAGTGAACAACAGATCATCAACATATAAACAAGCGAGACGGCATGCTCATATGGACATTTGATGAAACCATTCTCTTGAAGATAACCGTCAATCCGTGCATTCCAAGCACGAGGAGCTTGCTTTAACCCATACAGGGCTTTCTTCAGCCGATACACCTTGTGTTCCTCCCCTTGCATGACAAAGCCTTCAGGCTGGTCAACGTATACTTCTTCTTCTAGTATCCCATTTAGGAATGCGGATTTCACATCCAGTTGGTAGATCATTCAACTGTGATGAGCTGCAAGGGAGATAATCATTCTTACAGTGTCAAGGTGAACTTCTTTATAGTCTACCCCATATTTCTGTTTGTAACCTTTTATTACGAGCCTTGCTTTATATTGTTCGATCTTACCATTGGCATTTCGCTTGATTTTGTACACCCATTTGAGACCAATGGTCTTCTGACTTTCAGGGAATGATGTCAACTCCCATGTTCGATTCTTCTCGATGGCATGAATCTCTTCTTCCATAGCCTTTATCCAACATTCTTCATTCACAGCCTCATCGAATGTGAGAGGCTCGTGGTCCATATACAGGCAGAGTAAATTCACTTCCTCAGTTTCTGCATAGATGTCGTTGAGGCTTCTCATTTTAATAGGAGCCAAGGGTGATGAAGATGTGCTAGATGAATTCTGATTTGATGAAGTACTTCCAGGAGATATGGAGCGTACTCCTGGACTTATGCAATCCGAAGGGGGTGATGTGGGTGTCTGCTCCTGATTCACATGCCTCTCTTCTTCATATTCTTCGGCCTCAATCTGACTTTCTTTGGCCGAATCTTCCTGGTTTCACTTCCAAGATTCTTCCTCGCAGAATACTACATCTCTACTTACCACTAGCTTGTTGGTTAGTGGGTTGTAGAGCTTGTATGCCTTTGACTCTTCGCTGTAGCCGATGAAGATGCACTTCTCGCCACGATCATCAAGCTTTTTCCTTCTCGCTTTTGGAACTTGAGGTAGGCGACACACTAAAAAATCTTAAGGTGCGCCACGCTCGGCTTGTAATCACTCCATGCTTCCTGCGGTGTCTATAATCTGACGTTCTTGGTTGGACACCTGTTGAGCAGATAGGCAGTACATGCAACTGCCTCTGCCCAGAAATTCTTTGGCAGACTTTTCTCCTTCAGCATGGTCCTCGTCATATCGAGGATGGTGCGGTTTTTCCGTTCCGTAATTCCATTTTTTTGTGGCGTGTACGCTGCAGTGTGTTGTTGCTTAATGTCATGTTCCCTGCAATATTTTCAAAAAATATTTGAGGTGTACTCCCCACCTCTGTCAGATCTAAGGGTTTTTATTTTAAGACCACTTTCTTTTTCAACAAAGGCCTTAAAATTTGAATGACAGACTTCTCTTTGATTACATACACCCACAACTTTCTACTGAAATCGTCAATGAAGGTAATAAAGTATTTATTACCTCCAAGAGAGATTAGTTCTAATGGTCCATAGATGTCAGTGTGAATCAACTGCAACGGTTCTCTTGCTCTTCGGGATACTCCACTTGGAAAGGAGTTTCTTTGTTGTTTTCCAAATGTGCACGCCTCACACACATGTTCTGGAGCTTCAATGGTAGGCAAGCCATGCACCATGCTTGATGAGGACAGAAGTTTTAAGCCACTGAAGTTTAGATGGCCAAAGCGAAGATGCCACATCCAGGATCATTCTTTGCTTTTCCATAAAAACACTTCTTAAGCATTGTGTTTATATGGAGAGGAAACATACGATTCTTCGCCATATGGACTTTTACAATCAAACGTCCATGCATATCTCTTATGGAAAGAGAAGAGTTCTCCATGTGTATGACATATCCTTTTTCGAGGAGTTGTTCGAGACTCAATATGTTACTTTTCATGTTGGGTACGTAGTACACATTAGAAATATAGTTTGGAACACCATTCTTTTAAAAGATTTTGATTTTACCTTTACCTTTCACCGGTGTTTTTGATGAGTCTCCAAACGTTACATCGCCATGAACTCCTTCTGTGAGTTCCACAAAGAGTTTCTTGTCGCTGCACATGTGATTACTTACACCCGTGTCGAGATACCATACGTCCTGCTGATCACTACTTTTCTCTTATGCAAGGAGAAGGGTGGAGCTTTCTTGTTCATGGCCTGATGCTTCGGCATAGTTGGATAGCTCGTCTTGATTCATCGGTTTGCTCCAGCAATCAGATGCATAGTGGCCAAACTTGTTGCAATTATAGTATTGGATGTTCTTTGTACTTCCTCGTCCACGCATAGATTTACCTTTACCATTTCCTCTTCCACGGAAATTGATATTTTTCTATTGGTTTTGGCCATGACTTTGTTCGTTTCCGCGCCCTCTGCCTCTTGCGCGATTGTTAGTGAAACGTCCACCACGTTGTGAACTTCCACGTCCACCATTGTTATCATTCAGAGTCAATCTTGACTCCAAAGCTTATTCTATCGGTATGGAACTGGCATTCTTCTGCATTCGTTGCTCATGAACTTGCAACGATCCCATCAACTCCTCAATGGAGAGTTTTTTTAATATCTTTTGATTCTTCGATCGCTACAACCACATGCTCAAACTTGGTTGTGAGGGATTGAAGTATCTTTTTAATAACTTGGACATCTTCAATCTTTTCACCATTTCTTTTCAAATTATTAACAATTACAAGCAAACGTGAAAAATAATCAATAACATTCTCACCCTCCTTCATGTGAGTCGCTTCGAACTCGGCTCTTAATGTTTGAAGGCGAACCCGCTTCACTCGATCTACACCCTTGAAGATGGTGCCAAGGGTATCCCATGCTTGCTTGCTTGATATTGCTTCGGCAATCTTTTCAAAGGTGGATTCATCCAACCCTTGATAGAGGAGAAACAAAGCCTTGTTGTCTCTCTTCCTTTGATTTTTGAGAGCGGTCTTTTCTTCGTTGGTGAAGGCGGCTTCTTCTTCCATAGTGGGTTCTTCATACCCATCGGTGACGATCTCCCATAGTTCTTGCGACCCGAACAACGCCTTCATTTGGATGCACCATTTTTCACAGTTGTCCTTTGACAACTTAGGAACCTGCGACTGGATTGTGCTGGCCATCTTTTCTATTTTTTAAAGGAATGGCTGAATTTTTTTTTAAAATGAAGGGAGATGGATGAAATAGAAATCTAAATTTAAAAAAGATTTTTCTGAAATGGTGGATCTGGACGTTTCAAACAGATTTTGCTAAAATCTGATTTTTTGTTTTGAAAAACAGATTTTTTTTCAGTCTGAGTTTTTTTTAAACAGATTTTTGTTGCAAACCTCCTTCTCACGGCTTTTGAAAAACAGCTTTAGGATCTGATTTTTGAAAAAACCTCCTTCTCACGGCTTTTGAAAACAGGGAGTGCAAACCACCTTCTCACGGCTGATGAGGCCCAAGGATCACCAGCTACTTCTCACGGCTGATGAGGCCCAAGGATCAAGAAGCTCTGATACCACTTTGTTGGGTTGTAAACCCCACACCTTCCGCTGACGAGAATAGCTTTTGCTAACGAGTGGCTGCAGCCACACAAAAACAGAAATAAACCTTTTTAGAAAAGAAACAGAGACTGCTGCTGTTGCTATATTCCGACTTATATGAAAAATGAATTACACATCTGCCTTTATAGGCTTTCTTCTTATACGAAATTACTAATTTAACCTTGTCTAGATTCATCCTAGGGGCATCTAAAGAAAGAAAAAAAATTCAGAAAGAAAATCTAGAAAGAAATTTATTACAGCTTAACTTAGGAAAAAATATAATCTCACGGCTGGCTGATTCTCTCGTGGTTTTGGATTTGCAAAAAATCACCGTATCCAACAGTGAGCTTGTGAGAGCATCTGACCATTTCTTTTAAATAGACTATAACGTCACCTGAGTCTATAGGCTCACAGCATTGGCGGATCAACTGCACTTGTGCACATTAAGACCACCGTGAGTCCCTTTCAGCTCTATTGAGGATCCAGACACTTGGGGAAGAATGGCCATAAATAGGGTTTCCTTCATATTATTCTGCAATAGAATAGCCTACTTTGGTCTTATCTTTTAATTGGGAGTTTCCCCAGGATATAATTAAAAGCTTTTGCTGGATCATAGCCTATAATGTAACTTGTTTCCAGAAATTAATGAAAACCAATCATCATGGCATACTTTTGGGTGCATATTGTGCATATCCTAAACATTTGGAGTCATAATTGCTAATGACTCCTCAACCGAGTCAATAATAGAAACTCTCTACGGTCTACTAAACCCTCCATGTCCTATCCATATTGGTTATCTAACATCTTGCTACGATATGGCTATTTGAAGCCATTGTCTCTCTGGACTATGCCCTTCAACTATGAAAGCCCAATGAGACGTCATGATGCCCAACAAGTACTCTCTAACAAACAAAAGACTCATTTTATTGTGAATACTTTCCTAGAAACAAAGGGATGGAAAAGAAGGTTTGCTAGCATTGAGAGAAATCAGGTCACTTTGAGAATAAGTATATAACTTACAATAAGCAACTCGTTTGATAAGCCAATGGACTCGCGACTCTCCTTTCACTTTTCTTGACTCCTATAGTATAAACGTTTTCTATGTTATATGACCGATGGCTAAAATTGTGATTAATGTAGAGGGACAAATGCCAAAAAGCATTTAATTAGTATAAGTGAAATAGATGAGTGTGCATGGGCTAGGAGCATAGGAGTTTAATAAAGCTAGGAGCAGAACATACAGTATATTACTTGTAGGAATTAGTATCCATTTGTTGAAAATTTAATCGGTTGATATAATTAGTTTATAATCCTCCTAATTGTTACTATATATTCTACTGTTGCCTTGCGTGTGATCCATGTTAAGGATATGTTGTGATTACCCTTCCTAACTCTCTATTATGTTTTGGTTTATGATATTAGATTTCATCTATAGGCCTTAAAGAGATGCTGTACACCACATGATCTTATTAATAATGTTCAAGAATGAACTAATAGTGATGCCTCAGGAGGATATAAGGGAAAATAGAATTGTATCAAAGTGCACGACATGACTTCAACTCAACTACATATCCTGGTCCTTAAAATGTGATGTAGAGCAGGTCGTGGACAGTTTCATGGCCAAGATGGATCAGAAAAGGCCCAGTAAGCGACAGAAGTGATCCAGACCATCGGACCTTAAATCGGGCGTATCTCACAATCTGGAATGAGTTAGCTGACGTAAAATATATGATTTTGGGGTAGAACGAGCTACTTTAGCCAACCAACCTAGCTATGCAGGGTTGCGATGCCCGAAATTGTGAAAAACCCCTGGATCGACGGTCGTTTCCCTGTTTTAATTTCATTTTTACTATAAATAGTAAGTTTTAGTTTGATTATAACTCTTCATCCGTCAGGCTTTAGGAGTTGTGCCCAACGTGAAAAGAGCTTAGAATAATTAGGAGAACGGTTTGGTGAAGGGCGAGGAAGAGGAACCCTCAAACATCCCTCCAAGTTTAAGACTGTTGTTAAACGAATTCACAGAAGTCAGGCATGAGGATTTACCTGATGGATTGCCCTCCATGAGGGACATCCAACATCACATAGACCTCATCCCTGGGGCTAGCTTGCCAAACCACCCTCATTATCAGATGAGTCCGAAGGAGTGTGAGATACTTCAGGGGCAAGTGAAGGAATTGATCCATAAGAGTCTCTTGAGAGAGAGCATAAGCCCATGTGCAGTACTAGCATTATTAACGTCAAAAAAAGATGGAAGCTGGCGCATGTGTGTCGACAGCCAGGTAATCAATAAAATTACCATCAAATATCGATTCTCAATACCATGATTGGACGACATGCTCGATATGCTTGAAGGGGCCAAGGTGTTCTCTAAACTAGATCTAAGGAGCGGGTACCATCAGATTCGTATGTGACCCGGTGATGAGCGGAAAACAGCATTCAAGACCAATGAAGGGTTGTACGAGTGGCTAGTCATGCCCTTCGGCCTATCGAACGCACTAAGTACTTTTATGTGTTTGATGAATCAAGTGCTAAAACCGTTTACTGGCCAATTTGTGGTAGTATATTTTGATGACATATTAATATATAGCCAGGATGAGGCAAACCTCAGAAAACATCTCAGGCAGGTGCTACAGGTCCTACAAATTAACAAGTTGTACCTCAACTTGAAGAAGTATAGTTTTTTAACTGACAGCCTGTTGTTTCTAGGTTTTGTTGTAACGTCCACAGGCATTCGTGTGGATGATGAAAAGGTGCGAGCGATTAGGGAATGGCCGATCCCGACGAATATTTATGAGGTGAGGAGTTTTCACAGGTTAACGACTTTCTATCGTCGATTTATGCGAGTTTTTAGCACCATAGTTGCCCCTATAACAAATTGCATGAAAAAAAGGATCATTTCAGTGGACCGATAAAGCTGACAAGAGCTTTTATGAGATCAAGCATCGTTTATCTACAACACTGGTCTTGGTGCTTCCTAATTTCGACAAATTGTTTGAGGTTGAGTGTGACGCTTCATAAGTCGGAATTGAGGGAGTATTATCATAGGAAGGCAGGCCAGTAGCCTTCTACAGCGAGAAGCTTAGCGAAGCCCGAAAGAAGTGGTCGACTTATGAGCTTGAGTTGTACGCAGTTGTTCAGGCACTGCGACATTGGCGGCATTATCTGATTCAAAGAGAGTTTGTTCTTTACACTGGCCATCAAGCATTAAAATTTATTAATAGTCAAACTAACGTGAATCGTGTGCATGCTAGATGGGTTGCATTTTTATAGGAATTCACGTTCGTTCTGAAGCACAAGTCAGGGCAGCAGAACAAAGTGGTTGATGCACTTAGCCGTCGTGCATCACTACTGGTTACGATGAGCAATAAGGTGATTGGCTTCGAATGCTCAAGGAACTGTATGCCGAGGATGAGGACTTTAAAGATTCTTGGGTGAAGTGCCAAGAAGGTCACTGAGGTGGACGATTTTCTCTTCAAAGGGAATCGATTGTGCATCCCCCAAAGTTCTCTGAGGGAGCAGATTATTTAGGAGCTACATGGAGGTGGCCTCGGTGGACACCTTGGGCGAGACAAGACGCGAGCTCTTGTGAAAGAGCGGTATTACCACCTATATGCTAGAAAGCGGTGAGGGCATTAGTTTTGGTTTTATCACTATATGATACAGGATGAATTAGAAGAATGGATTGATCTCACATATGCATGAAGAGTGAATGCATGACATGCTTATCTTGCCACATTATGGGCCATAGGGACGGATGCTGGTCATATTGGATGTGAGAAGGAAAATTACTAGTGTGGCTATATATTTGCTAGATGCCACTAGGGAAATTACTAGTGTGGCTATATATTTTTTATAATAGTTATATATAAGGTGATACTAAGATGATACCAACTTGAATGTATTATTGAGGGACAAATGCCAAAAAGCATGATTGATCTGCTCACAAGGATCCCTACATAACATTTTCACACAAAAGAGATGACAAATAACATGTGTCTTCAGTCAGAGGAGGTCGATACACACTACATGGTAATCTTAGTAGGTAGTTCATGTTAGAACAACCTTAAAATTTTTATTTTTATTTTAAATTATTTTTTGTCCACCTGTGCAGATGTGAAGTTTCTGATGATTATATATCAAATATTAAATTGGTTAAGTTAGTCATATGGTAACACTATTGGATTAGCATTTGACATGTTGGAAAGTTCCATCATTATCCAATTATGTGATATGCATAGGTTTATACACTCAGTGGATCATGGAATTCTTATAACAACTAGAGTTATTGGGTGGTTAGATCATTACCACATGATAAAAGGCATACTATATCTGAAAATTGTGGAATTGTTGTGACACACAATTGTGTGTTAAATAGTTGGAGTTATCGAGAGCTAGTGTGGACTGTAAGAAACTTAGTATATCTCCTTAATCCAGGGATACAAATTCACTACGCCAAAACAGTGAAAAAAGGACGGTCCAAAACCGTCTCAAATGACCAAAAAGGACGGTCATGGACCGTCACATAGGCAGTCAAATTTTGACGTGTCCTATTACTTAAAGGACGGTTGAAAACCGTCATTCTTATTGACGGAAAAAAAACGGTTATGGACCGTCCTAAAAAAGGACGGTCATGGACCGTCCTTAAAATGGACTGTCATAGACCGTCCCTTATGAGCCCAAAAAGGACGGCCATCGACCGTCCTTTAAAAAGACTGTCATGAACCGTCCTTAAAAAAGACTATCATCGACAGTCTCTTATGGGCCTTCAAAGGACGGCCATAGACCGTCCTTTAAATGGACGGTCATGGACTGTCCTTTAAAAGGATTGTCATGGGCCGTCTCGTTTGAGCCTTCAAAGGACGGTTGTAGACCGTCCTTTAAAAGGACGGTCATGGACCGTCCTTTAAAAGGACTGCTATAAGCTGTCTCTTATGACCCTTGAAGGACCAAATTTGACCTATAGTCTTCTTCCTGATATACACCTGTCATATAATATATTTCATCACATTTACATTCACATTCACATTCATCTAAACCCAAACTACGTAAATCCATCCAAACACAATCTTCCTGATATACACCTGTTATACAATATATTTCATCACATTCACATTCACATCTATCTAAACCCAAACTACGTAAATCCATCCAAACACACAATCTTCCTGATATACACCTGTTATACAATATATTTCATCACATTCACATCCATCTAAACCCAAACTACGTAAATCCATCCAAACACACAATCTTCCTGATATACACCTGTTATACAATATATTTTATCACATTCACATTCACATTCACATCCATCTAAACCCAAACTATGTAAATCCATCCAAACACACAATCTTCCTGATAAACACCTGTTATACAATATATTTCATCACATTCACATTCACATTCACATCCATCTAAACCCAAACTACGTAAATCCATCCAAACACAATCTTCCTAATATACACCTGTTATACAATATATTTCATCATATTCACATTCACATTCACATCCATCTAAACCCAAACTACGTAAATCCATCCAAACATAAACTACATCCATCCAAACACAAACAATCTTATTCACATTACATTCATCCACGCATAATATATATAAATAAGTTTAGGTTTAGGTTAATAGGTTTAGGGAATGCGAAATCGGGTTCGGGTTCAGGATCGAGTTTAAGTTTAGGTTTAGGTTTAGGTTATAAGCTATAGGTTTAGGGAATGCGAATAGGTTAAGGTTTAGGTTTAGGAAATCAGGTTCGGGTTCAGGATCGAGTTTAGGTTTAGGTTTAGTTTAGGGACTTGAGATTAGGATTAGGTGCAGGTTTAGGTTTAGAGATTTGAGAATACATTTAGGTTTTAGGTCATAGGATTTGGTTTAGGTTAATGTTATAAGTTTAGGTTAAGGTTTAGGTTTAAATTTAGGTTATAAGCTATAGGTTTAGGGAATTGAGAATAGGTTAAGGTTTAGGTTTAAAAAATCGGGTTCTGGTTCGAGATCGGGTTTAGGTTTGGGTTTTCAATTTTAGGTTTAGGTTTAGGTTAGGGAGTTGAGATTAGGATTAGGTGTAGGTTTAGGTTTAGGGATTTGAGAATACATTTAGGTTTTAGGTCATAAGTTTAGGTTTTAGGCTTAGGTTTAGGTTTAGGTTACAAGTGTAAGTTATAGGTTTAGGTTTAGGTTAGGTAATAGGTTAAGGTTTAGGAAATTGAGAATAGGTCAAGGTTTAAGTTTAGGAAATCGGGTTCGGGTTAGAGATTGGGTTTAGGTTTGGGTTTTCAAGTTTAAGTTTAGGTTTAGGTTAGGGAATTGAGATTAGTATTAGGTGTTGGTTTAGGTTTAGGATTTGAGAATACATTTAGGTTTTAAGTTTAGGTTTGAGTTATAGGTTATAGATTATAAGTTTTGGTTTAGGTTTAGGTTTAGGTATAGGTTATAAGCTATAGGTTTAGGGAATTGAGAATAAGTTAAGGTATAAGTTTAGGAAATCGGGTTCGGGTTCGGGATCGGGTTTAGGTTTGGGTTTTCAAGTTTAGGTTTAGGTTTAGGTTAGGGAGTTGAGATTAAGATTAGGTGTAGGTTTAGGTTTAGAGATTTGAGAATACATTTAGGTTTTAGGTTTAGGTTTAGGTTATAGGTTATAGGTTTAGGTTTAGGTTAAGGTTTAGGTTTAGGTTATAAGCTATAGGTTTAGGGAATTGAAAATAGGTTAAGGTATAGGTTTAGGAAATCGGGTTCGAGTTGGATCGGGTTTAGGTTTGGGTTTTCAAGTTTAGGTTTAGGTTTAGGTTAGGGAGTTGAGATTAGGATTAGGTGTAGGTTTAGGTTTAGAGATTTGATAATACATTTAGGTTTTAGGTCATAGAATTTGGTTTAAGTTAAGGTTATAGGTTTAGGTTAAGGTTTAAGTTTAGGTTTAGGTTAAGGTTTAGGTTTAGGTTATAAGCTATAGGTTTAGGGAATGCGAATAGGTTAAGGTTTAGGTTTAGGAAATCGGGTTCGGGTTCGGATCGAGTTTAGGTTTGGGTTTTCAAGTTTAGGTTTAGGTTTAGTTTAGGGACTTGAGATTAGGATTAGGTGTAGGTTTAGGTTTAGAGATTTGAGAATACATTTAGGTTTTAGGTCATAGGATTTGGTTTAGGTTAAGGTTATAGGTTTAGGTTTAGGTTTAGGTCATAAGCTATAAGTTTAGGGAATTGAGAATAGGTTAAGGTTTAGGTTTATGAAATCGGGTTCGGGTTCGGGATCGGGTTTAGGTTTGGGTTTTCAATTTTAGGTTTAGGTTTAGGTTAGGGAGTTGAGATTAGGATTAGGTGTAGGTTTAGGTTTAGGGATTTGAGAATACATTTAGGTTTTAGGTCATAGGTTTAGGTTTTAGGCTTAGGTTTAGGTTTAGGTTATAAGTGTAAGTTATAGGTTTAGGTTTAGGTTTAGGAAATTGAGAATAGGTCAAGGTTTAAGTTTAGAAAATCGGGTTCGGGTTCGAGATTGGGTTTAGGTTTGGGTTTTCAAGTTTAAGTTTAGGTTTAGGTTGGGGAATTGAGATTAGTATTAGGTGTAGGTTTAGGTTTAGGATTTGAGAGTGCATTTAGGTTTTAAGTTTAGGTTTAGGTTATAGGTTATAGATTATAGGTTTTGGTTTAGGTTTAGGTTTAGGTATAGGTATAGGTTATAAGCTATAGGTTTAGGGAATTGAGAATAGGTTAAGGTATAAGTTTAGGAAATCGGGTTCGGAAGTTCGGGATCGGGTTTAGGTTTGGGTTTTCAAGTTTAGGTTTAGGTTTAGGTTAGGGAGTTGAGATTAGGATTAGGTGTAGGTTTAGGTTTAGAGATTTGAAAATACATTTAGGTTTTAGGTTTAGGTTTAGGTTATAGGTTATAGGTTTAGGTTTAGGTTAAGGTTTAGGTTTAGGTAACTCTTTCATGGGTGTTACTATAACCATGTAGGGCCTACCTTGATATATTTTATGTATATCGCACCGTCCATATATTTTTCCATCATATTTTAGGATGTGATTTCGAATCATAAAAACTCAATAATCTCAGGTGGGTCATGAAATCACTCTTATGATGATTTTTTCACCTTTGGATTTTGCTATTTTGATGAGACTATGTTGAATTCTAGGGGTTGTAGGGTTTGATTTTGTTTTCTTGTTAAAGATTATTCGATTCTATTAGTGGTGTTTGGAAACTAACCTCTGATATTAATTTGATTCCATTTGGGAAAAATTCTGTCTGTGTCAATGTCTTGTGTTTTTGCAAGTTCTAGGGTTTTTAGTGAGACTTATGTGTTGTGTTTTATTGTTTTAGAGTTCTTGGAGCTAATATGTGGGGGCCGACTGTGGATGGGTGGAGGGCTGGGAATGCCTTTCATGGAACAATCTCTGCCGCCTGATTGGTGGATTTGGTGCGATTGGATGGATGTCGGTTGTTTTTTTTTTTTTTTTTTTTTTTTTTTTTTTTTTTTTTTTGAGATTCCATCTGGCTTAAATTATATTTCAATTCCTTTTTAATAAGCAGCTTAAACTATATCTAAGCTGTGCAAGTTTACATCTCATTGCTTTGGAGACGAGTTAATAGCTGAAAAATGATAACATGAGAATGGCCTATACTAATGTATGCATTTGGTACCAATTCTTAATGTTGGCAACTCACCCACCCTGCACCTGGCATACTTGTACCTCTCCAAAGGTCACATTAATTGGATGATCTTAACTGTCTGAAATTGCCGTTGGATTAATTTGGACCATTTTCTTTTTAACTATTCTAAGGAACATTGAGTTGTACTATTCTTTTTAAACATCTATATGCTTCAATCTCCTTTGGTCTGCACTCTTATTGTGTTGAAGGGCACATCTATTCGATTGGGTAGAACACTTATTTTAATATCACAATGATTGGATAATCTGAACCATCTGATATTACCGTTGAATTTAGACCATTTTCTTTTTGACCAAGGTATTGAGGAACGTTGATTTGCAATCCTCTTTCTTAAACGTGTATATTTTTTCTTAACCTCGAATTACACTCTTCTTCTTTTTCTTTTTTCTTTTCACGTTTACATGTTTTAATCCCACCTTGTGTATTGTAGGCCACATCCATTCAATTTTGTATAGATCCCTCTTTTTTCAATTTTTCTTGTCAAAATACAAAATCTAGTTTTCTTTTTTTAAAAATATATATATTTTTACAATTTGTCAATTTTTTCACAATTTTGTTTAATTTTTAAAATTTTCTTTTTCAAAATATCATTTTTTAAATATAACTTTTGTTATATAACTTTTAAATTTTTTCTTTTCAGAATACAAAATCTAGTTTTCTTTTTTTAAAAAAATATATTTTTTTATAATTTGTCAATTTTTTCACAATTTCATTTAATTTTTTAAATTTTCTTTTTCAAAATATCATTTTTTAAATATCACTTTTGTTATATAACTTTTTAATTTTTCTTTTCAAAGTACAAAATCTAGTTTTCTTTTTTAAAATATATATTTTTTTACACTTTGTCAATTTTTTCACAATTTTGTTTAATTTTTAAAATTTTCTTTTTCAAAATATCATTTTCTTATCAATTTTTTTTTCAAAATTATCAACATTATTCAAAGTTCTTATTTTTTTTTTTTTTCAAAATCTAGATTTTTATAAAATTACATTTTTTTCAAAACCTAAATTTTTTTCTTAAACATTGTTAGTTATTTTTCTAAGCTTTTAACTTTTTTTTTTTTTTTTTTTTTTTCAAAATTCATATTTTTTTTGTTCTTGATTTTTTACTTGAGCATTAGAGACGGTTTAGGACCGTCTCTAATGCAGACGGTCTTCGACACCACTATAAGACGGCTAAGGACCGTCCCTAATAGAGACGGTCTTTAACAGTCTCAAATGGAGACGGCTAAGGACTGTCCCTAATATAGACTAATTTTGCCTATCCAAATAATAGTAAAAAACCAATAAAAGACGGCCAATGACAGTCTCTAATATGGACGGTCTTTGACCGTCTCAAATGATTGCATATGAGACAGTCAAGGACCGTCTCTATTAGAGACGGTCCTTGACAGTCTTAAATGGAGACAGCTAAGGACCGTCCCTAATACAGACTATTTTTGGCTGTCTCATATTATAGGAAAAGACGGTCAATGACCGTCTCTAATTGAGACGGTCCTTGACAGTCTCAGATTAGCAGTAAGAGACGGCCAATGACCGTCTCTAATATGGACGGTCTTTGACTGTCTCAAATGGCCACATATAAGACGGTCAGAGACCGTCTCTTATTTCAGACGGTCAAAAACCGTCTTTTATCCGCAGTTAATGACGGTTTTTGATCGTCTCAAATGATTTGTATACGTTCAGATATTTGAGACAATATTAATGACGGTCAAGGGCCGTCTAAAAGTTTAGAGACGGTTTACGGCCGTCTCTAAAGCATCTTTAAACCAAGCAGTTTTAGAGACCGTCCAGAACCGTCTCTAAAACCGTCATTTTTTTCCATTTTTCACGTAGTGATTCTTGTTCAACACATGTACTTAATGAATTTAACCACAAATTATTTTTAGGGAAAGTGGGAGATTGTTGGAGTTGTGCCATGAAAAACTAATATGAAGTCTAAATCATTGGCCATGTGTATACGAAAAAGACAATTTCAACCATAGATCATGATCACCACATTCCTTGGAGGAAACAAGGACATGTCTTAGCTAATGTGTGGTGTCACCCTATATATATATATATATATATATATATATATATATATATATATATATATATGAGAAATGCTCACACAATCAGTTGGACTATTCAAATTTGTCCAACTAGCTGTGCATTAAATATGAAAAACTTTTTTTTATTCCTAAGTAATGGCTCCTCTTAAGAGAGCACATGGCATCAAGTTTTATATAGGTACGATAGGAATAAGTGTCACATATACAATACGTTTATCAAATAAGACATACTAATTTAATTTTATATGCAAAAAATTGATAAATGATTCTAATTACATTTCCTACACATGCAAGTTGAATATGAAATGTTAAAATGAATTTCTAACCACCCAATTTTCTTGTAGGAGAATATCTTATTATTAATTACAGAAAAATAATATTTTATATATTTCACATGCTTATATGCTTATAAAGGACCCTAAATGTTTAACTGACCGGATTTGTTACACATATGATAAATCACCGTTGTAAATCATAGGTGTACAACTTCCCTAAATATTCCATTAAAAAAAAAAAAAAAGCTTACTCAATCTCCTTTTTTCTCTCTCTTCATTTAATCCCTCCCTCCTTTATTAAGGCTCTCTCTCCCTTGTATATTGGAAACGAAGCCCAAAGTATTCGGTTGCAACTCGAAGCTAGGTGGGGCCCACCGCAATGTTTGTTATAAATCTATCCCACCCATCAATTTTGCTATATCATATTAGGACATTGACCCAACAATGATATAGATCCAAAACTCTAGTGGGCCACATGACAAGAAAAGGTGAGGATTGAACTTCCACATTTGAAATATCCATGCAGCAACAAAAGTTTTGGATCTTGCCTTCTTTTTTTTTTTTTTTTTTTTTTTTTTTTTTTTCTTTTTTTTGTTATAATTTCAGTTCATCCTAGTAGTTATGATCTTATGAACGACATGGATGAAAATTATACATCCGTGTCTGTGTGACCTCATGAACATGTTCGATGGAAAATAAACATCATTGTAGGCCTTAGGAATGTTTCAATGGTGGGCATTCAATATCCATTGTTTCCTATGGTGTGGTCCACTTGAGATTTGAATCTACTATATTTTTAGTAAGTTGCACTAAAATGACATGTAAAACTGATGGACGGCCTGGATATACAACATATATATCATGGTGGGCCATATGGTTTGAGAAACACTCGCGGTATGTGTTGCTCGGGTAACACCTAATCCACTTCTCACTGTTATCAGAGAAATTAACAATTTTATGGAAACAATAATGGTTTGACGGGCATACACCCCTTTCAATTTTTGAAATGGCCCACTGTGATGTGTTCAATAGATCTACTCCGATCATTAGATGTGTAATGCTAATCAATGATTTAAATGCGTCATACCAATTGAAAACGTTGGAAGAGACATCAAACCTTAATTCTTACAAGGCCCACCGTGATGAGAATGTAAAATCTACTCCGACCATTAGCTGCCACACCAAATGTTAGGAATCAACCAAAAATTAGTCTCATAAATAATTCAAGTAGGCCACACCAAGAGAAGAGTTTGGAAGGTAAACTTTCTATCTACACTCGTTCCAATTGTGTGGTTCACGTGAACCAGGGATAGGGTTGGTTTTTTTGCACCAGTTGTAACATGCAGTGACTCACTTAATGATTGGGTGGATTTCACAGTAATAGGAGTGTGTGTGCCATGGATACATGATCTTGGTTTTGACCTTTAGGCCTATGAACTGGTTGATCAAGTTCAAATTAGTAGTCCCAGGGGCCATTATCCTAGACATCATCAATGTGTTTGGACTTAATGTTGCATGAAAGATAATTAATTGTTAGACCTAATGACATGTAAGGGTTATAATTTTGATTAGATGGCCGTGACTATTTTTATGAAGGCCAATAGAAGGCCATTAAAAGTGGGCATAGCTGGGTACGTCCATCAAAGTTTGTTGAATCTTGCATGGGCCAATAAAAGATCCATTGTGTTTACTTAGAGAAGTGTCTTATGGCTAGACCTACTAGACCATGGACTTATCAAATGGGTTTCCAATGAGTCGAGTGCTTTAAAATGTTTTAAATGGTTTTAAGAAGGTTTTCAATCATTTTTGTTTCAGCTGTTAAAATTCATTTGAGTTTTCAGGTTTTTTTAAGTAGTTATTCTTAAGTTTTAAGGTTTTGTTCTACGACTGTGGGAATTTTATGTCGCAGTTTCTAATTCTTCTAGACATTCTAATTTCTAACCCTAAGTCCAAAGTAATCTAAAACCTGACTCTGATACTAATCTGTCACACCACATTTTCATGTTACTGATATCCTAGGAAAGAGGCATCATGAAGTTCTCCTGGCACAAACGTCAGGTGGGCCAAACTGTTGTAACTGATTGTCAATCAATTATTTCAAATAACATACGATAGTATCCCAACTGTTGAGGTGATTTTCAATATGTATAATCTTCATCGTGGGCCCTGTCATGCTCAAGGTGTTGATTTCCTTCATAATTAGCCTGTTGGCAAGAAAGATGACTCTATATCAGGGATGGCAATGGGCTGGGCTTAGTCCTTGGATTACTAGCCCCAGCCTTAAACTAGCTAAAAAGGTCACAGGCTGAGCTTAGTCCTTGGGAGTCCTAGCCCTAGCCATAAACCATCTAAAAAGGCCATGGGCGGTTTGATTTTAGGCAACTGAGGATAACATTGGGGTATGCATCTGATGGGCGGTTGGATGGCAAGCATGCATAATGTTGACCCCACATGGGCTCATTACTATCCTAAGCTGGTGGTGTTGGTCGCACTCACACCCCAGGGTGGCGTTAATGCATGTAATAATCAGGGCAGCTTGAGAGGTAAAAGCATGTAATAATCGGCCAGTCGAGCCTCTTTTGTTAAAGTATTAACAAAAGCTTAAAAGGTTGATCGTGTTCCACACAGGATGACTGACATTCAGCCTTTAAAAAGTGGACCCTACCTTCTTTCTCTGCTTTCTACACTTTTGAGCTGAGGTCCATCGAGGATGACTGATATTGACGCGGATTGTGTCCTATCCCATTACCGTCCGCGCAGGGCTCTGTGGGATCCACTGTGATGTAATTATTTTATCCATGCTGTTCAACGCTTTTCTTGGATCATTTTAAGGTATGATTGTAAAAATGAAGCAGGTCCATAGCTCCAGTGGACCACACCAAAGGAAGCTGCACTGATAATGACACCCACCGTTGAAACCTTTCTAAAGGCCAACGTGATTTATTTTTATTTATTTTTAATACCATACAACCTAATAAAAAGGTCATGTAAACGTGGATGAAGTGACAAATATCAGCTTGATCCGAAACTTCTCCAGCTCCCAAGAAAGTTTTTAATGGTGTACGTTCAATCCCCACTTTGTGGTCACTTAAGCCTTGGACCCGCCTCATTTTTTGGCTTTTATCTTAAAATAATCCGAGAAAAGTGTTTAACGGTGTGGATAAAACAATTACATCACGGTGGGCCTCACAGAGTCCTGCCGGACGGTAATCCGTCTGGGCGGGGTAGGATGCACTGCGCGTTCGACTGACATCCAACCATTGAAAAGCAGAGGGAAATTGTCCGTGCTGACCTCGATGTATGGTTAAATTTCCTAATGGCCCGTTCGGACGGGTGGATTGGAAGGGATTGAATGGTATTAGGGTGGATGGCATGGATTTCAAGGCAATGATGGTGTTGTCAGTGGATTGTCTTAAGATCCATAGGATTGCTATATCCGGGGATTGCTATATCGAGTCTGTTTGGCACGTCCGGCCAATCCTGGGATTAAACCTTCCCATCCCTTCCAATCCCTTGAACCAAACACGTCCCAGGCAAATTTGAACGGATTGGGGTGGATTGGATGGGATTTAAAGGTAATGATGGTGTTGACAGTGGATTGTCTTAAGATCCATGAGATTGCTATATCCCGGGATCAGATCACCTAGTCTATTTGGCACGCCTGGCCAATCCCGGGATTTAACTTCCAATCTGCCCGGCCAAACGGGCCCTAAAGAAATTCAACCATTCAAATATTCCGAGGGTGACCTTCTGACAAGCTTTCGAAAATTACTCAGACCAAAATGCCCTTTGTCCTTGTTCAATAGTTGTATAGTTTTTCAGTAAATAACGTCGTATATGTAATGATGTGTACGGAATTCTTTTTTGGGCATGGGCAAGGCTCAACTCGTGGGGCCCACACTGATGTATGTGTATAATCCATGCCATCCCATTCTTCTTGCCATGTCATTTTAGGGTTAGGGCTCAAATATCAGCATGATCTAGTCCTCATGTAGCCCACATAATAGAAAATAATGGTGATTGTTGAAACCTTTTAGGCTTACTGTGATGTTTGTTAGAAGTGGACACTGCCCAAGTCAGAACTTTTTGGGCCCATGTCTAACTGATCGACAAGGTAGATGGATTGGATCACTCCATTGTGGGCCTTATGCTATGGTACCAGTGGTTAGGTAGTAAAGGAAGTGATCACGTGGAAACCGTGGTCCATGCAACATGAAAACCACGATCCATATAACATGATAACTACGACCCATGCAAACTACATCCATATGGGCCCACATTGATGTATGTGTATAATCCATGCCGCCCATCCTTTTTGCCGTGTCATTGGGCCAAATCCGGTGCTCGTATGAGCCACAAAATAGAAAATAATGGTGACTATTGAAACTTTTCAGGCTCACTTTAAATATGGCAGTGAGTCTAAGCATTCACAGGCCATAGCTATACAACAACCCTCACTGTTCAGATTGCGGACCCAAATTGCAGATGGAGCATGCCTAAAATATACTAAGAAAATGATAGTAACCATCTAATTTTGCCCTTGAAATTTTGGACTAATAATTACTTTACATTTAACCATATAATATACATTAGCCGATGATTGTGACTGCTTAATAAGTTTGCTTTTAGAAATATTCTCTATCCATAGTACCCCACAATTTATATGGGCCGGATGGCCATGAATGAGTGCCCCATGTGAAGAACATGGGTCACCCCTATTTATATCAGTGTCCTCTAGCTCAAGGGGTGAACTCAAGCACCTTTTATTAGTATTGATTAATTCACTCTAGCATGAAAGGTTGTTAATGAGGAGACAGCTAATGTAGATTCTTTGAAATGTGGACCTCACCTTTTCTCTCCACTATTTACTCAAGACCATCTTTATTTTTTTTTTCTTCATATTTGATCTTAGTTAATAATAAATAAAAAAGATGGGTCTATCTTTCACGGATGGATGTTAGTTGGCATGTTTAAATGAAAGATGATATAGTACTAGTTACGGTTGGCAATTTGTGAGGGATGTCTAGGATTGGCTCTTGCCTGGTGCTACTTGTCGAAGCTCTCGCCCTAGCTTCAATCGGTCTAAAAGGCCCAGGCCCTAACCCACTATGGCTGAGCTTTACGAGGTTTAAGAGTTAAATAATCAAAGGTTTAAAATAGTCTAAGTTAAAGAAGATTTTTAGAGTACCCCCTTCATCTTGATAAATCTAATCATATAAGTGGTTTTGGGAATTGAAACATGACCATAAATTCAATAATTACTTTAAACTATATTAGTACATTGATGATTGAACTGAGCCATTATTGGCACAGGCCCAGCTCAGCTCAACCCAACCTTTAAACCAAGTTTATTGGTCTGTGGCCCCACATGACCAGGCCTCCTGGATTGGCCAGACCACATGGCCCATTGTCTCCCTCACACGGGTATCATTTTCTTATCAACTGTGGGCTTTCAATCCCCACATCTTCCTGTGGTGTGGTGCACTTGGGCCTTTAATCTGCCTATTTTTTGGGTTCATGCCCTAAAATTATCTCTCAAAATAGATGGACGGCGTTGATAAAACATATACATCACGGTGGGGCCCTACAGAGGCCCTGACATGACCATCCGTGTCTAAGTAGGTCCTGGTGGGGGTAGTACCCAATCCTCGCCCCATGCGTATTGCCTGTGATTCCGTGTCCAAAGTTGGGATGAACAGCTGCCTTGGTTTGTGTGGAGGGCCCACCATGTTGTCTATAGAGAATCGGCCATTTTGAACCTTCACATTTTTGGATGGAGGTTCAAACCAAAATTCGGGCTTTAAAAAAAAAATAAAAAAATGAAATAAAATCAAGTGGGCCCTGTGAAAATCAAGGGTGAACGTCCTTTCTCATATTGCTCCATGTTATGTCGTAGCTGAGTTTTTGGATCGGTTTGATTTTTGGCAACTGAGGGTAACATTGGGGTTTGCATCTGATGGGCGGTTGGATGGCAAGCATGCATAATCAGCCAGTCGAGCCTCTTTTGTTGGCCCCACATCGGCTCGTTACTACCCTAAGCTGATGGTGCTGGTCGCACCCCAGCGCGGTGTTAATGCATGTGATAAATGGTGCAACTTGAGAGGTAAAAGCATGCAACAATCAGCCAGTCGAGCCTCTTTTGTTAAAGTATTAACAAAAGCTTAAAAAGGTTGATCGTGTTCCACAAATCCAACCTTTAAAAAGTGGACCCTACCTTCTTTCTTTACTTTCTCGACTTTTGACTTGAGGTCCATGAAGGATGGCTGACATCCAACCTTTAAAAAGTGGACCCTACCTTCTTTCTCTGCTTTCTTCACCTTTGATCTGAGGTCAATAAAGGATGACTGACATTCAACCTTTAAAAAGTGGACCCTACCTTCTTTCTCTGCTTTCTCCACTTTTGACATGAGGTTCATAGAGGATGATTGACATGGACGTGGATTGCATCCTACCCCCGCCCTGATGGTAATTTGTCTAGATGTGGGATCCACTGTGATGTAATTATTTTATCCATGCCGATTCAATGCTTTTCTCGGATCATTTTAAGGTATGAGCATAAAATTGAAGCAGGTCCATAACTCCAGTAGACCACACCAAAGGAAGCTGCACCCATAATGACAGCCACGGTTGAAACCTTTACAAGGGCCAGAGTGATTTTTTTAACCATCCAACCTAATAATAAGGTCATGTAGACGAGGATGAAGTGAAAACACAAATATTAGCTTGATCCGAAACTTTTCCAGCTCCCAAGAAGTTTTTAATGGTGTACGTTCAATCCCCACTTTGTGGTCCACTTAAGCCTTGGACCTGCCTCGTTTTTTGGGTTATATCTTAAAATGATATGAGAAAAGCATTTAATGGTGTGGATAAAACAATTACATCACGGTGGGCCCCACAGAGTCCTTCATAGACTGATTACCGTCCGGGTTGAGGTAGGACGCAATCTGTCTGGCATCCAACCTTTAAAAAGTGGAGGTAATTTGACCGTACTAACCTCGATGTATTATCAAATTTCCTAAAGAAATTCAACCATTCAAATATTCCGAGGGTGGCCTTCTGACAAGCTTCCGAAAATTACTTAAATCAAAATGCCCTTTCTCCTCGGTTCAATAGTTGTATGGTTTTTCAGTGAATAAGAAGTTACGTAGTATTTAATGACATATAGAGAACCCTTTTTTGGGCGTGGGCAAGGCCTAACTCGTGGGACCCACACTAATGTATGTGTATAATCCATGCCGCCCATTCTTCTTGCCATGTCATTTTAGGGCTAGGGCCCAAATATCAGCTTGATCCTGTGCTCGTGGGGCCCACATAATAGAAAATAATGGTGACTGTTGAAACTTTCTAGATTTATTGTGATGTTTGTTAAAAGTGGATACTGCCCAAGTCAGGACTTTTTAGGCCCACGTCTAGTTAGTCGACAAGGTGGATGGATTGGATCACCCCATAGTGGGCCTTATGCTATGGTACCAATAGTTAGGTAGTAAAGGAAGTGAACACGTGGAAACCATGATCCAATACATATAACATGACAACTACGACCCATGCAAACCATGATCCATATGGGCCCACATTGATGTATGTGTATAATGCATGCCGCCCATCCTTTTTGCCATGTCATTTTAGGGTTATGACCCAAATATCAGCCTGATCTAGTGCTCATGTAGGGCACAAAATAGAAAATAATAGTGACTGTTGAAGCTTTCTAGGCTCACTTTAAATATGGCAGTGAGTCCAAGCATTCCTCGGCCATAGGTATACAGCAACCCTCATCGTTCAGATTGTGGACCCAAATTGCAGATGGAGCATGCCTAAAATACACTAAGAAAATGATAGTAACCATCTGATTTTGCCCTTAAAAATTTGGACCATCAATTACTTTACATTTAACCATGTATACATTAGCCGATGATTGTGACTGCTTGTCACGCCCCGAACTCGGAGACCGGGCTCACAAAATTCCCGATCGCCGAATTCGGCACCGACAGCCTCCGTAGAACCCCATTCTCGGCTCCCGGCGCCCATACGGGGTTCCGATCTGGGATGCTACAAGGAGGATTTCTAATAATCCATTTGATTCAGTAATGAGCATAACCAAACATAACCCACGAACAATAACCACAAGAACACCATCACAAAATCTACTATGAACAAAAACTTTGAATACAGTGCGTAGAAAGGGAAATACAAGATAGTGCAAATAACAAAAACTCCAAAAGCTCGGCGGCGCACTCCAACTGCGGCGAGACTACAACTGCATCCTGGCGTCACCTGCACGCATCAATCGTGCATAAGCTTATAGAAAGCTTAGAGGGCGGTGTAAGTGTGTGCGAACGTGCTCAGAATGCAATGCCGGAGTAATGCAAAATCATGCTGATGAGTATGAAATGCAACTAGCCGTACCAAGGCTATGCAGTACAAGATGTGAATGCTATCGGCCATACCAAGGCCATGCGATGCAATATATAAGTCAAGCATGTCAATCCTCATCCAACTCTTCATGTCAATACGGTTCTTCACCGGATAATCATAGGGGGTTCATTACACTCCAAATGGCACTTGTCTCTCTCCAAGGAAGACACGGTCAAGTGAGCGTAAGAAACCTCACTATCCACTTTGGCCAATAGTCAGCCAATACCTATGCGGCACGTCGATAGCGAACCCATTTCCGAGCTGGTCAAACTCAGCCTAATAATGCCCCCTGCTCTCGGGCGAGTAAGGCCACCACTCCTTTCCAACCGACCACGACACAGTGGGAGACGCGGCCTCATGGTATTCGGCTCTCGTGCGCTCTTATATCCACTCGGTCTCGACGTTGGAGTCATCCTCTGGTACCATCGGGTTCAGGGACTCTCACCCAGGGACATCTATGGCGCCCCAATTGCTTGGAACAAGATTTTTCAATATCCAACCAACCAACCATGATATATCTGTGGAGGCTATGACCCTGATGTCACTAGGGCATATCTCAATCATACAGATGCAAATGCATGAACCACACTACCAATCATGCAACCATCCTGCGTGAAGCACACGCTCATGTAGGGCAACTCCGCCTATCAGGGGGGCCGTAAATAGTCTGCCCGAAGGCACATGCTATGATCAGACACTCCTCATCTCAAGCATACATATGATGCGTATGATCATGAATCATGGGCTGTGCTAAACATGTTATAAAGCAATAAACTATCCTCTCAATGAAGATGGGCCTGCATGAAACAGATACGGGCCTATCAGTGGCCTCAGGGAGAGTTATAATGTGGACATCGAACCAACATTACTCATATAATGTGGACGTCAAACCAACATTGTCCCCAAGGCTCGGCTCACCTCAAATACCATTAAGTAAATCCTGGTGGAATCACACATTGCAATATGCCTTAGGTACATCCCACTGGACCCTAAATACATCAAATGGGCCGTATCTCATAGGCCTTATAATCATCAAGTGGGCCACCTCAATGAACCTCACCAATGGGCCTTAGGTACATTGCAATGGGCCATCATCCATGGGCTTGAGAATGCGTTAAAATGAGCCCAATCACATAAGCTCTATGTGTATCAAATGGGCCTAATCACATAGGCTTTATATATATCAAAATGGGCCTCAATATTGGGCCCATATACCTGCCAAGATAGGCCTAAATGCATGGCCCATATATACTAAAGTGGGCCTCAATAATAGGCCTATAAATATCCAAGTGGGCCTTAATAATGGGCCCAAAAAAAATACATCAAGATGAGCCTAAGTACATGGGCCCATATGCATTCAAGTGGGCCTCATATGAAGCCTACAATAATGTTTATTTTACTATCCAACCCGTTGATAAGGCCACATGAATAGGGGCCCGCCAAAACGTTTATTTTCAATCCAACCTTTTCATAAGGTCTCATGGGCCTAGGGCCCACTGCAATGTTTATTTACCCCCAAACTGTCCATACAGTCATGTGAACCGAGGGTAGCGCACTGGGATGTTTATTTGACGTCCAAGCTATCCATAAGATCTCGTGGGCCAGACCCCCCACTGTAATGTTTGCTTGCCACCCAACCAGTTCATAAGGTCATACGTGACCTGGGCCTACAGCAAGGGAGCCCACTGCAATGTTTATTCGCCAGCCAGCCCATTGAATGGGTCACGCGGCCAGGGTCCACCGAAATGTTTATTTGCCAACAGACCTGTTAATAAGGTCATGTTATCAGGGGTCCCACCGCGAGGTGTTTCACAAATCCAGCCCGTACATTATGTGTGTCCCACTTGTCTGAGGGTCCAGACCAAGTTTCAGCCGCATCAAAAATACAGGTAGGCCCCACCAGGTGTTTTTATATGGTTTAGGCATGTCTTCACATGATTTAGATGGTGTGGCCCACCTGAGTTCCGTTTATGGCCGAATTTTGGGGAAGCCATGGCCAGGGGGGAGGCCCACCCAATGTACGGTGTTGATGTAAGAAACGCATCACGTGGGGCCCACGGCTGGAGCCGTGGGGCCTGGCTCGTCCGCCCGCTAACCATGCGAGTAAATTGGGCCGCCACCTTTTCTTTTCTTTTCTCCTTTTTTTTTTTTGTTTCGTGGGGCCGCATCGACAAGATTCGGCCCACCCATTATATGTGTCCTACAAGTCCGGCCGTCCGGACCAAATTCCCATTTGCATCCAAACTCCAAGTGGGTCCCACCAAGTACTTTTATATGTTCGGGCATCTCTTCATATGGTTTTAGAAGGTATGGCCACACTGGTGATCGATCACCTTGAAACTATGGCCCAACGCCTAAAATAAACGGTAAGTCAAATGGACGGCGTGGATTGAACACATACATCATGGTGGGGCACGAGTGAGTGGCCCACCCCAAGGCCTCTTTCCTTTTACTTTTTTTTTTTTAAAATGAAGCGCCTTTGCCGATCCAGGCGTCGAGAGACACCGGACGGGCGGCGTGCATGAACGGATACATCTCGGTGGGTCCCACGGACACAGACCTCATGGTGGGTCCCACGTACACAGACCTCATGGTGGGTCCCACCCACATTAGCTACCTCGATTAGGGATAGATACCAAGGCCTCAAGTGTGAAATGAGGTATATCCACTCAGTCTACCAGTTGAACTATGGATCAGGGTATTTCATGGTGGGTCCCACCATTCATGTTGGATGGTATAAATGGAGCTCTAAATGGTGGGGCCCACTACATCCAATTGGGTAAAAGAGAGTAGAAGAGAGAGAGAAAGAGAGTGACGGTAAAGGAGGGAGGGACCCTGCCACTAATGGGCCCTCCCTTAAACAATACATACATCATGTGGGTCCCACAACAAGTGGGCCCTTTAAAATTGAAAGCAATGGTATAACACCCACCTATTGCACTCCACCTTGCTCCCTTGGCTTGGAAACTTCTCACCTACGGTTCTTATGGACGTTGATCGGGTTTTAACGGTGCGGATGATGATCGGACGGTTGAGATGGAAGATGAGGAGGTGGGCCACACTTAGGATTTTGGGAAATTTTTTGGGAAGCTTGGAGATTGCTTGGACGTATGAGAGGGAGAGAATGGGAGAATGAGAGAGAAAAAAGAGAAATAAAATAAAAGGAGAGGGAGGGATGGAGGGATGATGTCATGGGCATGGGTAGAGTTGAAAAAGAGAGAGAGAGTGAGGACTTGGGCTTGCTTGTGTAAGAGAGAGGCATGGGTTGTTGTACTTGGGTAGGTGTGATTTGACTTGAGTGATTGATTTGATTGATGGGACATCTCATAGAGATTCCCTCGAGATTCGCAATGTGCGGCTTTTCTTCGAACCGAACGCTGACTGGCATCTTCCCACCTAGGTATCAGTTCGGTGCGCAAGTCGCGGCATTGGAACCGCGGCGACGGCGCGATCGCCAAGGTATGAGTTTCGGATCGAGCCGCCTTCGGCAGGCAGGACTCGGCTTAAGATCGCACGCAACGTCGGATATGAGTCGAGGATTGCCGGAATTCGACCGGTAGGATCGCGGAAGCCTACGAAACTGTACGGACTAGGGTACGGGTCTTACAGCTCTCCCTTCCAAATAAAAATTTCGTCTTCGAAATTTACCTAATCATCGCAAGAGAACATAACTCATAATAGAAGAGGAACAAGACATCGTCATAGAAAATCGAAGACAGTATACAAGATACAGAACATGATCAATCATCAAAGAGATGGGGATAACGCTCTCGAATCTCAGCCTCGCGCTCCCAAGATGCCTCATTAACAGAATGGTGACCCCACTGAACCTTCACCAAGGGAATGACCTTGGTCCGGAGGACCTGCTCCTTCCGATCAAGGATACGAGCTGGCGCTCAATGTAAGAAGCATCCTCACGAACCTCCAACGGCTGCCAATCAATAACAGGAACCATGTCTGACCCACACTTCCTCAACATAGAGACGTGGAAAACGTTGTGGACGCCAGACAACTGTGGTGGCAAGGCAAGCCGATAGGCCACGGCGCCAACGCGCCCAGTGATCTCGAAAGGTCCTATAAATCTCGGGGCAAGCTTGCCCTTCGCTCCAAATCGAACTACGCCCTTCATGGGCGAGACCTTGAGATATACATGGTCCCCTACGTCAAACTCCAAGGGACGACGCCGGCGATCAGCAAAACTTTTCTGTCGACTCTGAGCTGTGCGCATCCTCTGCCTGATGATATCAATAGCCTCTGAAGTCTCCTGCACAAGCTCGGGACCTAGGAGACGCCGCTCTCCAACCTCGGTCCAACAACTCGGAGATCTGCACGGTCTGCCATACAATGCCTCAAAAGGAGCCATGCCAATGGTCGCCTGATAGCTGTTGTTGTATGCGAACTCACCCAATCGTAGATGCTCATCCGCCTACCACCGAAGTCAATCGCACAGCCCGAAGCATATCCTCAAGGATCTGGTTGACCCTCTCGGTCGGCCATCGGTCTGCGGATGATACGCTGCATGCGAGCTGCAAATCAGTCCCCATCGCTCTCTGGAAGCTCCCCCAAAACTGAGACGTAAACCTCGAATCTCGGTCAGAAACGATCGAGACTGGAACGCCATGCAGTCTCACAACCTCCTCGATAAATAACCTCGCAAGCCGGTCCATAGACAAGGTCGCACACATCGCGAGAAAATGTGCCGACTTCGTCAGACGATCCACAACAACCCAAATGGCGTCATGACCGCGCTGAGTCCTCGGCAAGCCCATAATGAAATCTGTCGACACGTGCTCCCACTTCCACATCGGGACGCTCAACGGTTGCAATAGACCAGGAGGTCTCTGATGATCGGCCTTGACACGCTGGCATGTGTCACACTCGGCCACAAAACTGGCAATCTGGCGCTTCATCCCCGCCCAGAAATACTGTCTCCTCATATCACGATACATCTTCGTCGAGCCAGGGTGGATAGAAAACCGCGATCGATGTGCCTCGGTCATAAGATCTCTGCGCAACTCTGGAATATCCGGGACACATAATCGGCCTCTGAAGCGAAGTCCACCATCAGCACCCATCTGCCAATCTGTCTGACTCTCAGATGTTGCCTCTGCTCGGTAATCCTGTAACGACTCATCTGTCTGCTGAGCCTCGATCACCCTTGCGATAAGAGAGGGTTGAATCGACAGGCTCGATAGCTGAACGATAGAAGACTGCAGACCAAAATCGAAGTCGTACTCTGCGATATCCTCGAGCATCCTCCACTCCTGAATCATCATGTGTGCTATCAGGCCTCGCGGCTGACGGCTGAGGGCATTCCCCACCACGTTTGCCTTGCCTGGATGGTACTGGAGGTCAAAATCATAGTCCTTCAAAAGCTCCATCCAGCGTCTCTATCTCATGTTCAGCTCAGACTGGGAGAATAGATACTTCAAGCTCTTGTGGTCAGAGAAGAGCTCGAACCTGACCCCATAGAGATAGTGTCTCCACACCTTCAGTGCGAAGGCGATCACGCCGGCTCCAGATCATGCGTAGGGTAGTTCAGCTCATGGACCTTGAGTGACGAGACGCGAAAGCTACTGGCCTGCCGTGCTGCATCAGGACAGCACCCAATCCAATACGCGAAGCATCAGTAAATACAACGTATCCATCACTCCCGAGGGAAGCGAGGGACGAGGAGCGGACGTCAGACGGTCCTTCAACTCCATAAATGCTCGCTCGCATGCATCGGTCCAAACAAAATCTGTGCCCTTCCGAGTCAACCTGGTCATCGGGGCCGCGATACGGGAGAAGCCCTCAATAAAACGCCGATAATAGCCCGCCAAACCAAGGAAACTGCGGATCTCGGATGCAGTCGTGGGCTGGTTCCACTGACGCACTGCCTCAACCTTCGAGGGGTCCACTGCGACACCCTCCCTTGTCACCACGTGACCGAGGAACTTCACCTCCTCTTGCTAGAACTCGCACTTCTCCAGCTTCGCATACAGCTGGTGGGCATGGAGGGTCTGTAAAGCGATCTCCAAATGCTGCATATGATCCTCACGGGTCATCGAATAAATCAGAATGTCGTCGATGAAGACCACAACAAACTGATTGAGATATGGACGAAAGACCTCGTTCATCAACTGCATGAAGACCGCGGGTGCGTTGGTCAGTCCGAAGGACATGACCTGAAACTCAAAATGACCGTAACGCGTCCGGAAAGCCGTCTTCGGGATGTCCTCCTCTCGGACACGAATCTGATGATAACCGGAACGCAGGTCAATCTTCGAGAAGAACTGTGCACCCTGCAGCTGATCAAATAAATCATCTATCCTCGGGAGTGGGTACTTGTTCTTAATCGTGACCCGGTTGAGCTCGCGGTAGTCGACGCAAAGCCTCAACGAGCCATCCTTCTTCCTGACGAAGAGTACCGGCGCTCCCCAAGGTGAACTGCTCGGACGAATAAATCCAAGCTCTCGCAACTCGTCCAATCGCGCTGTAACTCATGCGGCTCCATCGGTGCCATACGATACGGGGCCTTCGAGATAGGCGCGTGCCGACTGGCACAAGATCAATCCCGAACTCAATATGGCGTCGAGGCAGGCGGTCCAGGAATCTCCTGAAACACGTCGGGAAGTCGCAGACAATCGGAATATGATCGATACAATCGACAACGGGCTCCACATCGGCGCAGGACATCAAGCATGACAACGACTCTCCTCGGGGCTCGGCAACAAACTGAAACTGCGGCAAGCCGGGTATGCAGAACGTGACTATCCTCGCGGAACAGTCCATGATGGCGTGGTACTCGGCAAGCCAATCCATGCCCAAGATGACATCGAAATCTGTCATCGGCAGCACAAATAAGTCTGCAGGTAAGAATATATCACCGACCAAAACGGGGCAAGACGAACAGGAACGGCCCAACACTGTGGTCTTCCCCAATGGTGTCGATATGGTCAATCCCTCGCTAGAAAACTCGGTCGGCAATCCAATCGATCGATAAAAATCCTCAGACATGAATGAGTGCGAAGCGCCGGAATCAAACAATACTCGGGCGATGCATTAAGAGACAGGAAGTATACCCTCAACGACTCCTCCTGAGGTCTGTGGGTCCTTTGAGCCGCATAAAACCTAGCCTGAGCTGGCTGGGGAGGTGCCTGTCCCCTCGAGGTCCCCAGTGCCGCTGCGCCTATCTTTCTTGTCTCTGCTTCTTCTTGAGCCTCGGTGGTGAGAGGTGGTGAGGTCGCCGCTTGGGGATGGGGCCGCCTTCTGGCCGTGCCGAAAGGCCGCTTGCTTATGGTCGCGGTATCTGAGGCTGCCGCGGCCCTCTAGACTTCTTGTAGATGAGGACGGGGCACTCGGATATGCGGTGTCAGAACCGCCACATCAAAACACGTCCTCGGAAACAAGCTTGTTTGGGTGGCGCGAAGGTGCCGCCGACGCCGCTGGTGTCTTCTTGGTGTCACCGGTACTGCCGGTACTCTAGCGGGTGGATGATCCCTATAACTCGTGGTCGTCGATCTTTCTTGAGAGCTCTTGGGACCGGGTGGCCTCTTTCGGCCTCTCCTCGATCTCGACCGCTCGAGAGTCGGCCCACTCATTCTCGTGAGATCGGGCCCTACGTACTACGCTGAAGGTCGGGAGCTCGTGCCCAATAACACGGCCTCGAAGACCGTAACGTAAGCCGCTCTCGAAACGGCGGGCTTTCCGCCCCTCATCATCAACCATATATGGCGCATACCGTGACAACGCTACAAAGCGAGCTGCGTACTGCGCCACGGACATATCTCCCTGTACTAGAGTCTCGAACTCTCGAGCCCTCTGACGACGAATGTGGTTAGGGAAGTACTGCTCCTCGAATCGGCTGATAAAATCCTCCCATGTCCAGACATGATCGAGTCCTGCGACACGGGTAACAGAGGTCCACCAGTGCTCTACCTCACCCTGGAAAAGGAATGTGGCCAATCGGACTCGCTGCTCGGTCGTACATGACATAATATCGAAAATCTTCTCCACATCGGAGCGCCATCTCTCAGCTGCTGTCGGATCTGGCTCGCCCTGAAATCGTGGAGGATCCATCCGTCTGAACTCGCGGAGAAGGGCACTCGCGCGCTCCTGCTCTGCCTGAGCTGCAGAAACAACTGGGCGTCTGCCCTCGCCCACAGTCTGGCATCCGGTACTGCCACACCTGTAACATCTGCTGTCAGACATGCTGAGGCACTCACGAGGCACGGTCGGATCCGCACGCATTAGGCGAAGGAAAGTCATCCTCGGGCGGAGGGGCAGAATCTGCGGGGGTGGAACGGGAGGCGCGGGTGGTAAGGGTTTGGAGCCTCGGGTGGTGGATCGGGCGCGCTCGGGTCGCTCTCCTGGGCGGCATGTCCTATGAAAAAGATAAGGCGCCAATAAATTTCGAGAATCGCACGTTAGGGAAGTCAAACGGAAGGTTTCGAACTTGGAACCTAACCGCCTTCAACTCATAGCAAACATGTGATGCCGTTCTCGGTTATTCCCAAGTTATGCTCTGATACCAACTTCTGTCACGCCCCAAACTCGGAGACCGGGCTCACAAAATTCTCGATCGCCGAATCCGGCACCGACAGCCTCCGTAGAACCCCATTCTCGACTCCCAGCGCCCATACGCCAGGTTTCGATCCTGGGATGCTACAAGGAGGATTTCTAATAATCCATTTGATTCGTAATGAGCATAACCAAGCGTAACCCACAAACAATAACCACAAGAACACCATCACAAAATCCACTATGAACAAAAACTTTGAATACAGTGCGTAGAAAGGAAAATACAAGGTAGTGCAAATAACAAAAACTCCAAAAGCTCGGCGGCGCACTCCAACTGCGGCGAGACTACAACTGCGTCCTGGCGTCACCTGCACGCATCAATCGTGCATAAGCTTATAGAAAGCTTAGAGGGCGGTGTAAGTGTGTGCGAACGTGCTCAGAATGCAATGCCGGAGTAATGTGAAATCATGCTGATGAGTACGAAATACAACTAGCCGTACCAAGGCTATGCAGTACAAGATGTGAATGCTATCGGCCATACCAAGGCCATGCGATGCAATATGTAAGTCAAGCATGTCAATCCTCATCCAACTCTTCATGTCAATACAGTTCTCAGTCTGGATAATCACCGGGGTTCAGTACACTCCAAATGGCACTGTCTCTCTCCAAGCAGCACAGTCCAAGTGAGCGTAAGAAACCTCACTATCCGCCTGGCCAATAGTCAGCCAATACCTATGCGGCACGTCGATAGCGAACCCATTTCCGAGCTGGTCAAACTCAGCCTAATAATGCCCCCTGCTCTCGGGCGAGTAAGGCCACCACTCCTTTCCAACCGACCACGACACAGTGGGAGATGCGGCCTCATGGTATTCGGCCCTCGTGCGCTCATATATCCACTCGGTCTCGACGTTGGAGTCATCCTCTGGTACCATCGGGTTCAGGGACTCTCACCCAGGGACATCTATGGCGCCCCAATTGCTTGGAACAAGATTTTTCGGTATCCAACCAGCCAACCATGATATATCTGTGGAGGCTATGGCCCTGATGTCACTAGGGCATATCTCAATCATACAGATGCAAATGCATGAACCACACTACCAATCATGCAACCATCCTGCGTGAAGCACACGCTCATGTAGGGCAACTCCGCCTATCAGGGGGGGCCGTAAACAGTATCGCCCAGAAGGCACATGCTATGATCAGACACTCCTCATCTCAAGCATACATATGATGCGTATGATCATGAATCATGGGTACATGCTAAACATGTTATAAAGCAATAAACTATCCTCTCAATGAAGATGGGCACATGAAACAGATACGGGCCTATCAGTGGCCTCAGGGAGAGTTATAATGTGGACATCGAACCAACATTACTCATACAATGTGGACGTCAAACCAACATTGTCCCCAAGGCTCGGCTCACCTCAAATACCATTAAGTAAATCCTAGTGGAATCACACATTGCAATATGCCTTAGGTACATCCCACTGGGCCCTAAATACATCAAATGGGCCGTATCTCATAGGCCTTATAATCATCAAGTGGGCCACCTCAATGAACCTCACCAATGGGCCTTAGGTACATTGCAATGGGCCATCATCCATGGGCTTGAGAATGCGTTAAAATGAGCCCAATCACATAAGCTCTATGTGTATCAAATGGGCCTAATCACATAGGCTTTATATATATCAAAATGGGCCTCAATATTGGGCCCATATACCTGCCAAGATAGGCCTAAATGCATGACCCATATATACCAAAGTGGGCCTCAATAATAGGCCTATAAATATCCAAGTGGGCCTTAATAATGGGCCCAAAAAAATACATCAAGATGGGCCTAAGTACATGGGCCCATATGCATCCAAGTGGGCCTCATGTGAAGCCTACAATAATGTTTATTTTACTATCCAACCTGTTGATAAGGCCACATGAATAGGGGCCCGCCAAAACGTTTATTTTCAATCCAACCTTTTCATAAGGTCTCATGGGCCTAGGGCCCACTGCAATGTTTATTTACCCCCAAACTGTCCATACAGTCATGTGAACCGAGGGTAGCGCCCACTGGGATGTTTATTTGACGTCCAAGCTATCCATAAGATCTCGTGGGCCAGACCCCCCACTGTAATGTTTGCTTGCCACCCAACCAGTTCATAAGGTCATACGTGACCTGGGCCCACAGCAAGGGAGCCCACTGCAATGTTTATTCGCCAGCCAGCCCATTGAATGGGTCACGCGGCCAGGGTCCACCGAAATGTTTATTTGCCAACAGACCTGTTGATAAGGTCATATTATCAGGGGTCCCACCGCGAGGTGTTTCACAAATCCAGCCCGTACATTATGTGTATCCCACTTGTCTGAGGGTCCAGACCAAGTTTCAGCCGCATCAAAAATACAGGTAGGCCCCACCAGGTGTTTTTATATGGTTTAGGCATGTCTTCACATGATTTAGATGGTGTGGCCCACCTGAGTTCCGTTTATGGCCGAATTTTGGGGAAGCCATGGCCAGGGGGGAGGCCCACCCAATGTACGGTGTTGATGTAAGAAACGCATCACGTGGGGCCCACGGCTGGAGCCGTGGGGCCTGGCTCGTCCGCCCGCCAACCATGCAGGCAGCGCTGGCTGCCACCTTTTCTTTTCTTTTCTTTTCTCCTTTTTTTTTGTTTCATGGGGCCCGCATCAGCAAGATCCAGCCCACCCATTATATGTGTCCTATAAGTCTGGCCGTCCAGACCAAATTCCAGCTGCATCCAAACTCCAAGTGGGTCCCACCAAGTACTTTTATATGTTCAGGCATCTCTTCATATGGTTTTAGAAGGTATGGCCCACCTGGTGATCAGATCACCTTGAAACTATGGCCCAACGCCTAAAATAATCTGGTAAGTCAAATGGACGGCGTGGATTGAACACATACATCATGGTGGGGCCTGAGTGAGTGGCCCACCCCAAGGCCTCTTTCCTTTTAATTTTTTTAAAAATGAATCGGCACTTTGCCCGATCCGGCGTCCGAAGACACTTGGGACGGCGTGCATGAACGGATACATCTCGGTGGGTCCCACGGACACAGACCTCATGGTGGGTCCCACGCACACGTACCTCATGGTGGGTCCCACCCACATTAGCTACCTCGATTAGGGATAGATACCAAGGCCTCAAGTGTGAAATGAGGTATATCCACTCAGTCTACCAGTTGAACTATGGATCAGGGTATTTCATGGTGGGTCCCACCATTCATGTTGGATGGTATAAATGGAGCTCTAAATGGTGGGGCCCACTACATCCAATTGGGTAAAAGAGAGTAGAAGAGAGAGAGAAAGAGAGTGACGGTAAAGGAGGGAGGGACCCCGCCACTACGGGCCCTCCCTTAAACAATACATACATCATGTGGGTCCCACAACAAGTGGGCCCTTTAAAATTGAAAGTAATGGTATAACACCCACCTATTGCACTCCACCTTGCTCCCTTGGCTTGAAAACTTCTCACCTACGGTTCTTATGGACGTTGATCGGGTTTTAACGGTGCGGATGATGATCGGACGGTTGAGATGGAAGATGAGGAGGTGGGCCACACTTAGGATTTTGGGAAATTTTTTTGGGAAGCTTGGAGATTGCTTGGACGTATGAGAGGGAGAGAATGGGAGAATGAGAGAGAAAAAAAAAGAGAAATACAATAAAAGGAGAGGGAGGGATGGAGGGATGATGTCATGGGCATGGGTAGAGTTGAAAAAGAGAGAGAGAGGACTTGGGCTTGCTTGTGTAAGAGAGAGGCATGGGTTGTTGTACTTGGGTAGGTGTGATTTGACTTGAGTGATTGATTTGATTGATGGGACATCTCATAGAGATTCCCTCGAGATTCGCAATGTGCGGCGTTTCTTCGAACCGAACGCTGACTGGCATCTTCCCACCTAGGTATCAGTTCGGTGCGCAAGTCGCGGCATTGGAACCGCGGCGACGGCGCGATCGCCAAGGTATGAGTTTCGGATTGAGCCGCCTTCGGCAGGCAGGACTCGGCTTAAGATCGCACGCAACGTCGGATATGAGTCGAGGATTGCCGGAATTCGACCGGTAGGATCGCGGAAGCCTACGAAACTGTACGGACTAGGGTACGGGTCTTACACTGCTTGATAAGTTTTCTTTTAGAAATATTCTCTATCCATAGTACCCCACAATTTATATGGATCGGATGGCTATGAATGAGTGCCCCACGTGAAGAACATGGGTCACCACTATTTTTAAAATGGTGATTAGTTATCAGTGTCCTCTAGCTCAACAGGTGAAGTCAAGCACCTTTTATTAGTATTAATGAATTCACTTTAGCTTGAATGGTTGTTCATGAGGAGACAACTAATGTGGAAAAACCATTTCAGAAAAAAATCATGGCACAAAGCGACAAATATCACTATGAAATTAGAAAATTACAGAAGTAGAGAGATTACCTTATTCGAATAACCTCAAATCAACCCAAGCTACACCCTTGAAATGGTAAAACAAATTAGAAAGCCTTGAAATTTTTCTCTCAGTCTCAATCACACCCAAATATATAGCCTTTAGAAAAATCACAATTAGAATAGGAAACAAATCCCGCACTGTTTCTGAATGATTTAAAGACTTTAAAAACAACAATCCTAACCATGTCTTCAATCATCAAAAGGTAGCTTCTTGTCATCTTCTCTCATTTCTATGTTGCATCATAGTTCCACCATTGCTTCTTGTGTTCCTTTCCCTTTACAATTAATGCATAGGCCAGCCTTGTTTCTTTGGATTTCTCTACAAAGTCTCGTATGGTCAAGAGAGAACGACCCTCTACTATGAAAGTTTCGGGTGGCTCCTCTAGATCCATAGGGGCTAATATGATTTTCTGGTGGTCTTTGATGAAAATAAACATATTATCTCAACCTTTATAAGCGGTGTCACGATCGAATTTTCAAGGTTGACCGAGTAGCATGTGTTAGACTTTCATGTCAACTACATCAAATACTACTTCGTCCTTATAATGTTTACCAATTGAAAAAGATATAGTGCACTATTCGGCTACCTTTGTCTCGCTGACTTTCTTAATCCAACCGATCGTGTATGGGGAGGGGTGACGTTCCATCTTTAATTGTAACTTTTCCACCATGACCTTAGAGACGATGTTCTCGTTGCTCCCACCATTGATGATCACATCACCAACTTTTCGATTCACTGTACACCTAGTTTGAAAGATGTTATATCGTTGTGGGTGTACTTTTTTCCTTGGTGTATATAATGGTCCCCTCACGACGAGTGACTTGCCACGGTCCTGTAGAACCCATTCCGCCTCAACAGCTACTTCCTCAGTGGTTTGTTCATCTTCATAAGATTCAAAGTCTTCTTTCGCTGCATCATCTTCAGCGCCCCCTTCGTTGATAGTCAAGTGGGCTCCGGAGCATTAAGGGCAGGTGTTTAATAAGTGGCCTAATTGGCCACAGCGGTAACAACTGTTTGGCCTCGACCGACCATAAGGCTTTGGAATCCTGCTCAGACCTGCAATTGTGGGCGCTATACGTTGAGGCCTAAATGAGCTGCTCCCCGTGTCACGGCTCACAGTTGTAGAAGGTTGAGGATGTCCTCCTACATGCGCTCTTTTCCTCGTGTCAGCACTGATTCTTGCGTGGAAACCGCAATGGGGGCCCGAGTTGAAGGATAAGGCTGAGTGGGGACTTTAGCAAGTTATGTTTCCACCCTACCTGCCAACTGAACCGCTTTATCCATGGTTCTGACTAAGTGCATCTGAAGTCGGTCCTGAATCGCCGGCCGTAACTCACCTATGAATCGTGCTACCTTCTATGATTTAATTTCTGACTGGTCATTCTGTGTTGTCAACCACTGAAATTCTTCGGTGTAATCTGTGACAGTCTGATTCCCCTTACGACAATTTTGGTATTTAATAATACCTGCTTTTAATCACTAGGGAGGAATCGTGATCGTAGAATGCATTTCATCCATGGCCATGATCGGATGAGCTCCTTGTTTTGTCAGGCACGTGAGAGTTGTAACTGCTCCCATCATGCATAAGCACTAACTTTTAATTTGAACACTACTAATTTTACCTTTTATGTTCTGGTACATCCATGTAATCAAAATATCATTCTACTTCGGCTATCCAGTCAAGGAAATCTTCTATACGTAACAAGACATTAAAGTTAGGAAGTTCGGCCTTACCTCCACAATCCCTCTCAGCATGATCTAGTCGATTGGCTTCGTGGGCTAGTTGTCGGGTAAAGCCGTCATCGAGGTCCTCATCACTAGAGCTCGAATCATCTGGAATAGCCATACGATTCACCAGTGATATGCTTTACGAAAATCCAAGTTGTGCAATACAACAACCACGAGTAGTTGAGCATCGCCTTGAGCTCGGGGGGAAAGTAACGCATCCGCAAGACGGTCAAGGGTTGTCTACAATCCTTGCATGGTTAACTGACTCTCTAGGTGGAAAGCTTCCATTTTTTCTTAAAGATAACAAATCATTGGATCACCGTCCACAGGATTTTGGTTTATACCTTTGTTGTTTATCATCGGCTTGAGGGTAGTCCTCGCTTTGATACCAATTAACATAGGGATAGGCTTGATGAGGTCGATCACCGTCTTCCTCAAGGGGATAACTACTTTGAATCTACGGAGCTTCTCTAGACTCCTCACATAAATACCTCAAATCCTTGAGGAAAATAAGAAAATAGAAATAAATTCTAGAAAATTCAAATTTTCATTAATAGATAATAAAAATGAATTTACAATCTCTTAAATAGTGATAACAAAAGTAGTAATAAGTTTAAGAGTCAAACTCTAACCTAAACTCCCTAAAATTCGTAATTACTAAAAATAGTAAAATTCCAACTCTAATAAAAAATTTAATTCTAATAAAACTCTTCTAAAGCATAATTTCTAAAAATAAAAATTTTAAATAAACTTTCGCTAGAAGAGTCCTATAATGATTACAAGTTATTTTTAAAAAGAACAAAAAATAAAATCTAACACTCATATATATAGATATATATATATATATCATAATTACTAAAAATAGTAATTTTTCTTAAAATTTTGTTTTTGAGCTAAAAGCGTGTTTTATAATGAAACAGATAGATGCGACCCACTTTGTGAGTCAATTCACATCAGATAGTCCATTTCGGTAAAGATTGATAGGTCGTGTGTCCTGTAACAATTCCCAGATCAAAAGTTATGATTAATTTACAGTACCCCTTCTTTTGGTCAAACCAAGCTAAGAATGTATATTTGACACCTTCAATATCATAAAATATACATATAGACTATATTATGTTATATGTTGTTTTAAAATAATATTAAAATTTGAATTTTCAAATTTTCGGTAATTTCCCTCCACATTTAAAAAGTGTTGATACTTTTATATTGTGGGTTTTGTCCCACATCGAATTTGACAAAGTAAACTATCTGGTATATAAGATAGTATTTTTGCCTAGGGCTTGTGCCCCTTTTAGGGGGCATGTGAATTTGGTCCTGTGGGGGAGCTATGTCAATAGCTCTAATCTGTGCCATTAACCACACACGAGCGCGGAGCCGAGCTAAGTCCGAGTCCGTGTGCGTGTGCGCGTGCGCGACACGATGCGACGGGACGGGCTAGGCTGGGCGTGGACGTGGGCGTGGGCGCGGGTGCGGGTGCGGGTGCGGTGTTATGGGTACTCGCGGGACTTTATTTGCGAGAGTGTACTCGCACTTGTGCCTTTTTGTTTTAAGCCAGAGAGATGCATCCCTTCCAGTTAGTCGCACCAGTTGGGTTTAAACCCAACGGACCTAAACTTTTGTAAAAGGTGTTTATACACCACTTCGGAGTCTATATAAAGACTACCGATTCCAATTTTATATATACGAAAATACTCTCTCTTATAAAATTCTCTCTGATACGGTTTTCATTTTCATTACTGAGTTCATCGCTGAGTCAACTTAGCACTTTCGGATTAAACTGCAAGTGGTTCGAGCCCGCGTACGTTGAGTGCACTGCTAGGACCGTGTTATAGTCGTTGTATCCTGGAGGTCGATTGCTCTGGAAACCTGTTGCACTTGGGACGCTGTCCAAGGGGAGTAAATTTGATTTCAAGCCGAGTGACTCAGTTACGCCTCGACTCAATTCAATAAGTTCTTCTTTCTCAAAATCTTATTTTCTTTTTTGGTTCTCAATTTTAATATTCTATTTAATTCAATCGAATTTGTTGAATTATATAAACTATGGCTACAGTAACAGTAAATGCTTCTACTGAGTTAGCCAAAATCGAACCATTTGCTGGACAATGCTTTAAACGGTGGAAACAAAAACTGATGTTTGCTTTGACCACCTTGAAAGTTTCATACATTTTATCTGAATCATTTACTATAGATCCAGCAAATCAAACTGAAGTAACAGATGAAAATAATTGTAAAAACTATATTCTAAATTCTTTATCTAACGAATTATATGATGTGTATGCTTCTTACGCGTCCGCTAAAGACATATGGACTGCTTTGAAAAAGAAATATATATTGGAAGATGCAGGCGCTAAGAAACATGCAATTGCTAATTTCCTTCATTATGAAATGATAGACGATAAACCTATCACAAATCAAATTCATGATTTTCAAAGTCTAGTTTACGAACTATCGACAGAAGGAATTAAGTTAGATGAAGTATTTCTGTCAGGAGCGCTAATAGAAAAACTACTGCCCTCCTAGAAAGAATATAAGAATAGAATGAAACATAAAAAGAACGGTGTTTCTTTAGAAACCACTATCGTACATATACGAATAGAGGAGGCCAATAGAATCAGGGACCAAAAAGAAAATGAAAATGAGATAGATTCAAAGGTGCATCTTGTGGAATCAAGTCGGGCAAATAATAAGAAAAATGGCAACTGTCATAACTGTGGCAAACCTGGACATTACGCAAATGAATGCAGGCTCAAAAAGAAGAATGCAAATAATCAATTCAAGAAAAAGGGAAACTGCTACAACTGTGAAAAGCCTGGACATCATGTTAAAGCCTGTAGGCTTAAGAAAAACAAAGATAAGCCGCAGGCTAATCTTACAGAAACAGGCAATGAGTCTGACATGGTAGTAGCTGTGGTGTCAGAAGTCTTCCTGATAAACGACTTGGAGTGGGTACTAAACACTGGTGCAACCAGGCATGTGTACAAGGATCGTAGCATGTTTACCTCCTATGAAGTATCAGGAGATGATGAACAGGTGTTCATGGGTAATGCTAGAACGTCTCCAGTTGTAGGGAAAGGGAAAGTACTTCTGAAACTCACTTCTGGAAAGACTCTAATGTTGAATGATGTCCTACATGTGCCCGACATTAGACGAAACTTGGTCTCTGGTTCGCTCCTCAATAAGGCTGGTGTTAAGTTAGTATTTGATTCAGATAAGCTTGTAATGACCAATAATGGAACTTTTGTTGGTAAAGAATACTGTAGTGATGGTTTATTCATTGTAAATGTATCCAATGATGATAATAATAAGGCATTTAGTTCTGTTTATATCGTTGAACCTTTTTATCTATGGCATAGTAGATTAGGTCATGTGAATAAAGTATCTTTGAAGAAAATGAAAAGATTAGGTTTATTACCTAATATATCTAATGAAGAATTCGAAAAATGTGAAACATGTGTAGAATCAAAATTCATTAGAAAACCTTTTAAACGAATAGAAAGATCATCTGTTATATTAGAGTTAATACACAATGACTTAGGTGATTTTAGAAATCACATGTCTAGAGGTGGAAAAAGATATTACATAATTTTTGTGATAATTACTCTAGGTTCATTAGAGTCTATTGTTAAGAAACAAAGATGAAGCTTTAGATGCTTTTTTTAAATACAATATTGAAGTTGAAAATCAATTAAATATAAAAATTAAAAAACTTAAAACAGATAGAGGAGAAGAATATGAATCTTCTCAATTTAGAGAATTATGTGAAAAGAATGGAATAGTTCACGAAACTACATCTCCTTATACACCAAAACAGAATGGAATAGCAGAACGTAAGAATAGAACCCTAAAAGAGATGATGAATGCTATGTTAAACAGTTCGGGCTTACCCTCAAATATGTGGGGAGAAGTATTCTATCTGCTTGTTATATCCTAAATAGGATTCCTTCTAAATCTTCTGAACAAACACCTTATGAACTTTGGAAGAATCATGTTCCTACTTACAAATATATTAAAGTGTGGGGGTGTCTTGCTAAAGTAGGATTGCCTGAAACTAAGAAAAGAAAATTAGGTCCTAAAACGACTGACTGTGTATTTATAGGTTACGCACAAAACAGTGCAGCCTATAGGTTTCTAGTTTTAAAAACTAAAGACAATATTCTGGATCCTAATACAATTATAGAAGCTAGGGATGTAGAGTTCTTTGAGAACGTATTCCCTATGAAATCTAAATCTATAGGAATAGAGAAAGTCAATGAATCAGATATTGCGTCTACTAGTAAAAATATTTACGAGGAAGTAGTAGAAGAGATACAACCAAGAAAAGTACTAGGGTTAGAAGAGAAACTAATATAGGAGATGGTTTTTTCACATTCTTAGTAGAAGATGATCCTACAACCCATACAGAAGCTATTAATTCTCCAGATGCAACCTTTTGGAAGGAAACAATAAATGATGAGTTGGAATCTATAATATCTAATAATACTTGGGAACTTGTAGACCTACCACATGAAAACAAACCAATAGGCTGTAAATGGGTGTTTAGAAAGAAACTAAAACCAGATGGAACTATTGATAAGTTTAAGACTAGATTGGTAGCAAAAAGCTTTAAACAAAAGAAATGAATAGATTACTTTGATGCATATTTCCCTGTAACTAGAATTACATCAATTAGGGTCTTAATAGCGATAGCCTCCATATATAAACTGGTGGTACACCAGATGGACGTTAAGACGGCTTTCCTAAATGGAGACCTAGAAGAAGAAATATATATGGAGCAACTTGAGGGTTATAAGATATCAGGTAAAGAAAATAAAGTATGTAGACTAGTTAAATCACTATATGGTTTAAAACAAGCTCCTAAACAATGGCATGAAAAATTTGATAGTGTTTTAAAATCAAATGGTTATCATATAAATGATGTAGATAAATGTGTATATAGTAAAATTTCTGAAAATGATTATGTTATTATATGCCTTTATGTTGATGACAAGCTTATTTTTGGAACTAATATTAAATTAGTTAATGCAACTAAGAAATTCTTGTCATCTAAGTTTGACATGAAAGACTTAGGAGAGGCTAGTGTAATCTTGGGTATTGAAGTAACCAGGAAAAATGGTGTTATTATATTATCACAATCTCATTACATTGAGAAGATATTGAAGTTTAACCATTTTGACTGTTTACCTGTCAGTACTCCTTATAATTATAGTGTGACTCTCATGAAGAATACAGAAAATAGTGTGTCTTAATTAGAGTATTCTAGAATAATTGGTAGCCTTATGTATCTAACAAACTGCACTAGACCAGACATATCTTTTGCAGTAGGAAGGCTAAGTAGATATACACATAATCCTGGAAAAGAACATTGAAATGCCTTATCTAGGATTTTGAGATACCTAAAAGGTAGTATAGCCTATGGTTTACATTATAATGGTTATCTTGCTATATTAGAAGGATATAGTGATGCTAACTGAATCAGTAATTCAGATAAGACAAAATCTACGAGTGGATATGTTTTCACTTTGGGTGGAGGAGCAGTCTCTTGGAAGTCTACCAAGCAGACATGTATCTCTCGGTCTACTATGGAATCTGAGTTTATTGCCTTAGAAAAGGCTGGATCAGAAGCCGAGTGGCTTAGAAATCTCTTAGCTGATATATCATTGTGGCCAAAGCCTGTATTGGCCGTGTCTATTCATTGTGACTGTCAAGCAGCTATAGCGAAAGCAAAGAGTAAAATATATAATGGAAAGAGCAAGCATATTAGACTCAGACACAATATGGTGAAACAAATGTTGCGTGATGGAGTTATATCTATTAACTTTGTGAGGTCAGAAAAGAATCTAGCAAATTCTCTGACTAAAGGACTATCTAAAAGGTTAGTCAATGATACATCGAAGGGAATAGGGCTGAGCCTAATATATGAGCTGCCAGTGTCGGCAACCCAACCTATACAAGTGGAGATCCCATGAGATAGGTTCAATGGGTAAACAACAAGACACGAGGTAGACGATTACATTGAGTTGTATGAGCCCCTTCTATGGTGTACAGTGCGAGCAGCAACGAAGAAGGATGAATTGTTAGAACTCTTAATGAATCCATAGCCATATATTTGGTGATGTATACAGTTGCTGCATATACTTGATGGAATTCACCTATATGGGTATGGAGGTGGAGGCCGCTTCCTATGAGAATCTGGGCGAATTCTCTAGAGCACTCATGAAATCCAGGTAATGGTGTATGGCCGAAACGCACTGAACCGCAAAATCACTTGCAGAGGAAGAGTTGTGTGAGTGGCATGTACTTGTGATCTACATTAAAAGGATTCAGGTTCAAGACTATGGTATCACCTGTTTCCTGTAGACCTGTCTTGCTTACTCTAATGTCGGTTCAAGTCTATGGTGACACCGGCACCATTGCACAACTATTACGCTTTAATCTGAAAGAGTTTTATTTTAAAACATGTGGGGGATTGTTATATTTTGTTTTAAAATAATATTAAAATTTAAAATTTTAAATTTTCGGTAATTTCCCTCCACATTTGAAAAGTGTTGGTACTTTTATGTTGTGGATTTTGTCCCACATCGGATTTGATAAAGTAAATTATTTGGTATATAAGATAGTATTTTTGCCTAGGGCTTGTGCCCCTTTCAGGGGGCATGTGAATTTAGTCCTATGGGGGGCCTATGCCAATAGCTCTAATATGTGTCATTGACCACACACGCGCCCGCGTGCGCCGAGCCGAGCCGAGCCTAGTCTGAGTCCATGTGCGTGTGCATGTGCGTGTGCGCTACCCGACGCGACGAGACGGGACGAGCCGAGCCGGGCCGGGCTGGGCGTGGGCGTGGGCGTGGGCGTGGGCGCGGGTGCGGGTGTGGTGTGAGTATACTCGCGTAGGTGTGTGTGTTTATGGGTACTCGCGGGACTTTATTTGTGAGAGTGTACTCACACTTGCGCCTTTTTGTTTTAAAACAGAGAGATACATCCCTTCCGGTTGGTCGCACCAGTTGGGTTTAAACCCAACGAACCTAACCTTTTGTAAAGGGTGTTTATACATTACTTCAGAGTCTATATAAAGACTACCGATTCCAATTTTATATATACGAAAATACTCTCTCTTATAAAACTCTCTCTGATACGGTTTTCATTTTCATTATTGAGTTCATCGCTGAGTCAACTCAGCACTTTCGGATTAAACTGCAAGTGGTTCGAGCCCGCGTACAGTGAGTGCACCGCTAGGACCGGGTCATAGTCGTTGTATCCTGGAGGTCAATTGCTCTGGAAACCTGTTGCACTTGGGATGCTGTCCAAGGGGAGCAAATTCGATTTCAAGCCGAGTGACTCAGTCACGCCTCGACTCAATTCAATAAGTTCTTCTTTCTCAAAATCTTATTTTCTTTTTTGGTTCTCGATTTTAATAGTCTATTTAATTCAACCAAATATTCCAACATATTAACTCATTTAATTGACTAAATTGTGGTAGCCATATGTACTAAGTCCCAATCTATAAAAAAAAATAAAAAATAAAAAAAACAAAAAAAAAACTAATTAGTTGAATAATTCTAACATTTGATTCATGAACACTTGTTTATTGAAATAATATAAGAGGATATTTTTTACTTTATCGGTCAAGTAAATGCTCACTAACGCAGTTGTCACGGAATCAGATGGTTTAAATTTTTGTTCATGATAGACCCGACCTCACCCAAGGCGGTGCAGCCCATACCGTGGGGTCCACATTGTTGTGTGTATTTTGTATCCACTCCCCCCATCGATCAGTTTTTTAAGATCATTTTAGAGAATTAATTGAAAACTTAAGATGATCCAATTATCAGGTGGACCATACTCCAAGAAACATTGATGATTGAACACCACCATTTAAAACTTCTTAGGGCCCACCTTAATGTTTTCTTAGTTTTTGTTTGCTATCTAATCTGTTGAATAATTTCCTATGGTATGGTCCACCTGATAGTTGTATCTACTTCATTTTTTAAGCAATTCTCTAAAATGTTACGAAAAAAATGGATAAAGGGAATACAAAATACACACATCAAGGTGGGCAACCCTGATAGAGCCGCACCTTCACATTGATTCCCGGATCACACCTAATCCACGCTTCGTGGTGCGGCACATTCCAGGTACAGTACAGAGAAGAAACCAGAAGTGTGGACATGTGAAGCTTTGGTGGGCCTCACCATGAGGTACATATCAGATCCACACTGTCCATATATTTTTTCATACAATTTTATTGAATGATACAAAAAACGAGGCAGATCCAATGACTAAGTCGGCCACACTACAAATACAGTAGGAATTAGAAGCCAACCATAGGAAACTTCTTTAGGCCACATAAGACTTTGATCAAGCTGATATTTGTGTTCTCCCTTCATCTAGGTCTTTGTGACCTTACGAAGAGGTTAGATGACTAATAAACCTTACAGTGGACTCTAAGAAGATTTCAATAATAGTCATTCAACCTCTGCTGCTTCTGTGGTGTGGTCCACTTCAGCTTTGGATGTGCCTCATTTTTGGATTCATGCTCTAAAATGATATGTCAAAGTTGATGGACGGTTTGGATCTAAAATATAAATCAGTGTGGGGCTGAGAGAAGTTACAATCGTTAAAAATTGAAATTTTTTCTTTTTTAGTCGTTGTCTTTTTTAGGACAGATCATCCGAGATGTCCAACGTTAGATCAATGGTTGGGATCCTATCAAGACTGTACAAATTGACAAAATATGGAATATAAACTAAAGGGCCCGAATCATCCATATCGATGGCTAAAAAGGCCAAAACATTAGTAAACAGTGCCGGCCCCACCATGGACAGATTAGACAATTCGACCTGTGGATTGATCTAGACCAGTTATCTGGTTCAAAAATTGGATGATCCCAAGAAAGGGAAGGCAAAAATGAAAAAAAAAAAAAAAAAAAAAAAAAAAAAAAGAAAAGAAAAGAAAAGAAAAGAAAAGAAAAAAAAAAGCAAAACAGGAAATGAACAAAAATAAATAAATAAATAAAAAGCAAACAATAAAACATAATAATAATAATAATAATAATAAAGAAGAAGAAAGACTTTAGTAACTGTACTGACTCTCTCGCCTATATAATGCCTCCCCTCCTATTCTCTTCCTACACCATCACAGATCCCCCCAACCAAATCAAATGGATCGCCTCCACCTCTCCTCTCTTACTAATAAACCCTTTCCATTTCCAATCTTTTTCTCCATTTTCCCTTTCTTATTTAGCTTTCTCTTATTCTCTTCCCTCATTTTCTCTAATTCTTTTGTTTTTGCCAGTGTCAGTAACAGTAATGCCTTGTCCACGCAACACCAATGCATTGAAGACCACTTCTCTGCTTTGCTTCACCTGAAACAGGGCTTTAACTTCTCTGGTGAGTACACCATCACTACACTGTCCTCTTGGAATCCTGATAACAGGGATTGCTGCTCTTGGGAAGGCATCACCTGCGATGGTGCCACTGGTCACGTGACCAGTCTCGACCTCAGCGAGCTCCGTATCTACGGTCGGATTGATTTTGTAAGCCTCTTTCGTCTTCAGAGCCTGCAGAGGCTCAACCTCGCTTCCAATTACTTTGATCCCTCTCCATTTCCTACTGGGTTTGAATATCTCACCAGTTTGACCCATCTCAACCTCTCTTCTTTGCAATTTTATGGCCAAATCCCGCTGGAAATCTCCCGCTTGACCACTTTGGTGTCCCTCGATCTATCTTACAATCAATATGCCTTCGATACTCCGAAACTTGAAAACTCGAACATTGGAGCATTCGTCCAAAATCTTTCCAGTCTAAGAGAACTCCATCTCGACTTGGTAAGCATCTCAGCGCAAGGTAGTGAGTGAGGCTTGGCCTTATCCTCGGCACTCCCTCTTCTCCACGAGTTGAGCTTGAGAGAATGTGGTCTATCAGGCCCCATCCATCCTTCCCTTTTCAGGCTGCCAAACCTACAAACCCTGGATGTAGGATACAATCCACTTCTCACAGCTGGCGAAATCCCTCCAAACAATACTATCAGGCAGCTGTACCTATCCGCCACTGGATTTTGTAGCAATCTACAAGATTCGTACGGTAATTTCACAATGCTAACCACATTAGAACTCCGTTATTGCTATCCAGGAGGCCCATTTCCATCATCGATTGTGAAGCTCGACAACCTCGTGTATTTGGATCTTTCAAGCAGTGGTTTCAGTGGACCATTGCCATCCTCTCTTGCCAACCTCAGCAATCTCGCTCATTTGGATCTTTCATCGAATGGTTTCAGCGGACCATTGCCATTCACTCTTGCCAACCTCAGCAACCTCGTTGATTTGGATCTTTCATCCAGTGGTTTCAGTGGACTAATTCCATCCTCTCTTGCCAACCTCAACAAGCTTGTTCATTTGGATCTTTCATCCAATGATTTCAGCGGTCCAATCCCATCATCATTATTTTCACTCCCATCACTAAGAGAGCTTCATCTCCAAGAAAACCAATTTAGTGGTGAGCTTGGGGAGTTCCAAAACGCATCCTCTTCACTGCTTGAGATCATCTACTTGTATGAAAACAAGTTGGAGGGGCCCATTCCAAGGTCAATCTTTCAACTCACAATGCTTACAGAGCTCCAACTTTACTCCAATAATTTCAATGGCACAATCCCTTCTTTGTATGGAAATGCACTTCATAATTGTACAGAGCTCAACTTTTCAAACAATTCACTCAGTGGGACCATTCCTTCATCATTGCTTTCACTCCCATCATTACAATGGTTGTATCTCCAGGATAACCAATGTAGTGGTCAACTTGACCAATTCCACCACCCATCCTCTTCTCTGTTAATGACAATCAACTTGGATAACAATAAGTTGAATGGGCCTATTCCAAAGTCAATCTTTGAACTCCCCATGCTTAGGAGGCTCCATCTTTCGTCAAACAATTTCAGTGGTGACGTGGACCTTGGCTTATTCCAAAACCTTAAGAACCTCTTGGACCTGGATCTTTCGGATAACAACTTCTCAGTCCATGATGGCAGAAGCAATTCAACCTCCATGTCCTTCCCCCATATTCAATATTTGTCCTTGGGATCTTGTAACATTTCTAAATTTCCAAATATCTTGAGAAACCAAGAATCTATGGATTTCATAGACCTTTCCAACAACAACATCAATGGTGAAATACCAAAGTGGCTATGGAAGTTGGGAAACAGTCCTTTATCTTATTTGAATCTTTCTCACAATGCTCTTGAGGAATTAGAGCAACCATTTCCCTATTATTCTTTAAGTTCGTTGAAATATCTTGACCTAAGCTATAACAAGTTAAAAGGCTCAATTCCAATCCCTCCTTTATCTTCCATTTTTTTTTCACTTTCAAGCAATCATTTTAGTGGAGAAGTTCCCTCACTTGTTTGCAGTTGCACTTTTTTACAAGTCTTCGATCTGTCTCACAACCACTTTCGTGGTTCTATTCCACCATGTTTGGGTCAAATCAGTGATGCCCTCATTGTGTTGAATCTTGGAGGAAATGCATTTCATGGCCCTTTGCTTCAAACATTCAAAGAGGAGTGCACTCTAGAGACACTTGATCTCAATGGAAATCAATTGGAAGGACAGGTGCCAAGTTCTTTGGCCAGGTGCAAGAAGCTAGAGGTGTTAAATCTTGGAAACAATCAAATACATGACACCTTTCCTTTCTGGATAGAAAATTTATCCCAGTTGCACATTCTCATCTTGGGATCCAACAAATTTTATGGCACCATTGGGCACCCCCAAGAAAATCATACATTTTCACTATTACAAATCTTTGATCTCTCTAACAATAACTTCACGGGTAAGCTGTCATCAAATATGTTTAGGAGCTGGAAAGCAATGATGGAGACCAAATCTCAATCTCAATTTCTTAGCAAAACAGTCGGCGATGGATACTATCAAGATAAAGTGACTATAGTGAGTAAAGGGCAAAATATGGAACTGGTAAAGATCATTACTGCTTTCACGGTAGTGGATCTCTCAAATAACCAATTTCATGGGGACATTCCAAAATCGGTTGGGAATTTAAAGTCGTTAGTTGTGCTTAATATGTCCTATAACCATTTCACAGGCCGAATTCCAGCATCATTTGGAAACATTAAAGCTCTTGAGTCATTAGATCTGTCACATAATAATGTGTCAGGAGAGATTCCTTGGCAGCTAACAAAGCTAAACTTCCTTGCGGTGTTGGACCTTTCGCAAAATCTCCTTGCTGGAAGCATACCACAAGGTCAGCAATTCAATACATTCACGAATAAATCTTTTCTTGGGAACTCGGGATTATGTGGCACTCCACTGTCAAAGAAATGTAAACTCGTTGAGGCACCTGCATCACCACCATTGGCACAATCGGAAAGCAAATATGACTGGAAATCCATGTGGATTGGCTTTGGAGTCGGATATGGAGTGGGAATGGGAATCCTTTTTTGGACTCTAGCACTTTGGACAAATGGAATGAGAGAATTCACTATATTTATTGATAAAGTGCTTATGTTGATTTTTCCATGTGAGGCATTTATTCTAATGCACAGATACTAAGAGGATTGGAGCTAGGAGGATCGAAAGAACTCAAGGGAATAGAAGCGTAAGAGAAGAAGGATAATATTTATATTTTTGTATATGATGTATTCAGTATATGTTGATGGCTATATAATAGGCGAGGCTTGTCCCCTTTTTGTGGAGCCCACCTGCATGTTTGTACACATTTTTATCAAATCAACAAAGTTACAGGTGGTGTGCTCCCACCTTTCTGGAAAAAAAAATCTATATACTGATAGTTTTGTATTTCATACTTGTGGTTTTCATTTAATTAGTTTTGTTAATTTGCTAAACAGAGTATTAATTATTCAATTTCCACTACTTGAGCCTTATATTATTGGCACTACGGTTGTTCAAGTTGTTATCTGATCTCTAGTCAATACATGACATGACCGAGTCATTGGGGAATTGTCTGGGTGACTCATGGGGTCAAACTGGATTGGGTCCATCTATCAGATAAGCTTAGATTTTTGTAGGTGGTCCATCTAATTGAAAAACTATAATTTAAACAGTTTAGTTTGTATTACACAATTTTCGAGTAACCTGCATATTGTCAATGGCGCCTTCCTACTCTACAAGAGTATCGATGTATTTCTCTAATATATTATCAGAATTTTTATGTCTTTGCACAATATATTATCAAACTATTGAAAGATGAACCAGAGTGGAAAGGTTGAGGCCCAATGCATCCAATAATAATACACTAGACTCTGTTTTAGAGAGTATTAATTAAGGTGGATCACATATGAATGTATTTCCAGGACTCAGATTGGGTGTTCACCCTGCTACCACAGTATGTTTGGTGACCTTGTGGGATGTCGGAGCAGATTAGGTCTTACCCGATAAGACCGTTGGTGTGTGTTACTCAGATCCAAATCTCAGGTGGACCACACCACTGAAAACCGTGGTGATTTGATGCGGACACCAAGCCATTCAAAGTATATCAACGTAGGGCACCGTGGTGATTTGATGCGGACACCAAGCCATTCAAAGTATATCAACGTAGGACACCACTGAAAACCATGGTGATTTGATGCGGACACCAAGCCATTTAGATTGGGTGTTCACCCTGCTACCACAGTATGTTTGGTGACCTTGTGGGATGTCGGAGCAGATTAGGTCTTACCCGATAAGACCGTTGGTGTGTGTTACTCAGATCCAAATCTCAGGTGGACCACACCACTGAAAACCGTTGGTGGTGATTTGATGCGGACATCGTGGTAAACGATTTCTCATCCCCTACTTCTTTTTCATTCTCTCTTTTCTCAAGGTATTCTTTTCTTTAACCTCATTCTCTTCTTTTTCTCCTAATCTCAAAAGATTTTCTTTCCCTTTTCATTCCCACATAAAACCCATCATCCAAATCTATATTTAAAGAACCACCATTTTTTTTTTCTCTGAATTTAATTGGATCCGGCAAAAGATATAAAGACACGTCTTCTATGCCTGTGTCCTAGCAGTGTTTAGTCCCCATCCAAATTGGTTCATATAAAGACATGTTGCGGTGTGATGTTTTACCTATGGATGTAGGTCACATCATTTTAGGGAGGCCGTGGTTATACGATAGAGATGTCATGATTTTTGGTCGCTTGAACGTGTGTACATTCACGCATGAGGGCAAGAAAATCAAGATTAATCCGTTGCCACCCAAGAGCCACACAGACAAGGCTATGAATGTGAAAACGAGTGAGTCAAGGAAGGATGTGAGGAAATCTATTCCGAAGTCTCTACATATCATAAATGCAAAAGAGTTTGAGAAAGAGACAGAGGATGATTCGACGGTGTACACCCTAATGGCTAGGGAAGTTACACCCGAGGTTCATGTAGAGTTATCCCCTGAGGTGACTTCGGTTCTTAAGGAGTACAGTGATGTATTCCCCGAGGATTTACCGGATGAGCTTCCACCTATGCGGGACATCCAACATGCCACTGATTTCGTTTCGGGGTCTTCTTTACCGAACCTTCCTCATTACAGGATGAGCTCCTGCAAAAGGGTTTCATCCTTGAGAGTATGAGTCTGTGTGTCGTACCAGCGCTATTAACGCCTAAGAAAGATGGTACGTGGCGGATGTGAGTGGATAGTAGGGCCATTAATAAGATCACGATCAAGTATCGGTTTCCGATACCGAGGCTTGATGATATGTTAGACATGATGGCCAGATCCACCATTTTTTCCAAGATAGACCTCAAGAGCGGGTATCACCAGATACGCATACGCCCTGGAGATGAGTGGAAGACAGCCTTCAAGACGAAGGATAGGTTGTACGAGTGGTTGGTCATGCCCTTTGGCTTGACTAATGCACCCAGTACTTTTATGCGTGTGATGACCCAGGTTTTGAGACCCTTTATGGGGAAGTTCTTAGTGGTTTATTTTGATGACATACTCATATATAGTACCACTAAAGAGCTGCATCTCGACCACTTGAGACAGGTCTGTAGTGTCCTGAGGGCGGAGAGGTTATGTGCGAACCTTAAGAAATGTTCATTCTTGTTTGATAGAGTTGTCTTCTTAGGGTTCATAGTGTTGTTTGTAGGGATGCGAGCAGATTCAGAAAAAGTTAAGGCCATAGTTGACTAGCCTGAACTGCGGAACATACATGAAGTGAGAAGCTTTCATGGCTTAGCCACATTTTATCGTCGGTTCATTCGAGGGTTTAACACTATTATGGCTCCCATTACTGATTGCATTAAAAAGAGAGAGTTCATATGGTCTAAAGGCCGCAACTAAGGCATTCAAAGATATTAAGGGCAAGATGATAGAGGCTCCCGTCATGCGACTTCCAAATTTTTTTAAAGTCTTCGAAGTAGCGTGTGATGCTTCAGGCGTAGGTATAGGAGGAGTACTAAGCCAAGAGAGTCATCCAGTTGCCTATTTCAGTGAGAAACTGAATGAGGCAAAACAAAAGTATTCCACCTATGACAAAGAATTTTATGCAGTAGTGCAATCGCTACGTCATTGGCGTCATTATCTTCTACTGCAAGAATTTGTCTTGTTTTTTTATCACGAGGCTTTGAGGTATTTGAATTTCCAAAAGAAGCTTAACCCAAGGCATGCCAAGTGGGCAGTGTTTCTTCAGGAATATTCATTTGTCCTGAAACATAAAGTCGGGATCGAGAACAAACCAGCCGATGCCCTTGGTAGGAGAGTGACATTGCTCAATTCCTTGAGTGTAGAAGTTGTCGGGTTTGAGCAATTGAAAGACGAGTATCCCATGTGTCCAGATTTTGGGGGAACATATGTGTCACTCTTAGATGCCCAGCATAGTTCGGGTGAGTTCGTGCTAAAAGATGGTTTCCTTTTTAAAGGAGACCAACTTTGTATTCCCCGCACTTCCCTCTGGGATTTTCTTGTTTGGGAGCTTCATGCTTGAGGTATTGCTAACCATTTTGGTCGAGATAAGACCATCGCCCTAGTGGAGGATCGATTTTATTGGCCAAGTCTTAAGCGAGACGTAGCCAAAATTTTAGGGCAATGTCGAACATATCAACTGGCAAAACAGAAGAAGCAGAATACTGGATTGTACACGCCATTGCCAGTGCCACACGCACCGTGGCAAGACATCAATATGGATTTCGTGCTTAGACTTCCCAAGACAATTAAAAAGCACGATTCCATTTTTGTGGTCGTGGACCGTTTCTCAAAAATGGCCCACTTCCTCCCTTGTTCTAAAACCTCAGATGCGTCCAACATAGCCAAGATTTTCTTTGAAGAGGTGGTTCGCTTACATGGTTTACCTAAGACCATAGTATCTGACAGGGATGTCCGGTTTACTAGTTATTTTTGGAAGACATTATGGCATATGATGGGTACGAGACTCAGTTCTCGTCACCGCCTACCATCCTCAAACTGATGGTCAAGCGAGGTTGTGAATCGAAGTCTCGAAATCTACTACGATGTTTGGTGGGTGAACACATTAAAACTTGGGACTTAGTCCTGCCAGTCGCCGAGTTTGCATATAACAGTTCAGTTAATAGGTCTACGGGTATGAGTCCATTCGAGATTGTTAGTGGTTATATACCTAGATTACCCATAGATTTGTTACCTATGTCAGTCACTCAGAGGACCTCAGAGTCAGCCGATGCATTTTTCCATCACATTCATGAGTTGCATGCAGAGATTAGGAGGCAGATAAATGCTAGTAATGAACAATACAAAATTTCAGCTGACTTACATCGTAGAATTCAAGAATTTAATGAGGGTGATTATGTCATGGTTAGGATGAGGCCAGAACGGTTCCCACAAAGTACCGTTAAGAAGTTACAAGCACACAGTACTTGACCATTTAAGATTCTGAAAAAGATTGGGTCCAATGCGTATGTGATAGATCTTCCACCTCGCATGGGAATTAGTTCAACATTCAATGTGGAGGATCTAATGCCTTGTTCAAGCCATCCCATAGACCCTAATTTTGTTCCAAACCATTGGCCAATTTCTGAATTTTCTTCCCAACCTATACCACCTATGCCTACTATACTTGAGATAAGAGAAGAAATTGAAGGAATTGTGGATGAGCAAATTGTTTCCACTCGAGACGGTGGATTTCAGAGGTACTTAGTGAGGTGGAAGAACAGACTATCATCCGACTGTACATGGTTGACGGAAGCAGAGTTGCAGTGACTAGATCCAGATTTGTTAGAAAAGCACAAAAGTTTTATCTCGCCGGAGTCGAGATCTTCTCAGTCGAGGGGAGTTGATGCGGACACCAAGCCATTCAAAGTATATCAACGTAGGAGGCGTGCATTACCCGTGTCAATGTGGTTAGATGATGGATACGGGTCGGGTCTCTAGAGGTTGAAGACCTTACACATGTGTTCATGACATGTGTAAGTTGCTTAGAGGAGACATTTGGACCATTGGATCGCAAGGATGGTGTGATCGGACCGTTGGATCGTCACGGCCCACCTTCATTACACTACCTTCACGGCACTATCATCGGGGCCCATCGGGCATCTTAAATTTACATTTAGTTTATGAACATTTTAGTTAATTAAGTTTTGAGACAGTTTGTGCACAATTTTGTGCGAATTTCTTTTTTTTGACACTTTTTTTAAGTAGGAGTATTTTGGTAATTTCATGCAATTACAATTTTATAAGGGTTGCCCTATACCCATAGCATGTTATGTGATGTTTTATGAAAAAAGAAAAAAGAGCTTTTTCTTCTGACGATCTCGTCTTCGACTTCCAGTGATTGGAAGAGGGCATGAGGCCCAGGTAAACGATTTCTCATCCCCTACTTCTTTCTCCTTCTCTCTTTTCTCAAGGTATTCTTTTCTTTAACCTCATTCTCTTCTTTTTCTCCTAATCTCAAAAGATTTTCATTCCCACATAAAACCCATCATCCAAATCTATATTTAAAGAACCACCATTTTTTTTTCTCTGAATTTTCCAGATTTTCAATCAAGGAAATTTCTATTTTTCTAGATTAGAAAATCCACTTGGATCATTGGACGGACCCATTACAAGACGAAAGTTCTATCTTTCGCCGGATCCAATTAAATTCAAATTTTGAGATTCAATACTTCGTGTTTGTGATGGATGGTTCTAATCAATGCTATGTTGCCCTTATTTCCTTCTTGTGTTTATGATGTATAAATCAAGCTGATATTTATTTGTTTTTAAGATTGCACGAATCTGTCTCTTTCAAATAGCATGCTCATTTAAGGTTAGATTAGGCTGTCCTACATCATGATTGACCATTAAAACCTTATTGTAGGCCATAAAAGTTCTGGATGAAGCTGATCTTATGTATTTTCCCTTCAATCAGGTCCCTTTGACCTTATAAACAGGTTGGATGGGAAATAAAAATTACGTTGGGCTCTAGGGAATTTTTAATGGCAGCATTCAATCAACATTGTTTCATGTAGTGTGGTTCACTTGAGATTTGGATCTGATTAAGCTTTGGGACCATGTCATATTTGATCTGGAAGAACGAATGAATGTGTGGATATATAATACATTCATCAAGGTGGACCCACGATCAGGGTAACAACCACTAATGTATTACCCATGTAACACCTAACTCGCTGCTGGAAAAGCACCATGCCCCACCATGATGTAAGTGTTTTATCCGTGTGGTTTATCCATTTTTCTACCACATGAGGCTAAAAGTTGGGCAAATCCAAGTATCAGGCAGTCTACACTATAGGAAACAGTAGTGATTGAATGCCCACCATTATTATGAACTTCCTGAGAGCCATAAAATTTGTATCAAGTTGATATTAGGGTTTTCCCTTCATCCATGTATCTGTGTTGTGTCAATGTTGTATAGCAAATAAACATTACAGTGGACCCTTGAAAGTTTTTAATGGTGGGCATTCAATCACCAGTCTTCCTGAGGCGTGGTATACCTGAGATTTGGATCTGCCTCATTTTTGGGCTCATGCCCTAGCCCAAAAATGAGCTGGAAAAATGAATGGACAACATGAATAAAATACATACATCATGGTGGGGCTCACATGTCGTGATGGGCAGGGTCAGTATGGTTAGGTCGAATATGTACCCAACCAGGCCCATCCTGACAGTAACACATGTTCCAGTCAGATCCCACCACATCATGTCACCGTGAACATCTGTGGTGGCTCTTTCCATGGTCACTGTCTACACAGCTTTCTACGAGGATAAATAAACTACGTAGATTATGTACTACCCCTGCTTCCACTGACAATGGTATAGGCAGGACATGACATGTGAATGGTGGAGCCTAGATTATCAAAGATGGGGCCCATGCATAGAATGTTTGGCCTTATCTCTGACAGGCTGGGCTCTACGTATCACACCTGCCAAGGGCAGTATCCAATCTACATCCTCAATGGGCATGATTCTCTGATCTGATTCGGCACCACAAGTCAGTATTAAAAATAAGGATGACTCAGACGAGTCATGACTCAACTAAGGACCGAAGAGGGCCAGGTTGATCTTATCCTAGTCCCTAACCTTCTTTCTTATTATCAAAAGCTTCTTTTCTAAGATGGTTTTGCCAAACACTCCCACACCCCCAAAATGCGGGTGAGATGACTTACCATCCCACATTCCATTGATTGGCAGACATCCAAACAATCCCTTAATTTCTAGGACACAATAAGCTTAACTTGATCCACCAAAGACCAGCTCACCAGCAAAAGGAAGAGGCTTACTTATCAATTGACAATGAAAAAAATTACATTAATTTCAATACATTGTGATGTTACAGTTCTGATTCAGCAGAAACTGAACCTGTTTCTCGATTGAGATTTGGAGCAATGTAATTTCAAAATTTACATAAATTACAAATGAAGAACAATGCTCCATTGAGAAACGACCAGAGAAATTTTTCTATCAATCTTGGGAACGAAAATCATGCCATCGTAGTGAATCTTTTGTTATAAGTCAGCTGTTCATACCAATGCCATGGTCTTGGGTTCAAAAGTCTACACAACCATCAACACATCAATGCCCTGCCACCCCTGCCTGTCTTCTCTCAGCTGTACGGATATTGTCGGAATGGGATACAAGGAAATTATGGAATTAAGCTCAGACACGCCACAATCTTCTGTTTGGCTACCATTTCAAATTCCTGAAACAGCGCACTTTCTGAACCCAAGCTAGAATTCACAAACCGTTGCACCTTGGTCAATATCCCTTGAGATGCGATGGGCCCTACAACTCCAGTGCCTCTAGGAAATACAGCTAGCAGATGATGCAACTGGGGGAGGGGAACAGCCTTAGCCAACATCGGCTTGGTGATATAAATTAACGACATGGGCTTGTGCATCATCTGAAAGTTTTCATTAAATCGCCATATGACCAAATCACCCTTGACCTGAAAGTTTTCATTAAATGGCCATATATATATATATATATATATGTGTGTGTGTGTGTGTGTGTGGGAAAAGGTACAATGCGCTCGAGCTGATTTTAAGGCCCATGAGGTCGAGCTGTGTGGGCCCCACTGTGATGCGTTTCAAACATCTACCCCATCAGTCAGATGCACCATTCCATCGTGAGCCTAGATCTCAAAAATCAAGTTAATCCATGACTTTTGTGGGCCACACCACATACAGAAGTGGGGAGGGGCCGTGCACCATTAAAACATTCATAACCATTTTTGAGGATCCAACGAGATGTAGTTTGCAAATCCAGACCATCCATTATGTGTGTCCCACTTGAATGAGGTTCAGAACAAGTTTCAGGCCCATGAAAAACTCAGGTGGGCCCCACAAAGTGCTTTTATATGTTTTAACGCTGTCTTCACATAATTCTAGATGGTATGGCCCACCTGAGTTCCTTATACGGCTGATTTTTGGGATATCTCATAATTTAAAGGGTACCCATCAAATTCACGGTGTTGATGGTCGAAATACATCATGGTGGGGCCCACACAACTCTGACCTCATGGGAGCTTATAGTTAGCTCGAGCGCATTGTACCTTATATATATATATATATATATATATATATATATATATATATATATATATATATATATATAGAGAGAGAGAGAGAGAGAGAGAGAGAGAGAGAGAGAGAGAGACCATAAATGGTCAAATGAAAACTTGAGTTCAAATTCTATATGATTGTAAAGAAAAGAGAAAAGAACATGAAACAGGCACGAAGCAAAGTCTGGTCTCCTACTTTTGTGCATGATCTGAAGGTTTTCATTAAATGGGCATATGACAAAATCTCCCTTGACCTGCATCGGACGGTAACATGAAACCCAAGGCCAACCCAGCCCAGACAAGCTCCTTACCATCCCACACTTTCCAGCCACACGTACATTGGGCTATCAGCAGGCAGTGTCTGGGGTTGCTTCAGGCCCACCTTTTAAACTGGTCAGGCTGGACTTCCTTAGACCAGGCTGCATATGTTGCTTCAGGTCCATCTTTTGAACTGATCTGGCTGGGCTTCCTTGGACGGGCCAGTACATCCAATACACCAATGATTTGGACTCAGCCAGACCTGGACCTACAGAATAACAATACACAATGATTTGGACTCAGTAAGGTTTCACTGGTACACATTCAATCCCCACTGTTTCTTGTGGTGCGGCCACTTGAGATTTTTTTTTTTCCGTCTCATTTTTGGGCTACGTCCAAAAATGATCTGACAAAACTGATAGACAGAGAACATCATGTTGGGCCCTAAAGTGCTTTGGGTTACGAGAGCCTAAATGTAGTTACGTGTAAAATTTAAATAAATCCAGCATGGCTAATCTCGAAAAAAAATCATCCAAACATGCACTAAGCCTTAGATATCTTTCCGTAAGTATAAGCTTGGCGTTGTATTAATAGAAGGAGAGCTACCATCTAGTGCCCAGCCATGTATTCAGTCCAACCAGCCACTGATTATATATTTTATTTAGAATACTCAATGCTCATCTAACAACTGGGAAGCATGAAGAATTAAATGAACATTGGGCAATTCTTACCTTTGACCACTTTCTTAATGGGTCTAGATTCACTCCTCAGTTTATCGTAACACCAACCAGACCTCATTTCTGAGTTTGAAAAAACAGGGGGGCGGGAAAGAACATGAATGGTTGCATCTTTCAAGCCTAATTTGCAGTGATAGCTCTCACAAATGGTTGTACAGGTGCCTAGTTAGAGATCTTGCGCTTAGGCAACCTCTACTAGGGGATCCGCTGATTCTGAGTGGCTCCACAAAAGTGCAGAAGTTTGCTCCAAAAAACCATCCATACTATATTGTGGGCCCCAAATGATGTCCGAATGACAAAAAATTGGTCCTGTTTGAATGTATATTGATATAGCTCTCAAACAGTCCAAAAAACCATCCATACTATCTTTTTTTTTTTTTTTTTTGTACTTGTGACTTTGATATCATTTGAATGAGCTATGGATGGATTTATGGAAGGGCCGTATGATGGGATTTAGATAATTTGTCTTTTTTAAATAGTTTATTAAAATGGATAGTCAGAATTAGAATAATGAATGTTTAAGACGTTTGCTTGGGAGAAAGTATATATGCATGTAATGAATCTTTTATGACTGAATGATGAATAGAATATTAGTTTACTTGCCCCAACTCATTTTGTTTCTATTTCATTTTGGTCTACTGACTTGTTTTGTTGCTAGATGACAAGTATGGCTGTACTTCAATCTTGAAATCTGATTCACTTGTCTTAGAATGTATTTACACAATTTCCAGAACAATGCCTTTTTGGAAATCTGAACTCAGCAGACCATAACGTAAACGCTTACTATCAAAAACATAAACAGCCTATGTGATAGATTGTAGGAATTATTATGATCAACAAAGCAGCATTTTGACCCAACCCAAGCTATTACAAATAAAAGAATAAGAGTATGATTAGAATAAAGCCGTCTTTTCTCACCTTTAGAGAGTCCGTCCAAGCAAATGGGTCATGGTTTTCGAACACAACAGTAAGTTCTGCAAGCTCTACAACTAGAAATATCTGAATTTAAGAAAAAGACAAAATAAAATTATATCATAGCAATGCTGAAAATGATATAATTAGTAAAAGGTATCAATAAAAAATTATAATTAGTAAAGAATCAGGTAACATTTAGTTAAAGGTATCAATTAAAAAAAATCAAATTGATAAAAAAATCCAGTGAAAATCAGGTCACATTTATCAATCCCATGTCTCACATAATTGTTGTGTGTGTCCATCAATCTAGACCAACCAATTCATAGGCCGCCTCGAGAATGGGTTGCTGCACAAGACTTGCAATGACTTGATGATTCTAAGCATTTTAACCATGGGAATTTTTTAAACTTTTTCTCCAAAATATTTTTGGACATCCAAGCATATATATCAATCAAATAATTATGAATTTCAAATCATGGATGCACCTGTCAACAGTTTGTAGGGTTTGATTAGATGGTCAAGAGTCTGAACTAACGGTAGATGCACCAGTTGACAGTTTTTTTTTTTTTTCCCTCAATAAAACACATTTTATTCAAAAAGAAAATCTTCTGGAGCCAATATCAAAAATAGAGATTGGCGATCGCCATCTACTCCTAAAATGATAGTAGTGACAAGCCGATTTATGTGGATTACTTGAAAAGGAATGATAGGATTTTACCTTTAATTTTGTATACCGGACTGGGCCCCTTGCAAGACAGGTTGACGGCCACCATACCTCCCTCTCTCCTTTCATTTAAAGTTAAGGATTTTACGGGGAAGATGGGTCCTCTTCCCCCTTCTGCCGATTTCTCTGTTCTTTCTCAAGAGCAAATAGATGCTATTTTCCATGGGGATTTTTGTGTGTCAGATGGTCCTGATATCCCATTCTGGCCGCATAATCCTTCTGGAGAGTTTTCTGTTTCTTCGGCGTGGGAGACCTGTCGTGCGCGCTGTTCCCAGATGGTTTGGGGCGGCAAAATCTGGAATGCATTGATTCCCCTAAAACTGTCCACGTTTGTATGGAGGATCCTCAGAGGGGCAGTTGCGGTTGATACTGTTGTTCAATCCCGAGGGGTACAGATGGCCTCGAGATGCAATTGTTGTGAGCAGACAAATAGGCAGAGGCCCTCCGTCGAATCTGTTGATCATACCTTCTTTCACAGTGTCAGGGCGAGGGTAGTCTGGTCCCACTTTGCCAGAATTTATGGAGTTCACATGGTGCGCAGTCATACGATAGGTGAATGGCTATCCCATTGGTGGGGCTCTCGTCTAGCTTTCGACCCTTCAGCTCCTTTCAAAGACCAGGTACCGTGTTTTATTTTATGGGAGCTTTGGAAGTGTAGGAATACCGTCAGATTTGATGGCATCTTAGTGCGTGACGAGATCCTGATATCCCGCATCACCGGATGGATGAGAAGAATTGCTAATAGTCGAGCTTCACCGGATATTCGTGTCACCAGCCAAAGCAGGGTTCTGGCTTCTTTGGGGATTAATCTTCAACCCCATCATGATGTGTCTCACGTAGTGCACTGGTTGAAACCGTCAAGTGGATGGGTCAAACTCAATGTCGACGGGTCGTCCCGGGGGAACCCGGGATTGGCAGGAGGAGGGGGAGTGTGTAGGGCTGAGGATGGTCATCTTCTTTTTGGTTTTTATGATGGCTATGGACACGCTTCTAATACCAAGGCTGAAATTCGTGCGGTTCACGATGGTCTCGTACATTGCATCAATCATGGCCTGAAAAACATCATTCTTGAATCTGACTCCTCTATGATGGTTAGTTTTCTGTCGGGTAGCTCTTGCCTAGGCTGGAAATGGAAGTGTTGGCTTAACAAAATTTGGATTCTCTGTTCCTACGGTAATGTTCAGTTTCAACACATTTGTAGGGAAGGCAATGGCCCGACGGATGACATGGCCAATGTAGGTTGCGGGAAATAAGAATCTGCCCTTTTCCCTAACATTGCGGCTCTCCCTCAGATGGTGAGAGGCCTCTTGTTCCTCGATAAGGTCGGATTGGGAACTGTCAGAAAGAGGTTCAAAAGATAGTGGCAGAGGGTCAGGGTGCGGTTTCAGTTTGGGCCCCAATTTTCTCTTGTATAAAATAAAATAAAATAAAATCAGGGATGCGGCGTCTTTGTAAATCATATGATAGGTGGCGTCAGGCTTCTTTTATGGCCTGATGTTAGCCCGAAATATCTCTGGTAAAGTAACCTTATCATGGAATGAAGGCTCTATTTTTAATACACACACACACGAGAATCCTCTTCTGTCATTCCACTCTTTCAAAGGGCATAAGTCATCAAGTCTTTTCTTACTACCTTCATCCACATCTTTTAGGCATTTCCCTTGCTCTTTTAGAGCCTTCAACTTATACCAACCCACTCCTAAGTCTTAATTGGCAGTTCTTAGCCTCCATTTTTCATACCCAAATTGCTGCTACTCCTAACTATCTATCTATTATTGTCATAAATATAGAAATTCTATATATACTATTTTCAACCTTATTTATATATAATATATAGACAAAGAAATGCATGTACATAGCCCCTTTTCACTTTGTTTTCGGTCTCTTTCTTTTTTCTTTTTCTTTTTAGTTCAAACCGTAGTAAACCTGAACTATTCATTCTTAGAATTTTGGTGTTTTCCTTTCTTTTTTTTTTTCCCTCTATTTTTAATGATCGAGATTGAATTGAACATGAAGATTTCCTCATCCCTCAATTTTTAATTACAATGGTGCTAGCACACATATTTGAGTGTTGCTAAAGATATACAAAAGAAGAGCTGAGAATCATCTTTCTAGTACACATGAGAAATCTGGGCCATCCATGTGCTTGCCAACATGATCATATCTTGGCCCTTAAAGAGGTTGGTCAGCTCATCAGGTGGGTATAATGGAAAGATGGCTAAAATAAATTAATCAAATATCCGCATTCAACATACATGTGGGGCCCAAATGATGAGCATGGTATTCCATAACAGTAACGGTTGCCATAACTGCCACTGCCATTACTATTATTGTTACTATGCCCTTTCTTTTGAGGAAAAAAAAAAAAACATGTTTCGCCCTCGTAATGGGTCATTTTTTCTGTAATGTCCATTGAAGGTCTCGTTACCACCATTAACATTATGTAATGGCTGTTACATAACCATTTTGGAACACCTTAGATGATGAGCATATCAACCAATTTTTGGGCTAGGGGTGGTGGTGAGGCACAATTAGGGGTGTACATCGGGCCGGACCGAGTCGAATTGGGCTCAACCCGGCCCGGCCCGGTCACCTATCAAACCCAACCCGAACCCAGCCTTCTCTGTCTCAAATGATTAGGATAAGGATTTAGGATATATATATATATATATATATATATATATATATATATATATATATATATATATATATATATATATAAATGCGAGTCGGAAAGAGTCACCGAAGGAGAAGATCTACTTAAAAAAATCAAGGGAAGGAAGGGTCAAAGGGGAAATCTTACAAGGGATGTCCCTACTACTCATCGCTTTTAAAATCCGACTTCGAAATCCGCTCCGCGTCGGCATCAGTAGAACCCTTCAACAAGTTCCTAGCTCAAGTGTTGGAGAGTCTGAGATTGAAGCTTCAAAAGAGGATCGTAGCCTTTCAGACTTCAAGTATGTTTGTGTTGGTTATTCTGTGTTCCTAGATGCCAAAGATAATCCCAATGAGCAGCAAGAGAATCAAGCCGAATTGCCATTCTGTGTTGGCATTGAGCTTTTGCTTGATAAACGAGTTTCAAATGCTGACCATGTTCCTGCTCATGCTCACAACAAGGAAGGTGGTCATGTTTTTCATCAGCCACGGTCATACAAACCAACCCATTCTATGTGGGAGGAATTCTTGAGCAGGTTTACTAGAAATGCAGGTTTGGTAGCATCAGGTGTGGCCAGGAACATACACAAAGTTGGCAACTATATCAAAGACAGCCTTGATGACATACTGTACTCATACCGCAGACGGCCCAAGTAAAATAGTAGGTTTATATGATTGCAATGGCCAAACCCAAGCCCATAAAATGTGTAATTTGTGGTAAATAAATGATTTAGCTGAATCTCTTTTATTCTTTCCTCTTAAAAAAAAAAAAAAAAAAGCCGAGTCGGGCTGGGTCGGGCCGAGTCGGTTTTCTGACCGAGTCGGGCCGAACTGGGACATGTTTGAACTCGGCCCAAACTCAGTTTCGGGCTGAAGAAAATGGCCCGGCCTGGCCCGAACTCATTTTCGAGTCGGGCCGAGTCGAGTGAGTTAACCGAGCTAGCCCGGTTCATGTACAGCGCACAATCCAAAATACTGTCTAGATCTCACATGCCCCATGCTCACATTGAGCACTATAAAGAGGTTTTTATATCCTCTTCATTCTCTATTTATCATTATCATCTTAGCCATTCTCCTAACAATTTAGGGTTGGCATTTAAATGCTGGATTGGCAAACTTTTGACTGGCTGCCTACCAGATGGAAACATTTTCACATATGCGCACATGAGAGAGAGAGAGAGAGAGAGAGAGAGAGAGAGAGAGCTCACAAGACAAGGTTCATGTAAACCAAACCAAATTGTATGGTTCAACTCCTCACCCAAACCGTAGGTTCATTTTAAAAGCGAGGTTCATGTAAATCGAACCAAAAGGTGAGTAGTGGATTGGTCCATCTCAATATCCGAACGACAGCTTCGTCCAAAAGCAAGACTCGTATAAACCAAACCACATAACCCCAAATGGTTGCAGCAGCACCATTTTTGCACAAAAATGGAGGAGCTGTAACTACATTTATGTAAACATGGTGGAGCTTCCACCGCATTTGCGCAAGATGGTGGAGGCTCCACCATCTTCGTGCTTTGAATCCACCAACATGTGGGTCGGGGTGTTTATAAGCAATTGAGCCTTGGATTATAGGCCCATCGAGCCCATTAACATCAAGAAATGGCCTATTCCCGGATTTTAAATCCAAGCCAAACTTGACCCATGGATAGGTGTGCAAAGGGGTGGGCCCTGTCTGTCCAAGACTAGCCCCAAAGTGAAACTAGCCTCAAGCCCATCTAGGCCCATGACAAAAATAGATGAGAACCTGAACCCAAGTCACCAACAATGTCCTTCTACTTTTTTGCATGATCTAAGGGTTTTCAGTAAGTGTACTCTACCATTGATGACATATGATAAAAATGCCCTTGAAATTCACCATGGACAAGACCTTAGACACTACCAAGCCTATCCCAATTAATAAGCAAACTTAAATTTTAGGCCCAATCTTGGATGACGTGGCCACTTGAGTTTTTTTTTATCTGCCTTATTTTTTGGCTCACATAAAAAATGATATAACGAAAATGCTGGACAGAATGGATGTAACACATTAATCATGGTGGACCTCACAGGGCTTCTACAAATAGGCTTTTTAAGGATTATCATTGAGTAATATATATATATATATATATATATATATATATATATATATATATATATATATATATATATATATATATATATATATATATACCATAGAAAACTTCAGATAATTAAAAGTGATTTTGTAGTTGTTGGAATTGGACTTTAATAGTGTAGAACGTTCATAGTTGTATCATGATCATGATAAAAGGTTGAGAATTGTGAATGATCATATATAAATGAGTCAAATTAGATCATTGTAAATTTCATGATAATGTGATGGTTCATTTTGAAATCGGACTGTTGGATAACTTAATAGGTCTGTAAGGAGTATTTTCGATGGTTTAGATCAATGAAAAATCAAGCATAAAGCGTTATGTAAGTTCAAGATGTAAAAAAAAAAATGTGTATGTACATGTACTTAGGATCAGATTCCGACATTAGGTTAAGCTTATACTTGAGTAACAGGTAACATGATGGTTCATGATCATTGTTGGGTGTGTAGGTGGATGAATATTGTAATGATCCCAAGGTCAATTATTTATGAATGGGTGATCCAAAATAAAGTAGATGATCAAATATCTTAGTCTCGCTACAGAGTAGTTCTTTCAACAATAGATTTGATGAATGCTTGAGAATATTAGAATATACGAGGGTCTGGAGCTTATTAAAGTGTGTATGTATGATTAAGTGTGTGTACATATGCATACCACTATGAGCATTTTATTCAATTCAATTCAAAGAAAAATATTTCACTAAATTATGCACCTGGTCGAACAGCCATGCACATACTCGTGCATGAAAATTTTTGAATTGCTACACCTATATATGTACAACTTAAGTCATGCATGGTCTATTACTTGAGTCAAGATAAGAGTGGATAGACGAATCAACAGGCAGGGATTGGTATAATAGATTCTCATGTGTTGCAATAGGATATATTGGCACTTTGGTGGTTGGATCACGTGTTTTCTAATCTAAACCATTTATTATGCTGGTCCTCATGGTCCATGGGAGATTTTTTTAAAAAAAATCCGATATTGAAATATGTTAATTTATTATTTTTCAAAGCTTAATAGACCATCTATATTTAAAAGGAACTAATCCAATGATCAAATGATTCAATATTTAGCAGTTATTTGATACTCTTGTAGAGTGTGTGCTTGACACAAACACCCTGAAAGTATAGCCATGGCATTCATTTACTTGAATTAAATAGACTAATTAAACTGCTAACCACTGCTGATCATCCAAAGTCTGGCTGGACTGGTTGAACAATTCTAGCCTCAATTTGTTGAAACATGTTTGTAAACACCACCTGCTTACAATTTTAATATGCCCATAAACCTGTGTATATATATGGTTTGGGCAATTTAGTTTGGATATGCCAATTTTAAGTAACCTGTGTATCATTGTAACACTTTCATACTCAAGAGTATCAAAGTTCTCTAAAATATTCGGAGAGTTTTAATCTTTTAGCTATTCCCCATCCAAAGGTGAGACACATGGATGGGACCATTTAAATATGAGCCCAAATCGAAAGGCTAGAGCCCAATCTATCTAATAACAAAACATTGGAATGTATTTTAAGGAACATTAATTAAGAAGGAGAGGGTCCACATTTTAATAGATAGTCTTTTCAGGTCACCATCTGCAGGCGTGAATAAATTAATAAAGGGTTTTACTAGCTTGACTCACTTGTCCTCACTGCCTTGCCTCTCTTTTTCATGTTGGGCAGCCCTTTGTGAGGCGCACTAGTAGCCACCTAGCTAGCTAGTTTCAAAGCTCTGTGGGCCTCATCATAATGCATGTTTTATCCACGCCGATCATCCATTTTTCAGCTCATTTTATGGCATGAGCCAAAAAAATGAAGCAGATCCAAATCTAAAGTGAACCACAGCACACTAAATAATAGGAATTGAGCGTCCACCATTAAAAATTTTATAATGTCACTGGTTGACAAGATCACATAGACCTGGATAAAGGGAAAACACATATGAACTTGATATGAACCTTCCGTGGTTCTCCAAAAATTTTCAGGGGTAAGTTTGAGATGAGCTTTCCATAATGTTGGAAATGATGCTTAAATCTTCTGACTGTAAAATTAGACAAAGTCGCTTTCCAGGTGAGGCATAACATACAAAATAAATAGAAATTTATTCTTTTGTCATCATTAATTTGCCTCGAAGACCAATGCCCACAGTGACGGTCCCTTTTTTTCTTCTTTGATGCCAGATCATCCAAGATGTCCAACGTCAAATCAATGGTTGGGATTATTTCCATAGACGGTACAAATTGACAAAATATGGCACCTAAAGTGATGCAGGTAGGTGTGTATATATATATATATATATATATATATATATATATATATATATATATATATATATATGTTTTGGCTCAGGAAAAAATGATACGAAGTGGATATATAACACACATCACGGTAGGCCTCGTAAGATTTCTTTGTAAGTATTACCATTAAGTTGGAACACGTATTCTGTAGAAAATATTAAATGATCAATAATAGGTTTAATAGTTATTGGAATTGAACTTTAATGATGTATAATGTTCATCAATATATCAGGATCATGATGAAAAGTTTAGAATCACAAATGATCTGATCTAAATGGCTTGAATTAGATATTTGTAAATTGTATAATGATGCAATGATACAGATTGAAATTGAACAGTTGGACAGCTTAATAAGTCCATGAAAAGTATTCTCAATAGTTTAGATCAATGATAGATCAAGCTTGTAATGTTTTGTAAGCTCGGGATGTATAAACATAGTGTGTACGTACATGTACCAGGGAGTGGGATGGTTAGACCATGGTTCCGATGGTAGATTTGAGTAAAGGGTAAAATGAATGATTCATAATCATTGTTGGGTGTGTAGATAGGTGGATCTGCTGATCTTGAGATCTATTTTCTATCATTGGTGATCCAAAAGTGAAGTAGACAATTGGATATCTTAATATAATGATGTGTAGCTCTTTCAACAGTAGATTTGATTAATGCTCAAGAATATCAGAATATATAAGGGCATGAAGTCTATTAAAGTACAAATGTATGAGTGTGTATATATGCATGCAGCCACGATGGTTTTCTTCAATACGGAGGAAATTTTTTTGAGTAAATTATGCACATGATCAATTACTTGAATGAAGACAAAAGAGTAGATGGAAGAATCAACACAAGATTTTGTATAATTCATTCCCATGGGTTGCAATAGGATATATTGGCACTTTAGTGGTTGGATCATGACCTTTTCAATTATCAAAACCATTTATAATGATGGACCTCATGGTCCATGGGAGATTATTATTATTATTTAAAAAAAAAAAAAAAAAAAAACCTCTAATAATGAAATTAATATGTTGATCTATTGGTATTCCAAAGCTTGAACAGACCATCTATATTTAAAAGGAACTAGTCCAACGCTCAAATGATTCAATATTTGGTAGTTATTTAAAACTACTTTTGTAGTGTATGCTTGGCATGCAAACACTCTGAAATTATAGCCATAACACTCTGAAATTATAGCCATGGCGAACGATAAATTGAATTAAATAGACTACACCATTAACCAGCACTAAGTGACCATTCCAAAATCTGGCTGGGCTGGTTGAATGATTCTAGCCTCTAATTTGTTGACACATGCTTGTTGAAACACTAACTACTTTTAATTTAAACATTCTAATAGATGTACACTAATTTAGCAGTGATTGAATCAAATAAGCTTGTTTGCAATAAATCTGATGGGAACCATAGCTTGGACAATATAGTTTGAATATGCAATTTTTAAGTAATGTACATATCATCATAACACCTTTGTAGTCAGTCAAAGTATCATAGTTCTCCAAAACATTGCCGGAGTTTTAGTCTTTTTGCCACTCCCTATCTAAAGGTGAGGCACATGGATTGGACCATCCAAAGATGAATCCAAATCCAAAAGCTAGAGCCCAACCTATCAAATAGCAATACTTAGGAATAGGGCTGTACACTAGCAGAGTTAGCTCCGTTAGTTCGCTCGACTCGACTCTGAAAAGCTCAGTTCGACTCGGTTCGAAATTGAGTTCGAGTCAAGTTGAGCTGATTTTTTATCTCAAAAATTTTTGAACTGAGTTTGAGCTTGCCCAAGCTTGACTTGACTCGGATCAGACCCAACTTGAATCCAACTCGGATCGAACCAGTTCGATGACTTGGTTACTTTGATATTGTTGTTGTTTACTAAGTGTTTGCTGAAATGACTCAACAAAGTGTAGCGGGTGGCAAGGAAGGTACATGTATGAAACAAATAACTTTATTTTCTTGATTTTTATGTTGTTTACAAGGTGTTTGGTGAAATACATATAAATATACCGCTGTTGTTTTACATATAGTGAGATTTTGAAAGTGCAGTTCAAGTGTTTGTAAGAATGCTGACTGAACCGAGCTGAGCTGGCCAATCAGGATCGAGGACCGAGCCGAGCCGAGTCTGAGCTAGGTCAACAAGTGGCCAAGCTGAGTTGAGCTGTGCCAAGCTCAACTTGGATTTGACTCGTGTACACCTCTACACACGAATGTATTATTCTAAGGAACAATACTTACGAAGGTGGGTCTACGTTTTGACAAATGGACGTCTTTCCAGGGTCATCATATGCAGGCGTGAATGAATCAATAAATTGTGTGACGTGAATAAATTTATAAAAGGTGATAACGTGCTTGACTCCCTTGTCACCAATCCCTTGTTCGCTCTTTCAAGTCGCGAGCTTTTTGGAAGACTAGCTTGATAGTCTACGACTCACACCAGATACTTTCTGATCCTGTACATGTCCTGTGCCGCCCTCTCTAACCTTCTGCCGCTCAAAAATTTTTTTTAATGGTGGGAATTCAATCTGACCGTTTGATCCACGTGAGCCTTAGATCTGTTCATTTTTGCATACATATCCTAAAATGATTTGAAACAATGGATAGATGGCGTAGATAAAACTCATACCTCACGGTGGGCCCCACAGATTGAAGAAGCTGTAATTGTGTTGATGCTTTGTCTCAAAGACTCCGGCCATAGCCTCCCTTCTTTCTCTCTTTGATGCTAGATCATCCAAGATATCTAACGTCTGATCAATGGTTGGGATCATATCAATAAGCCATACAAATTGGAAAAACATGGCGCGCCTAAAGTAAAGGGCCCAAATCACTAATCTAGATGGTAAACAATGCTCGCCCTACCATGGTCCTTATTGGATAATATGGTTCAATTCATCACAACTGGGAGGATGGTATGATTTCATCAATGGTGGGCCCATCAAAGAAGGTCTGGATCGATCCATGGTGGACCGCAAAGGGTACTATTCGTCAAAATTGAGGAATACAAAAAAATAAAAGCAAAACAGGACATGAGAATATATATATATATATATACACACACACACACACACGCACCTTAGAAAAGGGTGACCGACTATCTGATGAATGGTTCTCATCTCTCGCAAGTGTACATCATTTTATTGGGAATTTTGACTAAAGTAACCTCGCTGTAATGCCAAACGCCCCAAAAATTGGTAGGGATTTTGACCGTACTGGCATTGTGGTATGGTCAAATTCTAGAAAGAGGTTCACCTTTCAAATATTTCTAGGGTGGCCTTTTGACAAGCATTGGAAATATTTTCGAACTAAAATGCCCTTGTCCTTGGTTCCATGGTTAATTGTATATTTTTTGAGTGAATAACAAGTTACATCGTATGAGAAAGTGATGTGGACAGAAGTCTCTTTGAGCATTGGCAAGGCCCAACTCGTGGGGCCCACTTGATGTATGTGTAATCCATGCCACACACGTTAGAGCAACCTTCTCGGAGTGGAACTGCTCGGATTCAACAGCCTTCTGCAATATCTCGTGATGAACATTTAGAAGAGAATGAATTGACAATAAAACTTCTACCTTAAAAGACATGAAAAATCACTGAGTAACAAAAGACGACCATTATGAAAGGAATGACCTACCCTGTAGAATAGTGTCGCCAACTGACCAACAATTCCGTCTTGAGGCATGTCCATCACCTTGTAAATTCAGTATTTGGGACGTGCCAATCTATCCAGGGCAAGAGGCCATCTGCCGAGGCACAGGCCGACCTAAGAGGTCCCCAAGCCTCACCACTTCGGCTACTAGCTGGACTATCCAGTTAAGGTGAGAGGCACTGAGCTTTGCCATCAGGAGCCCCCCGAACTTCAAAAGGTCAGGCCTCGGTAGTGAAGGTTGCCCCCACACCGACCCCAACCACCTTTGAGACCACTGGTGGATTCGAAAGGGTAGTTGCAAAAACAATGGTGGAGATGACGTCCGTGCCCTCCTGACCAGAGGAGGACGAAGAGGCAATAGTCCCATTCTTCTTGACCTTTGCTTCTTCTGGGCCACCTTGGCCATGAAAGGGGCCTTGCGCTTCTTGCTTCTCTTGTTAAGCATTCCTACATGATGAAAAGAAGTGATCAGCAAGCGCATAAGAGCGAAACGATTCTTTGATTATTTTCTAAGGATATACTTGTTATAGATAAAGCAAGACCTGATTTGAGAAGCAGCTCGGGCGTGATCAGCCGCCTCCAAGATCTCGGCTTTACGTCTATTAACCTCATCGCAGTTATCCGAGCAAGCTCCTCCTTACCAACCCTGACAGGGTACTAGGGCAGAACTGCTAAAAACGATCACTATCAGAGACAAGGAAAAATAAGTTAAGGAAAAAGCGGTTCGGATATACTGACCTGGCCTAGTGAAGCAGGTTAGAACCTGAGAGCGTGGCCCATTACCCAATGGAGCCTCCCAGTTCCCCAATGCCCAAAACCATTTACTCTTCGAACCCTTGTTTGAGGTTGAGGCGTCTGTAATTATTCCCTTACCAGTCCTCGCCTAGGCAGAAAAATAATACCAACCCTCATGATTGAGATTGGACTTCACCTGATACATGTCAAGAAATTCATCCACAGTCAGCTCAGGTCGGTCAAGCTCAGACCAGAGGATGAATGACCTCACTAGCGCCCTCCTAACTATGCGCTGTAGAGGGAGCCTCAGGCCGCACTGGAGGGTAACCTGGATTATGGCCACTTCTTTGGCCTAAGACTCGCTTGGAAGCTCTCTGAGTACGAAAACTCAGAGTACCACATAGTCTGTAATGTGATACCCCGACCTGATTCATACTAAGTCATCCTCTATCACTGTTGACTCAACTGGCCCCTTCTCATCCTCCTTCGACGAGGACGCACTGGCTTCCTCTGTCGCCGGAACAACCCCTTCGATGTCTTTTGGTCCCTTGGCCGAGGACCGGGCGACCATTCTTGACTTATGGGAATCTGGAAATACCTGTTACTCATCATCATTAATGGTGATGGTGGGTTCTACATGAAGCGAAGAACATCTGGCCCACCATCACGCTGGGGCGATTTCCCCTGCTGGTTCGATGACCTCAACATCTCCCTTTATGAACAGTGACTAGAAGTCAGGACTCAGAAGAAAAAGAAAAATAAAAAAAGGGGAAGGGAATAGATCTGGTATGGAGCCTCACCAAAGAAGAGTGAGAAGACTGTATCTTGCCGAAAATCGCCTTAGGTTTGGAAAAAGCAGAAAGGTAATAGGGCAAAAATAGCCTTGGGCAGCACTAGGGCACCCCCTTTTATACCCAACTCAACCCCACAACATTTAATGGTCATACTCATTACGAAGGCATAAGCTGTGCCTCGATAACTGCACCCAGACAAGTGGAAGACGCCTACTCGCTGACTGACTCTACTCCCCATGATGCGCCCCGCGTTAGCACCTTGTAGGTCAGAAGCCGCGCAAGCGTGCTGCCAGCGTACATGACTTGGACCAACGCACATTATCTCGAGTGTGTTGTACCATGATTGCAAATATGCACTAATTCTTGCACACACCGCCCCGTCCGGCGTTAATGACCAAAAATGGATTTGGCACCACAAGCACAAAATACTCCGACCTAACCAAAATCATCCTACTTCTCGAGCTCATTATGCAAGCTTGAAAGTAAGGGGGCTTACTATTATGGGAAAAATGGACTAACCAATAAGATAAGGTCGGGTCAGAACTATATGCACTCCACCAGATCGGTCATCAATTGACACGACTTAAAGATCAACCTCTGGCTCCAATCCAAGCAGGAAATGAAATTGGCCTCGACCTTTCGTCAGTCCTTGACAGCAGGTCAAAAAACCCATTGATCTGCCCGACACCAAAAAGAACTCAACTACTACTCGTTAAATGGATCAGGTTGGCATAAACCTAAGTCGGCCAAAGCCAAGTCGACATAACCCTTCTTCTACTAGTTCATATTTGGTCCCGATGGTATCTACTCGAAATACCAGCCGAAGATCTAGGAAAGAGATCGCAACACGAATCTACCCTGAATTTTGGCCGAGGATCTTGAAAGGTCCTCACAACATGAACGAAATCCCCACTAAACAGGGAGATTACCTCCTACACCACCACCTTCTCCCACCTATAAATACATCCCTAATGGTGAAAGAAACACACAATCTTATATCCAAAAACCATACGTTATACTAGACCTAGCTTGCTTATTTGACTTTGGCATTGGAGGGTCCCCTATAGCAACCAGGGTCTCCATCTTTGTCTTATCTTACAGGTCCTAAGTAGTGTAAGAAGGGCAACCAAATTTCTGCATCAACAAATCTTATGAACGTAAAATCAGACAATGTGGCTCTCATGGTGAATTGAGATTTATTCTTTGGTCGCCGTTCATTTGTTTTTATATGATGTGCCCTACTTGAGATGGGAAATGACGTGGTTTCTATGTTATAGGATCTAAACATTTGATATAGAGTGGGTCACGAATAGTTTCCTTGCCAAAATGGATTAGAAAAGGCTCGGTCGATGATAGAAGTGATCTGAACCGTCGGACATTAAATCGGGCGTATCTCACAATGCGAAATGAGTTATCGGACGTAAAATATATGATTTTAGGGTAGAACAAGCTACTTTAGCCACCCAACCTTGCTATGTCAGGTTGCGCAAGCCGGATTTATGAAATACCACCAGATCGACGATCGTTTCTTTATTTTAATTCTGTTTTTACTATAAATAGTAAGTTTTAGTTTGATTATAACTCTTCATCCGTTGGGCTTTAGGAGTTACGCCAAATGTGAAAAGATCTTAGAATAATTAGGAGAGTAGCTTGGTGAAGCCAAATAGGACACTTACTATTTTTGGTCGAAAACCTTGCACACTAGTAGACATCACGACCATCTATAATTAGTACGTTTACTATTTATAGTAAGTTGCGAATTATGGGAGTTTTAGTTATAGTATGATTCTGAAATTTCTCTCATTGCTTGGTATCCCTATTTAATGGGTTGTGAACTCGTTTATTTAATTCATCAATTAAAATATGAATTTATTTATATTTTCTTGCGTTCTTTCCTCATAGATTTGAGAAGTCTCTGTGAGGAGTCTAGAGAAGCTTCATGGATTCGGAGTAGTTATCTTTGAGGAATACGGTGATCGACCTCATCATGTTCATCCCTATGTCAATTGGTATCGGAGCGACCCCTTGGGCTGATGGCAAACAACGTAAGGTATAGACCAAAATCCTATGGCGATGATTTGGGGATTCGTTATCTTTGCGAAAAGAATGAAAGCTTTCCACTGGATAGTCAGTTGACCACGCAAGAGTTACAGGCAACCCTCGACCATCTTGCGGATGCGCTACTTCTGCCCCGAACCTTAGGCGATGCTCCACCGCTTGTGGTTGTTATATGACACAACCCCGATTTCCATAGAGCACTACCAGTGGTAAATCGTAAGGCTACACCAAATGATTCAAGTTCCATTGACGAGAACCTTAATGAAAACTTTGCCTAACAACCAATCAATGGAGGTGATCATCTGGATTATGCAAAAGAGACTATCAAGGTAAGATTGAACTTCTTAGTTTTAATGACTTATTACGTATAGAAGATTTCCTCGATCGGCTAGCCGAAGTAGAGAGATATTTTGATTACATGGATGTGTCAGATCATAAAAAGGTGAAATTGGTAACATTTAAATTAAAATCTAGTGCTTCTGTATAGTGGGAGCAATTACAATTCTCACGTGACCGATAGAACAAGGCGCCCATCTCATCATAGCCACAGATGAGACGCTTTCTTCGATCATGATTCCTCCCCAGTGATCATGAGCAGATATTAATCCAGCAATACCTGAATTGTAGATAAGGAAATCGAACTGTCACATATAACACTGAAGAATTACAGTGGTTGGCAACATGAAATGATGTGTCAGAATTTAAATTATAGAAGGTAACACGATTTATAAGTGGGTTACAATTGACAATTCAGGATCGAGTTCAAATGCGCCCAATCGGGACCGTGGATAAAGCGGTTCAGTTGATAGGTAGGGAAGAAATGCAGCTTGCAAGAGTCTTTAATCGGCCTTATCCTTCAACTCGACCCCCCATGATGGGTCCTACGCGGGATTCAGTGCTGGCACAAGGAAAAGAACCAGTAGGAAAACGTCTTCAACCTCCTGCAACTACAAACCGTGATATGGAAAGCAGCTCATATAGGCTTCTATGTATAGTGCCCACAACAGTGGGCTCGAGCAGGATTCTAAATCCTTATATTCTTCCAAGGTCGAACGATCGTTACCACTGTGGCTAACCAGGCCACTATTTCAAATACCTGCTCTCAGTCTCTTATAACACACTTAGCCGTAAACGAAGGGGGCACTAAAGGTGAGGTGGCAAAAGAAGACGCTGGCTTTGATAAACATGAGCAAGTCATTGAGGAATGAGCAGATGATGATGAATGGACGGGCGAGGATCGTGACGAATCTCTAGTTGTGAGGCGATTACTGTACACCCACAGAATGAATTACATCTACAACGACACAATATATTCAGTACGCGGTGATTTGTCAACGAAAAAGTCTGTGATGTGATCATAGACAGTGAAAGTAGTGAGAACATTGTCTCAAAAGTTATGGTAGACAAGTTGTAGCTACCAACGATAAAATATCATTCCCCGTAATTAGTTGATTGGATAAAAAAGGGGAACAAGACCAAAGTAATTGAACAATGCACTGTATCATTTTTAATTGGCAAAAATTATAAGGATCAAATATTTTGTGATGTCGTCGGCATAGAAGCATGCCATATGTTATTCGGTCGACCATGATAGTTGGACCGTAATGCAACCCATCGAGGACGAGACAATGTCTACATCTTCGTCAATGATAGTCGAAAAATAATCATTGTCCCTATGACACCAGAGAACCACCCTGAATCCTCTAAAGTGAAGGGGAGTTTCCTCCTGACCATTCGGGATTTAATGAAGGAATTCAAAGAAACTGGCAAGGTATACGCCGTGGTGGTGAAGGACGAGGAATCAGAGCCCTCAAACATTCTTCCAAGTTTAAGGTTATTGCTAAACACATTCAAAGAAGTCTGGCCTGAAGATTTATCCAATAATTGCCTCCTATGAGGGACATCCAACATCATTTAAAATCGGACATATCTCAAAATCCGAAATGAGTTATCAGACGTAAAATATATGATTTTGAGGTAGAACGAGCTACTTTACCCAACACAACCCCGCTATGTCAGGTTGCAAAAGCCAAATTTGCGAAATACCACTAGATCGACGATCGTTTCTTGATTTTAATTTCATTTTTAATATACATAATAAGTTTTAGTATGATTATAACTCTTCATTCATTGGGCTTTTGGAGTTGCGTTTAAACATGAAAAGAGCTTACAGTAATTAGGAGAACAACTTGGTGAAGTAAAATAGGACGCTTACTATTTTTGGCTAAAAAACATCACGACTGTCTATAAATAATAAGTTTACTATTTATAGGAAGTTGTGAATTCTAATAGTTTTAGTCATAATATGATTCTGAAATTTCTCTCATTGCTTGGTATTCCTATTAAAGGGTTGTGAACTCATTTATTTAATTCATCAATCAAATTATGTATTTATTAGAATTTATTTCTATTTTCTTACTTTCTTTTCTCGTGAATTCGAGAAGTCTCATCGAGTTGTAAAGAGAGGCTCCATGAATCCGCGGTTAGCGTCAACATTCCTTGTGTCAAACACAAGGCTGTAGAATTAATCTGCCTCCCGTATTTTGCTAGCTGACATAGAATTATTAGAAAATAGGCACACGTGTGAAATTGGAGAAGCTGGAATTGTGTCGATGCCTTGTCTCAAAGACTCGGGCCCATGACGTCTTCTCTCCCTTTGATGGTAGATCATCCAAGATGTATAATGTCAGATCAATGGTTGGGATCATATCGGTATATATTTTTTCAATATGGCACCTAAAGTAAAGGGCCCAAATCACGGATGTAGATGGTAAACAGTGCTTGCCCGACCATGGACAGATCCCAAGGATGGGCCTAATTGGATAATATGGTTCAACCCATCACAGCTGGGAGGATGGTCCTGTTTTATCAATGGTGGGCCCATCGCAGAAGGCCTGGATCGATACATGGTGGACGGCTTTGTCAAGATGAGGAAGACCAAAAAGAAAAAAAAAAAAAAAAAAGCAAAATAGGACATGAACAAAAAATGAAAAGAAAAATAAACAGAAACCTAGATAACAAAGATAAAAGACCTTAACAAAGGGTGACCGACTGCATGATGAATGGTCCTCATCTCTCACACGTGTGCATCATTTTATTGAGGATTTTGACCAAAGTAACCTCAATGTAACGAGAAACACCTCAAAAATTAGTAACTAGAACGGCAGCTTCCTCTCAGCATGATGTCAGGAGGGATTTGGATGGGGTAAATATTATAAGGCCACTATGGTATTTGTGAGAAATCCACACTGTTTACAATTTTTGTCAAATCATTTTATGACATGAGCCCAACAAGTCCATAGCTGAAGTGGGCCAAACAACGGAAAATAATGGGATCATACGCTTACAGTTGGAACATTCATGAAGCTGCAGAAGTTTCCGATCAGACTAATATTTTTATTCTTTCAGTTCATCACTCGATCCTAGACAAGTTCAAATGGTAAGCAACCCATTTCCATTGTTTCCAATCTTGTAGTCTACTTAAGTTTTAGATCAGTCTAATTTTTTTTTAATTTTTAATTTTTATCTCATATCTTAATATGATATTCCAAAATGGATGGACGGAGTGGATTTCCAACAAATATTACAGTGGACCAAACCTAGCTTCCAGTGGAATGAATGACTTTACTCGAGATGGGATGCCAGGACGACCTAGCTAGAGACGGCTGGCCCGATTGGGCCCATTTTGTTGTATGTATTTAATCCATGCCGTCCCATCCCTTTTGAAAGATATATTATTTCAAAGGCATGAGCTAAAAAATGAGGCGTTCAAGTGGACTACACCACTTAAAGTAGTGAGATTGAAATGAAAACCAGCCATTGAAAACTTCTCCGGCCATAGTTATTAATGTTATTATTATTATGTAAATGTCACATGACATTAGAAAAGGGATTAAAAAGAGATGAAGATGAGGTGGATTTCATGGGAAAGCTTTTTGCATGAAGTTCCTGTGTTGGGATGCAGGTAAGGCTCACTATGATGTTTATTAGAAATCCATCCCGTCCATCCATTTTGTGAGGTCATTTTAAGAGCTGTAAACGAAAATAAGGTGGCTCCAAAAATCAATTGGTTCACACCAGAAGAAACAGTGAGGATTCAATGACCACCATTGGAATATTTTTATAGCCACGAAAGTTACCTATCAGGATGAAGTTCTCATGTTTTCACTTCACCCTAGTGGGTATGACCACATAAACGGATTGCATGGCATATAAGCATCAAGGTGGAGCCCAGGAAAGTTTCAATGGTAGGAAACTCTTTCCCTAGCACACTTGAGTTTTGAATCCATCTCATCTTTTATTTCATGTCCTAAAATGAGCTTGCAAAATGGATGGACAGAATGAATTTCTAACAAACATCAGGGTGGCCCTACCCATCATCTTAGTGCGGAAACTTAGTGTGGAAGACTTTGGCAGAAAATCATGTCCGGATGAAGATAACCTCGTTTTGAGGTCTCGGTATGATTTCAAAGATTGTTGTGTTCTAAAAAGCTAAATTGAAATTTGTTCTTTCCTAAACATTGTCTTTGATGTGCCAAGAATATATGGCTGGAATAGACAATCATCCATCTATATGGCTGAAAAGGCGAAAACAATAGTAAACAGTGGTTCATGGATTGGATGACCCCAAGAATGGGCCTTATTAGATTACATGGTTCAATCCTTTTTAAAAAAATAAAAAAAAATTGAAAATAGATTTCGTATATGTAAAGAGGATCACTGTACAACAGGACATGGTTCAATCCATTAGAGCTGGTAGGATAGCCTGCTTTCATCAGTGGTGAAGCCCATCGCAGAAGGTCCGGATCGATCCATGAACAAAAAAACGAAATAAAAAGTAAAACATAAAAAACGTAAGCAACGGCACTGACTGCGTAATGAGTGGTCCTCGTCTCTCGCACGTATGCGTCTTTTTATTGGCCAACGAAGTGGAAAGCCTCCTCCCTCGCCTATATAATGCCTCCCCTCTAATCTCTTCATACACCATTTCAAATCCCCCCAATCAAAGCAAATGGATCGCCTCTTCCTCTCTCTTCCTAATAAAGCCTTTCCACTTCCTATCTTCTCTATTCTTAGGTTTCTCTTACTCTCTTTCCTCCTTTTCTCTTCCTCTTTTGTGTTTACCAGTGTCAGCAACGGTAAGGCCTTGTCAATCCAGCACCAATGCATTGAAGATCACTTCTCTGCTTTGCTCCACTTAAAACAGGGCTTTTACTTCCATAATTACAACACCACTACACTCTCCTCTTGGAATGCTGATAACAGGGATTGCTGTTCTTGGGAAGGCATCACCTGCGATGGTGCCACTGGTTACGTGACCAGTCTCGACCTCAGCGAGCTCCGTATCTACGGTCGGATTGATTTTGTAAACCTCTTTCGTCTTCAGAGCCTGCAGAAGCTCAACCTCGCTTCCAATGAGTTTGATCCCTCTCCAATTCCATCTGGGTTTGAGCAGCTCACCAGTTTGACTCATCTCAAACTCTCTTCTTCAAATTTTTATGGCCAAATCCCGCTGGAAATCTCCCGCTTGACCACTTTGGTCTCCCTCGATCTATCTTTCAATGAATATGGGTATAGTGGCCTGAAACGCAAAAGCCTAGACATTGGAGCATTCGTCCAAAATCTCTCAGAGTCTGAGAGAACTCCATCTCGATACGGTAAGCATCTCAACGCAAGGTAGTGAGTGAGGCCTGGCATTATCCTCGGCACTCCCTCTTCTCCGCAAGTTGAGCTTGAGCTATTGTGGTCTTTCAGGCCCCATCCATTCTTCCCTTTCCAAACTCCATTTCCTATCTGAACTCTACCTCAGTGGAAACAATCTCTCTTCAGCCATACCCAAGAGTATTTTCAGCCTGCGAAACCTACAAACCGTCGATGTAGGATACAATCCACTTCTCACAGCTGGCGAAATCCCTCTAAACAATACTATCAGGCAGCTGTACCAATCCCACACTGGATTTTGTAGCAATCTACAAGATTCGTATGGTAATTTCTCACTGCTGACCACGTTAGAACTCCATTGCTATACAGGATGCCCATTTCCATCATGGCTGGTGAAGCTCGACAACCTCGTGCATTTGGATCTTTCATACAGTGGTTTCAGCGGACCATTGCCATCCTCTCTTGGCAACCTCAGCAACCTCGTTGATTTGTATCTTTCATTCAGTGGTTTCAGTGGACTAATTCCATCCTCTTTGGCCAACCTCAACAAGCTTGTTCATTTGGATCTTTCATCCAATGGTTTCAGCAGTCCAATCCCATCATCATTATTTTCACTCCCATCACAAAGAGAGCTTCATCTCCAAGAAAACCAATTTAGTGGTGAGCTTGGGGAGTTCCCAAACACATCCTCTTCACTACTTGAGATCATCCACTTACATGAAAACAAGTTGGAGGGGCCCGTTCCAAGGTCAATCTTTCAACTCACAATGCTTGCAGAGCTAGTACTTTACACCAATAATTTCAGCGGCACAATCCCTTCTTTGTATGGAAACGCACATAATTGTACAGTGCTCGACTTTTCACACAATTCACTCAGTGGGACCATTCCTTCATCATTGCTTTCACTCCCATCATTACAAAGGCTGGATCTCCGGGATAACCAATTTAGTGGTCAACTTGACCAGTTCCAATACGCATCCTCTTCGGTTCTATGGACCATTGATTTGTCCAATAATTCACTCAGTGGGACCATTCCATCATCATTGTTTGCACTCCCATCATTGCGAGTGGTGTATCTTATAGATAACCAATTTAGTGGTCGACTTGACGAGTTCCACAACCCATCCTTTTCTCTTCTACACACAATCGTCTTGGATAAGAACAAGTTGGAGGGGCCTATTCCGATGTTCATCTTTGAACTCACAAAGCTTCAATACCTCTATCTTTCATCAAATAATTTCAGTGGTGATGTGGACTTTGGCTTATTCCAAAACCTTAAGAACCTTTAGTACCTGGATCTATCATATAACAACTTCTCAGTCCATGATGGCAGAAGCAATTCAACCTCCATGTCCTTCCCCGATATTCAATATTTGTCCTTGAGATCTTGTAACATTACTAAATTTCCCAGTATCTTGAGAAACCAAGAAAAGATTGATTCTTTGGATCTTTCCAATAATAGAATCAATGGTGAAATAACAAACCGGCTATGGAAGTTGGGAAATGGTTCTTTATCTTATTTGAATCTTTCTCCCAATGCTCTAGAGGGATTAGTGCAACCAATTCTCTATCATTCTATATGATCGTTGCAATATCTTGACTTAAGCTTTAACAAGCTAAAAGGCTCAATGCCAATCCCTGCTCTATTTTCCATTTTCTTTTCACTTTCAAGCAATCATTTTAGTGGAGAAGTTCCCTCACTTATTTGCAATTGCACTTCCTTACAAGTCCTCGATCTGTCTCACAACCACTTCAGTGGATCTATTCCACCATGTTTGGGTCAAATCAGTAATGCCCTCGTTGTGTTGAATCTTGGAGGAAATGCATTTCATGGCTCTTTGCTTCAAACATTCAAAGAGGAGTGCACTATACAGACACTTGATCTCAATGGAAATCAATTGGAAGGACAGGTGCCAAGTTCTTTGGCCAGGTGCGAGAAGCTAGAGGTGTTAAATCTTGGAAACAATCAAATACATGACACCTTCCCTTTCTGGATAGAAAATTTATCCCAGTTGCACATTCTCATCTTGGGATCCAACAAATTTTATGGCACCATTGGGCACCCCCAAGAAAATCATACATTTCCACTATTACAAATCTTTGATCTCTCTAACAATAGCTTCACAGATAAGTTGTCATCAAATATGTTTAGGAGCTGGAAGGCAATGATGGAGACCAAATCTCAATCTCAATTTCTTAGCAAAACATTTTACAATGGATACTATCAAGATAAAGTAACTATAGTGAGTAAAGGGCTAGAAATGGAGCTGGTAAAGATCCTTACTGCCTTTACGGTAGTGGATCTCTCAAATAACCAATTTCACGGGGACATTCCAGAATCGGTTGGGAATTTAAAGTCGTTGGTTGTGCTTAACATGTCCTATAACCATTTCACAGGCCAAATTCCAGCATCATTCGGAAATATTAAAGATCTTGAGTCATTAGATCTGTCACATAATAATGTGTCAGGAGAGATCCCTTGGCAGCTGACAAAGCTAAACTTCCTTGCCGTGTTGGACCTTTCGCAAAATCTCCTCGTTGGAAGCATACCGCAGGGTCAGCAATTCAATACATTCACGGATAAATCTTTTCTAGGGAACTTGGGATTATGTGGCACTCCACTGTCAAAGAAACGTGAACATGTTGAGGCACATGCATCACCACCATTGGTGCAATCGGAAAGCAAATATGACCGGAAATCCATGTGGATTGGCTTCGGAGTTGGATATGGAGTGGGAATGGGAATCCTTTTTTGGACTCTAGCACTTTGGACAAATGGAATGAGAGAATTCACTATATTTATTGATAAAGTGCTTATGTTGATTTTTCCATGTGAGGCATTTATTCTAATGCATCGTTACTGAGAGGATTGGAGCTAGGAGGAGCGAAAGAACTCAAGGGAATAGAAGTGTAGGAGAAGAAGGATGATATTTATATTTTTATATATGATGTATTCAAGTATATGTTTATGACTATATAATAGGTGAGGCATGTCCCCTTTATGTGGAGCCAACCTGTATATTTGTACACATTTTTGTCAAATCAACAAAGTTACAGGTGGTGTGCTCCCACCTTTCTGGAAAAAAAAAATCTATATATTGATAGTTTTGTATTTCATACTTGTTGCTTTCATTTAATTAGTTTTGTTAATTTTCTAAACAGAGTATTAATTATTCAATTTCCACTACTTGAGCCTTATATTATTGGCACTATGGTTGTTCAAGTTGTTATCTGATCTCTAGTCAATACATGACATAACCGAGTCATTGGCAAATCATCTGGGTGACTCATGGGGTGAAACTGGATAGGGTCCATCTATCAGATAAGCTTAGATTTTTGTTGGCGGTCCATCTAATTGAAAGTTTAGTTCGAATTATGCAATTTTCGAGTAACCTGCATATTGTCAATGGCACCTTCGTACTCTACAAGTGTATCGATGTATTTCTAATATATTATCAGAATTTTTATCTTTTTGCACAATAGCTGAAGCACATGTATCAAACCATTGAAAGATGAACCAAATTGGAAAGGTTGAGGCCCAATGCATCCAACAATAATACACTAGACTCTATTTTAGAGAGGATTAATTAAGGTGGATCACATATGAAGGTATTTCCAGGACTCAGATTGGGTGTGCACCCTGCTACTACAATATATTTGCTGACCTTGTGGGATGCTGATTGCAGGAGCAGATTAGGTGTTACCCAATAAGACCGTTGGTGGGTGTTACTCATATCCAAATCTCAGGTGGACCACTCCATTGGAAACGGTGGTGATTGACCAATATTAAAACCTTACTGTAGGCGATAAAAGTTTTGGATGAAGCTGATTTTATGTATTTACCCTTCAATCAGGTCTCTTTGACCTTATCAACAGGTTGGATGGCAAATAAAATTACGTTGGGCCCAAAGGTAGTTTCTAATGGTGGGCATTAGATCAACATTGTTTCCTGTGGTGTGTTTCACTTGAGATATGGATCTGATTAAGTTTTGGGACTGCATCCTAAAATGGTCAGGATTCATCTGTGGATATATAACACATTCATCAAGGTGGGCCTCATGGTCAGGGTAACAGCCAATTAATGTGTTACCCTGGTAACACCTAATCCGCATGACCCTACTGGTAGCTGCTGAAAAAGCACCATGGCCCCACCATGATGTATGTATTTTATTCATGTGGTCATGTGATCGCTGCTGGAAAAGTACCGTGGCCTCACCATGATGTATATATTTTATTCATGTTGTCCATCCATTTTTCCCTGCTCATTTTACAGCGTGAGTCCAAAAGTTAGGTAAGTCCAAATATCAGGTGGACCACACTATAGGAAACAGTGATGATTGAAAGCCCACCATTAAGAACTTCCTGGGGCCACAAAAATTGTACTGAATTAATATTTGTGTTTTCCCTTCATCCGTGTATGTATGCTGTGTCTGTGTGTTGTATGGCAAATAAACATTACAGTGGATACTGGGAAGCCTTATTTTTGGGCTCATGCCCTAAAATGAGTTGGAAAAATGGATGGACAGCATGAATAAAACACATACATCGTGGTGGGCCACCGAACCAGTAACCAGGTTGACATTGACAGGGTCAGTATGGTTAGGTCGAATATGTACCCAACCAGGCCCATCCTCATGTTCCACTCAGCCGAGTCATGACTCAGCTCAGGACGGAAGAGGGCCAGGTTGATCCTATCCTGTTCCCCAACCTTCTTTCTTATTGTCAAAAGCTTCTTTTCTAAGATGGTTTTGCCAAACACTCCCACACCCACAAAATGCGGGTGAGATGACTTACCATCCCACATTCCATTGATTGGCAGACATCCAAACAATCCCTTAATTTCTAGGACACATTGGCTTGGTGATATAAATTAACGAAAAATAAAAACTGCCCATGTGATCGTCTGCAATGGATCTTTTCTATTTTCCCGGTGTGAATTCCTTCTCAACTAGGCTGAACATCCCTTTCAGGTGATCGGCCAGATTTGATATCACATTCTTAGTAATCCTTTTCTGATGCTTGGTGCTTTTCAGTTACGTGATTCCCATGAATACTTGGACATTGCATGCCTTCCATCTAGATGGGAGACCCTCAACCTGGTATTTTTTATGAAGCTACAAACCAGACAAAAGCAATGTTCATACACGAAACTCATGCATTCCGATCCTAAAAAAAGGGCAACCCTTAAAGTGTATCATGTGGATCAGTGATCCACAGGGTCCAACCATGAATGTGAGATGCACCAAAAAAAAAAAAAAAAAAAAACAGAAGATCTATATATTGGAAGATCAATCAGTGGCCTACAATTCCTGGCCATGATAAATTGTGGAATAAATGACCAGATGAAGCAAATACATACGCTGAAATAATCACTGAGCGGGACCCCTTGAAGGGCCATGACCTCTTCGACAACCCATTCATTTCTGTTGGGAATGGGGGATTTTTGCTGTGTGCTTGTCACTAGCCCTCCGTAAGGAGAGACATGCTTGTCAAACTTGTAAAAGAGCTGTCTTTGGTACACATTGTTCTTAAAGAATTCCCATGGAGTAGAAGACAACCGAATTTCTCCATTACTGTCCAAGCAGCCTCTGTTGAACACACACATATATATACACGCACACACATATCATAATTGAACAAAAATGCTCAAATGAAAACTTGAGTTCAAATTCTATATGAGTGAAAAGAAAAGAGAGAATAACAAAAAATAGGCACGAAGCCAAGCCCGCTCTCCTACTTAGAATAAAGCAGCATTTTGACCCAACCCAAGCTATTACAAATTAAAAAATAAGAGTATGATTAGAATAAAGCCGTTTTTTCTCACCTTTAGAGTGTCCGTCCAAGCAAATGGGTCATGGTTTTCGAACACTACAATAAGTTCTGCAAGCTCTACAACTGGAAATATCCGAATTTAAGAAAAAGATAAAATAAAATTATATCATAGCAATGCTGAAAATGATATAATTAGTAAAAGGTATCAATAAAAAATTATAATTAGTAAAGAATCAGGTAACATTTAGTTAAAGGTATCAATAAAAATAAATCAAATTGATAAAAAATTCAGTGAAAATCAGGTCACATTTATCAATCCCATGTCTCACATAATTGTTGCATGTGTCCATCGATCTAGACCAACCAATTCATAGGCCGCCTCAAGAATGGGTTGCTGCACAAGAATTGCAATGACTTGATGATTCTAAGCATTTTAACCATGGGAATTTTTGAACTTTTGCTCTGAAATATTTTTGGACATCCAAGCATATATATGAATCAAATAACTATGAATTTCAAATCATGGATGCACCAGTCAACAGTTTGTATTGTAGGGTTTGCTTACATGGTCAAGAGTCTGAACTAACAGTAGATGCACCAGTCGACAGTTTGTAGTGTTTTCTGCTATTTACTAAATGGTACCTGATGTAAGGAATTCCTATATATATATATATATATATATATATATATATATAGAGAGAGAGAGAGAGAGAGAGAGAGAGAGAGAGAGAGAGAGAGAGAGAGAGAGAGAGAGAGACTATAGCATGTGCATTACCTAAACCAAAGCCCTAATCAGGAAGTCATTGTATCCATAATAAGAACCTAAATCCAACTCCAGCTGCTTGACATATTCTTTCCTTGTGGAACCCTCTTGCCTCAAGGACTATAAATAGGATAGCACTCAATAACTGCACAAATACTCAACAATTAGTTACAAAAGAAAAAGGAGAGAGAGAGAGAGGAAAAAGCAGAATATCGATGGAGAGATAGCACACTCTCTTTTATTCTGCATTGAAGGTTTGGCAGATTCGGTAGTCACTATACCTCTTCTTTAAGATCTTAATATGCATATTAAACTAAGTAAGAGGTTTGGCAGATCCAGTGGTCACTGTACCTCTTCTTTAAGATCCTAATATGCATATTAAACTAAGTAAGATAATTTAACACCAAGGCTTCCAAGCCAATAGTGGGTCCAATTATATAGACTACAAGTCATATTTCAATGAATTAGCCATTATATAAATGATAATGTACATATGTATGTGGGATGTGCTAACTATTAATTCCTATCATTTATATGTTTATGCATACATATACTTCATCAATCAATCTCATAAGCATAATTAAACAATTGCTTAAAGACAATCTCAAATACAAACATGTATAGTTGTTTAATGTCTTTAGTCTACTCCCGATAAGCCCACTCAACTCATAGGTATACCGAATTTCAATATGTAAGGTTTTAAATCCAATTCACCTCTAACCTTTATAATTCTAACCAAGGACCGACCATTTCGGAGACTTATGTGGTTTTCTATAGACTTATCACGAACCTTGGTCTTAATCTAAGGATCTACAGTTATTCTCATTGGAGACTCCATTGAAGACTAACATGTACACACCGGTGTCCGGTGGCCTACACAAGAACTTTGATTTAGGTCCTACATAAGAACCTAATTGAGTTTGACAATTTAAATCTTACACTCAATCCTACATAATGAAAGAGTGTACTTGGACTATTACAATTGACAAACTTACTTGTCGAATTAAGCCTATTTTATAGTGCTTTTTTGAGTTGTTTGATTGATGCTTTCTCGTGCCTTAATCAACTCTCTCTATGTTCCTCTAATCATGATACCGATGCGTTACTAATGCTTTAGATCCAAGATCAAATACTTAGATAAAATACTTATCTGCATTGACCAAGATAATTGGAGATTGGATAGAATCACCTATAACTAATGAGAAGTTAATTTCATATGAGATTTTTTCTTAATACATACTTTAGAGATTGACAGGCACTATGATTTTTTAACAGAAACATTGCCTAAACTCCAAAGAAGGCTATATTACCACGGCTTTAATTCATAACTAAAAGCAAGGCTGGACCCGCTAAAAGCGAGATTGGACACACGAAGACCACTGCAATCTACGTGTTTTATGTGAGCCGTCCATCCATTTCGACACCTCATTTTAAGCATAAGACTAAAAAAGAAGGCAGATCAAAGGCTCAAGTGATCCACATCGTAGGAAAGAGTGTAGATTAAGTGCCTGTCGTTGGTCTGTTGTGTGGTCCACTTGTGCTTTCGATCTGCCGTCTTTTCAGGATCATGCCCTAAAAGTAGCTCTCAAAATGAATGGATGGCGGATAAACCACATACGTCGTGATGGGCCACATGAAGCGCCTTCTAGCACCGTCCGTTTCCGTCTTCGTCCCACGCACAAAAAATAGATGCCCGCGCCTAAAATAATCCCCCCGCGCCCAAATCAGCTGAAAACCTTCGAATCCCCACTCTCTCACACCTCTTCCTCCCTCTCAATCTCTCTCAGGCCTCTTCCTACCTCTCAATCTCTCTCAGGCCTCTCCCTTTCTCTCTAATCCCAGTAACCATATTGGAATAAACCCTTGCTTCCTATTACGTCCATCTATCTTCGATTTTTTCTTTGAATTTTTCTTTTTTTTTTTGTTCTCATTTCAAGTTTTCTGATGCCCTAACTGATTTCTTTTTCTCTTCTCATTTCAGGTTTTCTGATGCCCTAACCGAATTCTTTTTCTCTGTTCATTTCGGGTTTTCTGACGCCCTATCAACGACCCTATTTTTGTACATTGAGAAGCAGAAGCAAGCATTACGCTTCTCCGATTTCAACAAGTTGCACAAGATCCTTGAAATGTTGAGTTTCTATTTTCGATTTTAGCAAGAAGGGACTGATATCTTGATGTCCTGTTCTCAGAAATTTGTAGTTTTCTCGGTCTTCCATCAGACTCTGCTTGCGGCTACTGAGAATGTATTTTAGTTGGTACCTTATTGGGGTGTTTCATAGTTGTAGATTGGAGATTGGAGGTTGGAGATTGGGCTGTTTCATAGTTGTTGGATTCTTTCCTGTGTTCAGTGTAATTCCAAATATTTGCATTTTAACACTTACGTGGATATTGTTCACAATTTCATAGCTGCATGCGAAGAAATTCAGGTTTCCTGTTTTACAATCCATTCTCATTTAATACTGACATGGATATTGTTCACAATTTTATTGTTTGCGCTGGCTAATTAGATTGATTTACAACAATGTTCTTTACTTTTAAATCATTATAGCTTTTAATTATATTGTGAATTTCCTTCAAGTTTGTAGCTTGTGCTGAATTAGAATTCTGCTGGGCGGAAAAAGAAGAAGAGATTCTTCTTTTCAATATTCTTTTCCTTGTGTTTGCATATTACTTTTGAAATGGGACCGCATTCCACATCCTGATGTTGATGATGGACTGGAAAGCCAGTTGAATCAGTACCTGTAATCTCGATGCTTAAAGAATAAAGAATTTCTTTTCATTTTCTTTAACCAGCTGTGGTATTAGTAGGAGGTTATGCATCAAATGGTGCTTCTGCCCAAAGTTTCCAATCCGATGGTGATTCGACTAATACGACAGTCAGTCCAGATCTTTCCCATGATAGTCAACCACTATTACTCTATTACCTTTGTTATTAACCCATTTCTTATGGTAGATATTTGTTGTTGGGCTTGGCCCAAATACCAGCGATGAGAATCTCAAACAAGCCTTTTCTCAATATGGTGAGATTATCTCTGTAAAGATATCAGTTCTGAACGGATTCGGGTTCGTTCAGCTTGCTCTGCGGTATAATTTCTGACCATGGTTCAATAGCAAACATGATGGAATCCCCTTCACAGTATCTCTACAATTATTGATTTCTAAAACACGGATTGTTTCTTTCCAACCAAATGCACCATAACCCTGCTAGTAAGCACAAATACTATGCCCGCTTCCCAGCTTTTCCTTTGCCCCCTCTATGCCAAGCTAGGAAGAATTGATTAATTGAACTTGGAATAGCCCATGAAACTCCAAACAAATTGAAAAAACTAAACCAAATCTTTAATGCAAAAGGACAATGAATAAAGAGGTGGTCGACCGATTCCTCATCCCGAAAACATAATAAACACACATTTGGAATACTCATATGACGCTTGCTCAAATTATCTTCTGTGAGAACCTTGTTTCTTCCCACTAACCAAGCAAACACCACAACTTTTGAAGGAGCACCATAATGCCACTCATGGGTTGTATGATACTCAAGAATGTATTCTTGAACTTGAAATATAGACATACAGCTTCCGTTGCTGCAGGAAACCATGGGATTCCAGTCATTGTTGCCAGCCACTGTTTTGGGAATGCAAGTGGCATGGCTCCTTGTGCACAGTAATTGATTAAACTCTAGTTTAGACTATTTACGTGTTTGTAGTAGCAAAGTGAATATGTGTATGTGGGTCTCTAGAAATTCTATTAGACTCTTTTTTTTTGTCCATTTGTTTTAGCATTGTTGTTTACAAGGAGTTGTATAAAAGCTTCGGAGGCTTTGCTACAGATGTCGTTACTACCATTGACCAGGTAGACATTTGATGTCTCTTCACGTAATTTGAACATATTTCCTTGCATTTACATATTTAATTAAATATAATTCCTCAATTGTTTGCTTGTTATTTAGTTTTGGAGTCATTGCATTAGCAATATTATTGTCCACAATCATAGTTTTCGCTTATATTTTCTGCTCTGCTATCAGCCTGTAGTTGCACGCAACATTGTATTTGGTCTCCGTCAATGCAACTCTCCCAGGTACCTCTGTTGCCATTCCCCTGTCCCAGGTATGTGCTCTGCTCCCTGTTGTATGTTCATGGGAGGCACTGGTTTGTTGTTATCATTAATTAGGCGGGCTGGTGACTGTGATTCCAGCCATGAAGGGAATCCATGCTGGGATTCCAGGTGGTAACATGTTGTTCGATACCTCCGTAGCAGACCTCCACATAGTCTTCGGTAGATTTGGGAAGATCGTTGACATCTTCAAGCCATGGGATCACAAGCTTGGAAGACCCAGGGGATTTGCTTTCATCCGTTTCTGCCATGAGAAGGATGCTGAGGCAGCATTAGTATCCCTAAATAGGAAGATGGTTGACGGAAGGACGCTCACAGCAGATAATGGATGGCTTTGGTCTGGATGTTTCGAACGGCGGAGAGTATCGAAAGGAGGGGTCAGAGAATGCAATGGGAGCTGTGACAGCAGCTGAGAGGAGGCATAGGAGGATGATCAAGAACAGGGAATCAGCTGCTAGATCTAGAGCAAGGAAACAGGTTAGAGGATCTGATCCATGGCCCACTGATGTGTATGGTATTGGCTGGTCTTCTTCTTATTATTATTTTTTTTCTTTATTTATTTATTTATAAATGATTGGGGTCCATGGTTTGGTGTTTGGACCATTGATCTGATGGATTCTGCTTTGAATAGATAATGACACAAAAAAATTGACTGGATCATCAGTTGCTATCCATCTGATCATTGGCCTTTCTTTGTTGATTGCAGACCATTGCTGAATCTTTCCATTAACTGTCTGACTGCGGCAATTGTTGGCTTTAAATGTTCCATGGGCAAGATTTTTGTGGCATTGTTCAGGCATGGCACACATAATTAAAGGTCTAGATCATTGAAGAGTGGAGCCCACTAGTGGGTGAAATACATTGGGCCCAAGATTACATAATTCCTCTTTCTTGCTCTGTTTTTGTGTGCGCGCGTGTCCATCTATATATATATATATATCTTTGTTATTTTGAACTAATAAAAACAGTGTTGGGGTTGGTTTCTTTGGTTATTCTACAAGGGTTGTGTGTGGGGCCCAACGTGGTGTACATGTGGCATCACACCATCCTAGCAGGGTACCCCACCATGAAAGTCAATTGGAAGAGCTACAAACCAGGCCGATCCAACCATCATGTGGGCCAATACGTGAATTTGGAATTTTTTTTGTTTCTGCACATTGCGCTTTTATGGTCCATCACTTGGGGCATCCTATTATCATGGTGGATGGTTGACAAAACATGGTGGGGCCTACATAGGTGATAGTGCATAAACTGGTGAATAAGCTGGTGAATATCTTTTACATGTAGGGGAATAACAATTTACATGTAGGTGAAGAATATTCCTTTTCTGTAGGACTAGGAACTGGCCACAACTCTGTTTGTTAGAACTGAACAATACTAGAGATGGTATCTTGCCTATATCTAGCATCTCCACTGTACATGTGGCAATTACCTATGGTGATCAGAGCCATTGATGGGCCTACAATCTTGGGCCCAAAAGTTTTTGGCCATTGGGCAACAACTGTACATAGCAATTTTATAAGGTGATTAGAACCATTGATTGGGGTAAGCAGCCACATCCATAGTCTCTAGACCAAAGATTGTGGTAGTTGGGTAATCCCAACTCCCACAGAATGCAAACGTTGCTCATTTTCTGCTCCACTTTTTAAAACCATCCATTTGCACCCCATTCATAAGCTCACTCAGTTCCATGCTCCATTTCTTGGGGCTGTGGTGAGCTCACTCAGTTCCATTCTCTGTTATTAGGAGGCCTTTTGCTACTCGAAGACAGCCGTAGTTCTAAAGGTTGGTGACTCAAATCGAAACTGGCTGTATTGTCCTGTAAACGTGGATTGTAGGACTCACCCTCGACTTGATTGACTTGACACCAATTGTGACGACTCAGACCGAGTCACTTGGTTGAACCCAAGACCTCTAAGTAAGAGGTGCATGTCTCTACCCAAGGCATTACAGGCTACAACATTTTCTTTTTGTAATTTTATATATTTTAACTATTTTTAAACATTTATACTAATATAAATTTATTTAATTAAATTATTAAATAAGGAGTCAACTTAAGTAAAGACTCATCTGATTAATTGAGTTGACTGTGTGGACCTCCTCTGATTCAAGTGATGCATTTTTGGTTAGCAAGGATCTTTAATGGCTAGTACTTGATGAATTGTCCAGATTTGTTCATGGGATTAGACCATGGTTCAAAAACCTAAAAACTTGACTCGTCTTGAGCGTCTATAGGGTTGGGTCAATGCAAAGAGTAAATTGAGTCTTCACTCGACTCGACTCGACTCGACTCAATGTTTTAATAATTAAATTAACTGTATTTAAATAGTTATGAATATTTAAAGAGATGCTCACAAACAGCTAGTTGTACATCCAACTAGTTCTCATATGGGGCCTATCATAGTGTTTGTATGAAATCTCACTCGTCCAGCATGGTCATCCCACCATGAAAATGGGACAGCCCCAAAATCAGGTTGATCCAATTCCATTATCTGTAGACCATTCTAAACAGGTTGGATGTTATACAAACACCACAGCGGGCCCTACATGCAACTAGTTGAAACTAGTTGTGTGTGAGAATTTCTCATTAAAATTAGTCCTGGATATTTAAAGGACATAAAATAAGTGAGATTAGGCAGTCAGATATTATGGTGGTTACAGGTGTTTGCTTCAGTGGTGGAGGTTGTGAGTTTGAAACACACTGCTCAACTTAGCTTTCATTAACCATTAAATTGAGTGACCAGAACTGAAGTCTCTGCAAGTTGTCTCGATTCAACCGAGTCAATATGTTGATTTGATGAGTCTTGTCGAAATCTTTTTGCACTGAATTTTAGAACTATGGATTAGAGTGGCAGATAACCAAAGGATGGAAACTTTTTTTTTTTTTCAACACACTATAAGTGTTCGTAGTTTACTAATGTGCATTTCACTTTAGTGTATCTTCTCTCCTTGTAAACATGAGGAAAGATCTGGTTTATAGCTTTGTGGGGCCCACTACTTGCTCAGTGAATGGACCTGCATGCTTATGTTGGGACCCATTTAGAACGTGTACATGGTAAGGAGAGAACACATTGATTCTTCATTTTATGTGAAAGGGCATTGCCATTTGCAACCTCCTTTTGATAGGTACACCCTTTCTTTTCTACTTTCATCAATACAACAATGCAAAGTGGTACTATTGTATTACGGAAAGTGTGTATCTATGAAATATGGCTGGTGTAGGCATCAATTTGCTTCGTAGAGTTACTATTTGCTTGTTGCATTCATTGTATGCTTACACTTCACAACTTGAGATTGAAGTTGGGGAGCCTAAAATGGAAAATGCTTCGCTCAAGAAAAGAAGAAAGGTATGTTGTTGTCTATTTAACTAAATTCTTAACTGTATGTTTATGTTTTGGGGAAATATTGTGTGTTTCACTGTCCAATAATGGTGGGTAGGAATCTAAAATGCATTTCAAAACACATTTGAATATTTGCATTTTGCAATGTTATCTAGATTCCTGCAAGCCATTTTTAAATGGAGGAAGATATTGTGCACCACTGACTCTTGGAGTGCACTGCATACATGGAACTTGTACTCTTAACTTTTCACGGAAGATGTGCCCAGCTATTAGTCTCCAAGCAAAATTAACTTAATTATTCATTAAAGAGAAACAACAAAATGGAGACAATGGTAAATATTACCAAAAAGTTCAGGGAGATTACCACATCATACTCTAGACCCTCCCACACAAATCCACCGTACATGTATCATACATTCACAGGCACAAACTGCACTGTAAGATTTTTTCCATTTAGTGAGCAATCATAAATCAATGGTCCTTATCAAACCCAATCGAATCCAGTTCTTGAATAGTAGGCAATAAGCATAATGATGGGGTCTACTTATGAGATGTTCATATCCAACATGATATGGTCTGGTACACCATTGATTTCATCATGTGGTGTGATTGTAGAAATTTTGGACTTTGTAAAAGTGTGGAGACTTGGGGTCCAAGAACTCTTCATAGGTTTAGGGTTCTTAAGAGTTCTTCATAAATAGAAATCCTAGTCTCCAAATCAGCAACATTTTAACTCTTAGTGGCTCCAATTACCAAGATTGGAAAGATGGTGGAGATTGTTCTACAGTGCATGGACTTAAATCTAGTGTAGCAGGAGGACGAGCCCATCAAACTTGCAGATTATAGTAAGGTTATTGAGGTGGCCAATTGTGAGAAATGGGACCGTTCTAGTAGTCTGTGTCCTATGATAATGAAACTTTCCATCCCTACCTCAATTTGAGCTTCAATACCTTTGAAATAGAATGCAAAAGACTTCCTAGCTAAAATAGTTAACCAATTTACTAAATCAGATAAGATGGAGGCAAGCATGCTTTTGAGCAGGCTTATCTCCTTAAAGTACAATGGTCAAGTGGCAGTAGAAAAGTTTTATGACCATGGGTTCAAAGCATCTGGTGTGCAAATTGAGGAAGTCTAATGACGTGATTTCTTCATTAGCTTATATGGAGCACACAATTGACCATTATATACTTTTCGGGTTAGTGGAGTAAGATCAAAGTCCTATTAATGTCAGATCGTGCATTTATTAGGTTTAGATGATAATTTAATTAGTTTCAGTAACCAAGGAACGGTACATTGGATATCTCTCATACATTTGCATTAGGGAATTCGAAGCGTACTTAGTTATGCACTTGTCCAAATTTGTGTACTGGTGAATGTTACAAAAGCATGACCTTACAATCACAAGAGATCAGATCATTTGTACTCGATTGGACATTCATATATATATATATATATATATATATATATATATATATATATATATATATATATATATATATATATATATATATATGAAAGGTGGGACCACACCACCTGAACTTCGCTGATTGGCCAAAAAACTGTACATGAACTTTGGGAGGGTGCCACCAAAAGACGGGCCTCGCCCATCATTTAGCACATCCACAAGATCGGTATACCTAAAAAATACAGCAAACTACACCGCTCCTGGAAAACACAGAACAGAGCACCTGCGGGTGATGTCAAACTGATCCTTGGGGCAATGAATGAAGATCTGCAGCCACTCTATTCACACTACTTAAAGTTTTAGCATACCCTGATGAACATATCCCTTTTGAAGCAATGGGTGTTGATGAACAGCCAGGAATACCTGCTCACCAACAAAACAGGCCACAGAGAAAATCAATAAGGCACTGCTGGGACTCTGAAATCCAGCCTGAAGTCACATGGCAATGGACTTCCACTAGCAGCCCAGCCAACCTCATATTTAGACTAGTCTAGTTACCTCGACGCCAAGAAGCCTATTTAACATCACATTCCCATGATGACCAAGAGAGCATTATTGAAGAAAATTTTCCGAGAACCCATTCAACCATGGAGGAAATTTCATCACCTGCTAATTAGAACCGAGTTAGGCAATGTGACTATAGAATTTCATTTCAAGACCTCATGTTTATGTTATTGTATTCTAAGGTTGCTATGACAATTCAACTGCATTATTCCTTTCCAACAATGGTGTCAGGTTAAGTCTAAGTATATATACTGTATATTCCTTGTTGTGAATGAGAGGGAACATAATCATCTAGTACTTGTAGTGAATATAAACATAAATTCATTGATTGCGGATCCTGATAAGAAGGGCTTACCTCCTAAGTCATTTAGGGACCTTGTGACATATATTGGAGTGGATCTCTTATGACAGCATGGATTAGTGAGAGTATGGTCAATTCATTCAAACACTTGTAGTGATCGCATTCAGTATAAACTAATGATTTTGTTATAGAGGCTAATTTCTGCTTCTCGATTTATGTGTACACAAGTTTCTATGTGTAATCAAAATAATAGAGAAGACAAGTCCATTTTGAAATAGGCATGCATGATCGAATTTGACATGTAGCTTTCATACCAGACTATCACACTTCAGGTTTATATCATTGGAATGATAGTATTGTTGTACCATGACTGTTCCCACTTCGATAAATGCATTCAATACGAGAAAATTGAATAAAAAATATATTTCCAAAATCATTTTTAAAACTAAAGCGTCAATCTATGTGGCTCAAGAGGAGAATGTAAGACTATTGTCCGTTTAGTGGGTCATCATAGATCAATGATATGATTAAAATAGATTGAATCAAGTTGTTGGATCTTAACTAATGAGTGTGTTAGTGAGCCCCACTTATGATTGGATCATATCCTACATAATATGGGCTGATAGACACTCATGTGGTGGGGTCTTACCAAGTGTGGGCATTCTAGAAGCATAGAGACTTGAGGGCTAAGGAACCTTGATGGGCTGAATGTTCTTAAGAGTCCCCAGTATATAGAAGTGTTGGTCCCCAAGCATCTCTTATGTCTTCCACTTCTTCCCTATCTTGAAAGTGATGTAAAGCGAGAGAAGGTGAGCAAGAACAAGACTCCGAGCCTCCTCAAGATTCAACAACGACCCAACATCTCCTGGTACGCATTTAGTTTATTAAACTCCATGTTATTGATGCAAAGATATCGTTGGTTTACATGGTCCAACACTCTGTGCAACTATGACATCAACCACAAAATGGATGGTTCGAATCATTTGATGGATATAATTTTCAGCTTACTTTCTATCCACTATGAGCACAAGATGTGGACAGTCTGGATGCATACAGATATGCACATTTATGGTTGATGAGTTTCCACAATTTGGTTATTTGTTATGTGCCTAGGAGAATATAATAATGCCCTTGAAGGAAGTTAGAGAATACAAATGCATACATCACAAATAAAAAAGAAAGCAAGAAAATCCACAGACAATCCTCATTTGTATCCTTGTGATGCTTGTATATCCCAGTAACTCTAGAAGCCACATAGTACCATTATGGATTGTGGTACATGCTTGAGATCCAAACCATCTATCAGTTTATCCACAAGCCATCACATATGCTCATGTGGCATATGCGCACAAGAATCCAAGCCCTCCATCAAGTAGGCCCTGTGTGTATATTCCCTCATGAAAAGATCAAGCCGGAGTTTTCGTGTGCGCTATGCAAAGTGTACCTAACAAATAGATGACCGAAGAAACTTGGCCGAGTATCTTTCTTTCTAGCCATCCATTTGTTTCATAGACTAGTGTACCTGATGCTGGTACATGCCTATTTCGGTGACAAGGCATATACGCAAGCAAGCCCACATGATGGGGGATTTCTTGTTTGGCACACATGCCAATTTGACAGATGTGGCAGCTTGTAGAGGGGCTGTGTATATGATTGTGGAATCAACAAGGTCTGTGTTAAGCCGTCTAAATTTTAATTCATGTTTGTTAATCCAGAACTTGTGACATGGGCAATATGGTGTAAGCATACATGATCCGATCTCTTCATTAGGTGGGACGGATTGTTTAGATGTTCAATCATACAGAACAGGCTGTGTTACTCTTCAATTGGGATATGGTGTATCCATTTCTACCCATTTGAATGTTTTGTACATTGTCACTGACCTGAAGGAAACGGCTGGAGTTTTAGGCCAGAAGATCTAATCGTCATGGCCCACCTGATGGAAACCTCAGATCGAACACACATTCCACATTGGTACATATGCTTGCTTCTAGATGCGCAGGTATCTAAATGTTGGATCAATGGCCATGAGGCACTCTTGATCCTAGCAGTTCTTGTACCAGGTAATCCCCACGTCGGCTTGATAATTAAGCTTATGCTTGGTTTGATTTTGTATTAATATTATTAATAACGTTATTTATTTTTTGAATCTGTTTTTGAACCATTAAATCATGGTTAAGAAGAGGATTAATGTTTCCTAAATGAGATGGCCATTTCACCTTGGGAGAGTTGATGATTGAACCATTATATTGATGTATTGGAGTCTATAAAAGGGTTTAACAACCCCATTGCAATATACAAGAGAAAACAAAAATCCAACTTATGGTCAGGAAGAACACTCTCTCATTGTGATCACCGGTCTCACAGCATCCCCCTCTTCATTTGGGCATGTTTTGCTGTCCCATCTTTGATTTTATGCCACATGCATGGGAGCTTAAAAATCTCTTATCACATTCGAAGACTCAGGTAAGAGGTTTGCTAAACCTACATGCACATGCAGGGAGCCCTCTACGCGCCACCTCATGTGCTAATGTGGTACAAATGTTTGAGATCCAAACCATCCCTCAGATGGGCCTGTGTGTAGATGCCCCTGCCAAAATTCAGGCGAGTCCATTCACCAAACATATCATGATGTTAGATGGTTTAGAAAAAGTTTGGCTTTTCTTTTTTCTTTTTGCCATCCATTGCTTCCTAAACTCTAGCAAAATGGATCAGCGGACATGCCTGATTTTTAGTCATGGGCATCTGCCTGCTGAAGACCCATCTGATGGATGGCTTGGATCTTGCACATGTGCCATTTTGGCACATGGGTGGCATGTAGATGGGCCACCTTGTGAATGCATGTGTTATATACAGGTAGCAAAACTATTCTAATAATGGTTTTTAGACTCAGCGGCTTGGATTGACTTGTTTGGCGTCGAGTCGAATCCTGACTCACCCAAGTTGGGGTGGCCTTGTGATATCAGGTCAGATCAGGTAGTAGTGAAGCTGAGCCGACTCGAATGAGTTGTACCAGACTTGTCCGATTCTTAAAACCATGCTTCTAACAATGCGATAACTCAGGTCTGTTTTATTGTTTACATTTGGTTGCAGGCGCTTGAAGATATTGCGGCTGCAGCACCTGCACAACCGCAGGAAGTCCCACAGAAGGCCCATTCGGTGTCATTCTGAATCAGGTGATATACACCGTGCAATGGTGTACATTCCCTCTGTGAGAGTTGTCTTATAAGAATATAAGAATAAGGTTTTACATGCTATGAATAGTGGATGAAATTAGAAGCACAAAATTTTAAATAATTAAAAGAAGAAAATAAAAGAAAAGAGAAATGGGTTGTTATATATAAAAAGAGGTGTTTTAATATGCAGGTGGGTGCATAAAAGTCCTATGCGGCTAACATGTATGGTGATCAGGACCTTTGTTCTGCATCCCATCATGTGGATTGGTTGAGCCCCGAAAAATGCGAAAAATGTGGAGATTAGACTACGGTAACTATTCAATCAGTGATCTGAAGAGGGGACGGTTTGAGCAGCAGTCCATATTCTACCATTAGAAGTCAAAGCAACTGAATGTATTTGTCCACTTGCTCTACTCATCGCCTATAATCCATGCACTGGGTGGCCCACCAGATCGGCTTTCTTGATCACCATACATGCTTGCCACATGTATGTGAGGAGGGTACTGCAGAGAACTTGTGTGCACCAACTCACATGCTAGCATTCCTCTTGTAGAAAAGAGAAAATGGGGAGTCCATGCAGTGACATATGCATAGTGAGAGCAGTTATATGTTTTCTAGTATGTGCATCCAAATGGGCTTTTATTAATTATGGTGAAATGATCCAGTGCACTCAGAGAACAGTAAATTATAGTCCTCCTAGTTGCATTTAGACACTTGAATAGTCCAATCAACTGATCTGGCCATGCATTAGGTCCAGCACACAGTCATGGATTTCCATATAAAATCCACACCCCCTTCAATTTTAACGATTGAAGAATAGCATATAACATGGTCTGTCCAGATCATTTTTTGAAAGGCGAATTAACAATTTGAGCCATCTATTTGTTGGGGCTCGTCATGGATTGCTTTTGGTACTTAAGAATCACATCATTGTGGGATCCTATCTGATTAGCTATAAAATAAATAAATAAATAAGGCCAACTTATGGATGGATCTGATCATCCAATCAGTGGAATTTTCACACTAGTCTATTGAATGCATGTCAAACTTAATGGACAATCCTGATTGATCACTTGGGAGTGCCCCATTGTTCCAATGCAGCTAGGAGCACTATCTTGTGAGCTTGTGAGAGCATCTGACCATTGCTTTTAAATAAACTATAACATCACCTGAGTCTATGAGGCTCACAGCATTGGTGGATCAACTGCACTTGTGCACACTAGACTAGCATATGAGTCCCTTTCAGCTCTATTGAGGATCCAGAAACCTGGAGAAGAATGGCCATAATTAGGGTTTCCTTCATGTTATTCTGCAATAGAATAGTCTACTTTGGTCTTATCTTTTAATCGAGAGTTTCCTCAGGATATAATTAAAGGCTTTTGCTGGATCATAGCTTATAATGTAACTTGTTTCCAGAAATTAATGAAAGCCAATCATCATGGCATACTTTTGGGTGCATATTGTGCATATCCTAAACATTTGGAGTCATAATTGCTAATGACTCCTCAACGGAGTCAATAACGGAAAAGCTCTACGGTCTACAAAACCCCCCATGTCCTATCGATATTGGTTACGTAACATCTCGCTGCCATATGGCTATTTGAAGACATTGTCTCTCTGGACAAGTCCATTATGCCTTTCAGCTATAAAAGTCCAATGGCTATATGAGATATCATGATGCCCAACAACTACTCTCCAACAAACAAAAGACTCATTTTATTGTGAATACTTTCCTGGAAACAAAGGGTTTGCTAGCATTGTGAGAAATCAGGTCACTTTGAGAATAAGCATATAGCTTACAATAAGCAACTCTATTGATAAGCCAATGGCCTCACGACTCTCCTTTCACTTTTCTCGACTCCTATAGTATAAATGTTTTCTATGTTATATGATTGATGGCTAAAAGTGTGATTAATGTAGAGGGTCAGGAAGGATAAGAGGAAAAGTGACGTAGATGACAAGTGTACATGGGCTAGGAGCATAGGAGTGTAATAAAGCTAGCTAGGAGCAGAAAATATAGTACATTACTTGTAGGAATTAGTATCAATTTGTTTAAAAAATGAAAATTTAATCGGTTGATATAATTAATTTATAATCCTCCTAATTGTTACTATATATTCTACTGTTGCCTTGCGTGTGATCCATGTTAAAGATATGTTGTGATTACCCTTCCTAACTCTCTATTATATTTAGGTTTGTGATGTTGGATTCCATCTATAGGCCTTAGAGAGATGTTGTACACAACATGATCTTATTAATAATGTTCAAGAATGAACTAATAATGATGCCTCATGAGGATATAAGGGAAAATAGAATTGTATCAAAGTGCATGACATGATGACTTCAACTCAATTACATATCCTGGTCCTTAAAATAGGACACCTGATCACCACCCATATGCTAGAAAGTGGTGAGGGCATTAGTTTTGGCTGTATCACTCAATGATACAGGATGAATTAGAAGAATGGATTGATCTCTCATATGCATGAAGGTGAATGCATGACATGCTTATCTTGCCACATTATGGGCACTGGGGATGGATGCTGGTCATATTGGATGTGAGAAGGGAAATTACTAGCGTGGCTATATATTTGCTGGATGTGACTAGGGAATTAAATTACTAGCGTGGCTATATATTTATGATAATAGTTATATATGAGGTGATACTAAGATGATACCAACTTGGATGTATTATTGAGGGACAAATGCCAAAAAGCATGATTGATCTGCTCACAAGGATCCCTAGAAAACATTTGCACACACAAGAGATGACAAATAACATATCTTAGTCAGTGGGAGGATGATACACACATAGTAACCTTAGTAGGTCGTTTGTGTTAGAACAACCTTAATTTTTGTATCCACTTGTGCGGATGTGAGGTTTTTAATGATTACATATCAAGTATTAAGAAGTTCCGTGATTATCCAATTATGTGATATGCATAGGTTTACACTCAGCGGATCATGGAATTCTTATAACAACTAGAGTTATTGGGTGGTCAGATCATTACCATATGATAAAAGGCATGCCATGTCTGACAATTGTGGAATTGTTGTGACACACAAATGTGTGTGTTAAATAGTTGGAGTTATCAACACTCAGTTGTGTGTTGAATAGTTGGAGTTATCATTGGAGAGCTAGTGTGGACTGTAAGAAAATTAGTATGACTCCGTAGTCCAGGGCTAAAAATTCTTGTTCAACATATGTACTTAATGAATTTGACCACAAATTATTTTTAGGATAAGTGGGATATTCTTGGAGTTGTGCCCTGAAAAACTAATATGAGCTCTAAATCATTGGCCATGTGTATATGAAGAAGACAATTTCAACCGTAGATCATAACCACGTACCTTGGTGGAAACAAAGACATGTCTTAGCTAATGTGTGGTGTCACCACACACACACACACACACACACGGGAAATGGCTCTGTGGTCGACCTCATGGGAACTTCCTATGAGGTTGAGCTATGTGGGCCCCACCATGGGCCCCACCATGATGTGTGTCGAACATCTACTCCATCAGTCAAATGCACTGATCCATGGCGGGCCTTGGGTTTAAATATCAATTCAATCCATTACTTGTGTGGGCCACACCACATACAAAAGTTGAGAGGGGTTACCCTCCCATTAAAACATTCATAATCATTTGTTGGGCCCACCGAGATGTGGTTCACAAATCCAGCCCATCCATTATGTGTCCCACTTGAATGAGGGGTCAAATCTAGTTTCATATGCGTCCCCCACCAAGTTCTTTTATATGTTTTAGGCATGTCTTCACATGATTTTAGATGGTATGGCCCACCTGAGTTCCGTATACGGATGATTATTGGGATATCCCATAATTTAAAGGGGACCCATCAAACTGATGGGGTAGGTGTTCAACACGCATTATGGTTGGACCCACACAGCTCGACTTCATGGGAAGTTCCCATGAGATCGACTGCAGAGAACCATTTCCCTATATATATATATATATATATATATATATATATATATATAATACGGGTTATGAGATGAGTGATTTCTTCATTTGCCCTTGTGAACTAGAGATTGGATGGAATGGTAACGACCAGAGAAAGTTGTGGTCCCTAGATTACAATATTTTATTGAGCCATGACCATCATAGATACTTGGGACATACCTGTAGACATCCTATGATGAGATATACAATCATCATATGTAAGGAGGCTAATTTAGGTCAAGATAAACCGTCTCTATCATTAGGGCCAACTTGGTGTCGGTGTGCCTTTGTCCTTTCCCCACATCGGAGTGTGAGTATGCCATGGATACAAGATCTTGATTTGGACCTTTAGGTGCTATGAACTAGTTGATTGAGTTCAAATTAGTAGTCCGAGGGGGTGTGAGGGTTATGGTCTTGATTAGATAGCCATGACTCTTTTTATGAAGGCCAACATAGGGCCATTAAAAGTGGGTATAGCTAGGTACATCCATCAAAGTTCATTGAATCTTGCATGGGCCAATAAAAGATCCATTGTGTTTACGTAGAGAAGTGTATTATGGCTAGACCTACTCGATCATGGACTTATCGAATGGTTTTCCAAAGAGTCCAGTGCTTAAAAATGTTTTAAATGGTTTTATGAAGGTTTTCAATCATCATTATTATTTTTTTCAGCTGTTAAAAGTCATTTGAGTTTTCAGGTTTTCTTAAGGAATTATTTCAAGTTTAAGGTTTTGTTCTACAACTGTGGGGAATTTCATGTCCCAGTTTCTAATTCTTCTAGACATTCTAATTTCTAACCCTAGGTCCAAAATAATCTGAAACCTGATTCTCATACCAATCTGTCACACCTCATTTTCATGTTACTGATTTCCTAGGAAAGATGCATCATGAAGTTCACCTGGCACAAATGTCAGGTGGGCTAAACTGTTGTAACTGACGGTCAATCCATTATTTCACTAACATACGGCAGTAGCCCAACTGTTGATGGGATTTAACTTGATTTTCAGTATGTATAATCTTCATCGTGGGCCCTATCATACTCAAGGTGTTGATTTCCTTCATAATTAGCCTGTTGGCAAGAAAGATGACTCAGGGATAGCAATGGGCTGGGCTTAGTCCTTGGATTCCTAGCCCTAGCCTTAAACTAGTTAAAAAGGTCTCAGGCTGAGCTTAGTCCTTGGGAGTCCTAGCCCTATAGGGTAGGCCTGCTAAGGCTGGCCCTGTAAGAAAATGTGCTTAGTCCTTGAAGTCCTAACCCAGGGTACCTGATTGACCAACCCAATTTTAATGTGCTAAGGCTGACCTGTAAAGAAATTGGGTAGGATTAGGGTCTTACCTTTTTGGATAGTTAAAAATGGGGTCTAGTTGAGTTTGGGCTGGGTTTGCCAACACGAACCGGTTAAAATCGTGCTGGGTCAGATTTTTTTTTTTTTTTTCTCTCAGTGAAAGTGGACTGCAGCCACTGCTCGAATTAATCACAGGAAATACAATCTTTCGGGTGTGGCTGAACAAAAAGGACACAGCCCACACCTATCATATGGGAAGAGGAAACAGAGAAAAGAACAGCGAAAAAATAGAGACAGGGGAGCCGGCAAAGAAACTGCCAGCACGACCCCAAAGAAACCAAAAGCAGGAAGCGACGGGGTTAGGTGGTCGATCTGATCACGCCAAGCCCGACCTTGTCCAAAAGGATCATGCCACGGACTGTAGAAGGAAGGGATCGGAGATGAAGATGGATCACAGGAAATTACAATCTTTCGGGTGTGGTTGAACAAAAAGGACACAGCCCACACCTATCATATGGGAAGAGGAAACAGAGAAAAAAACAGCGAAAAAATAGAGACAGGGGAGCTGACAAAGAAACTGCCAACACCACCCCAAAGAAACCAAAAGCAGGAAGCGACCGGGTTAGGTGGTCGATCTGATCACGCCAAGCCTGACCCTGTCCAAAAGGATCATGCCACGGACTGCATAAGGAAGGGATCGGAGATGAAGATGGACCACAGATTGTTGAAGGCGGCTCCCTTCCCGCACCATGCCATCAGCCGGACCATTACCTTCTCTTAGAATGTGTGCGAACACAAAGCTACCCAGTTGACATAATCGATTGATTCTATTCAACCAAGGTTGCCATTTCCAATGGGCCTTGGCGAGGTTAGAGAGACAGTGAATCATCAGCTCTGAATCCGACTCAACAACAACCTTGTCGAGGCCCCTTCCCAAACAGAGAGACATCCCGTTGTGAATAGCGTGGAGTTCCGCCAAGTTATTAGAAGCAACCCCATAGCTTGCAGTGAAAGCGAAAAGGAAATTACCGTTTTCATTTCTACAAATGCCACCCCCACCTGAATATCCAGGATTACCCAACGCCGAACCGTCCACGTTTAATTTGACCCATCCTGGGGATGGCTTATCCCATTTCACCAGGGTAGCGGCGGCTCTATTTTGAACAAGACCGAATTCTCGGGCCTCTTGACGCGTTTCCAGCCAACAACTTCCGTTAAATCTGCACTGAAAATCCTGTTTACCCACCATCTGATGTGGGCCGCTGATGTCCCAGAGTTCATTGGGGAGTTTTCGAAAACATCGATATTTCTGGACTGCCATATCTCCCAGAGAATCAGGATAGGCAGCATATAACGGACTCGACTATGCGCTGCACCAGGAGCCGAAGCGTTCCTCCAAAAATTCAGTTTACTGGCCATAGAACTATGAACCAGGGGCGGGATACCGCATATCGATCCGAAAGAATTCCAGAGGGCCTGAGCGTGGCGGCCAAAGAGAAAAAGGTGGGGGATAGATTCCTGATGAGGAGACACATTCGTACCTTTGGAGACAACATCTGCACCTTGAGGCCATGGTGACTCCTTTATCTTGTACTTTACTGTCTACGGGGATCGCATTTTGCAGGAATCTCCACATGAAGATGGAGAATTTTGGAGGGAGGGAGCCTAACCAAATCCATGTAGCCCACTCAATAGCCAGCGTGGGAGACCTCAACAGTTGCCAGGCTGATCGAATAGAAAATCTGCCAGACTTTTCGTGCTGGGTCAGATTAAGTCGGATCTAGGTCAGTTCGGTTGGTTTTAATAATAATATTATATAGATTGAATATTCTAGCAATGGTACGAAATTTCCAAAACCATACACATGTAAGGGATTGAGCCCTGTATGTAAGATCTAATTTGTCTATCCGGTCGACCCGACCATGTGAATGTTCTTATTATACTTAGAAGTGACACCGACCAAACTCAAACATAGGTCCAAAGATCCGATGGATACCCAGTGGTACTTGAATCCAATCAGATCTGGGTCCTGGTCCTCGACAATATATGATTCCATATCTGAAAGGATATGAACTGATTAGCCTGACTAGGGCTACTCTAGGATCCAAAATGAGCCTGACTGGTTAACATTCCTAACAAGGATAGATTCCCATAACAGTTTAACACAACTTTAAATATGGCAGTGAGTCTAGGCATGCACAGACCATGGCTATACAGCAACCCTCACCGTTCGGATTGAGGACCGAATTTGCAGATGGAGCATGTCTAAAATACACTAAGAAAATGATAGTAACAATCTGATAGGTCTAAAAGGCCTAGGCCCTAACCCACTATGGCTGAGCTTTATGAGGTTTAAGAGTTCAATGATCAAAGGTTTGAAATAGTCCCCTTCATCTTGATAAATCTAATCATATATATGGCTTTGGGTATTGAAACATGACCATAAATTCAATAATTACTTCAAACTATACAAGTACATTGATGATTGAACTGAGCCATTATTGGCACAGGCCTGGCTCAGCTCAACTCAACCCTTAAACCAAGTTTATGGGTCTGTGACCCTACATGACCAGGCCTCCTGGATTGGCCAGACCACATGGCCCATTGTCACCCTTACACGTGTACCATTTCCTTATCAACCGTAGGCTTTCAATCCCCACATCTTCCTGTGGTGTGGTGCACTTAGGCCTTTAATCTGCCTCATTTTTTGGACTCATGCCCTAAATTTATATCTCAAAATAGATGGACGGCCTTGATAAAACATATACATCACGGTCTGCCCCATATGACATGACCGTCCGTCTCTATGTAGGTCCTGGTTGGGGGTAGTACCCAATCCTCGCCCAATGCATATTACCTGTGATTCCTTGTCCAAAGTTGGGAGGAACACCCGCCTTAGTTTGTGTGGAGGCCCACCTTGTTCTGTATATGGAATCGGCCATTTTGAACCTTCACGTTTCTTGGATGGAGTTTCAAACCAAAATTCGGGCTTTAAAATAATAAAAAATAAAAAATTATTCAAGTGGGCCCTGTGAAAATCAAGGGTGAACGTCCTTTCTCATATTGCTCGGTGTTATGTCGTAGATGAGTTTTTGGATCGGTTTGATTTTTGGCAACTGAGGGTAACATTGGGGTATGCATCTGATGGGCGGTTGGATGGCAAGCATGCATAATGCTGGCCCCACATCGGCTCATTACTACCCTAAGCTGGTGGTGTTGGTCGCACCCCAGCGCGGCGTTAATGCATGCGATGATCGGTGCAGCTTGAGAGGTAAAAGCATGCAATAATCAGCCAGTCGAGCCTCTTTTGTTAAAGTATTAACAAAAGCTTAAGGGCCTGTTTGGGCGGTGGGATTAGAAGGGATTGGGTAGGATGGGATTTAAAAAACATAATTATTACCCATGTCAGGGATTATCTCCTGCTGCCATGGGATAAGATTGATGTCATGCTTTGTTGATAATACGGTGGTACATTGAATGGATATACCCATCATTATGTGAAATTACTGAGAATAACACATATTTGTTATATCTAAACCGTTCATTTGTTTTTTAACCTCATTTTATTGCATGGGCATAAAAATACGGTAGATCCAAAACTTATGTGGCCCCAAAGAATTTTTCAACGGTAAGTATTCAATCCCCATTGCTTTCTATGGTGGGTCCACTTGAGCTTTAGATTTACCAGATTTTTTTGGCCCATGCTCTAAAATCATCTCGATAATTGGGTGGACGGTGTGGATATAGCCCACATCTCATGGTGGGACCTATACAACTTATTAACATTGAGTGAAATTGGCACAGTACCCAATGCAATTTCATTTAATGTAATTCCAAGTTTTTCCATTCTTCCAAAGGAGTGAAATTGGCACAAAACCAGATGAACCCCATCCTACCTAATCCCACCGCCCAAACAGGCCCTTAAGGTTGATCGTGTTACACACAGGATGACTGACATCCAACCTTTAAAAAGTGGACCCTACGTCCTTATCAGCTTTCTTTACTTTTGACTTGAGGTCCATAAAAGGATGACCGACTTCCAACCCAACCTTCTTTCTCTGCTTTCTTCACTTTTGACTTGAGGTCCATAAGGATGACCGACTTCTAACCTTTAAAAAGTGGACCCTACCTTGTTTTTCTGCTTTCTTGACTTTTGACCTGAGGTCCGTAGTTTAGATGATGACTGATATGGACGCGGATTGCGTCCTAAGCCCGCCCGGATCCGTCCGGGCGGGGCACTGTGGGATCCACCGTATGTAATTATTTTATCCACGCCGTTCAATGCTTTTCTCGGATTATTTTAAGGCATGACCATAAAAATGAAACACGCCACACTAAAGGAAGCTGCACTGATAATGACACCCACCGTTCAAACCTTTATAAGGCAAACGTGAATTTTTTTACCGTCCAACCTAATAATAAGGTCTTGTAGACATGGATAAAGTGAAAACACAAATATCAGCTTGATCCGAATCTTCTTTAGCTCCCAAAATGTTTTTAGTGGTGGACGTTTAATCCCTAGTGCACTTACATCACGGTGGGCCACGTAGAGCCCTGCCCGCCCGGATTACCGGGGGTAGGATGCAATCCGAATCCTATATTCACATGAAAAGAGATTGGCTACTCCCCCGCCACTAGCTAATGGCTAGTGATCGGTGCTATGTGGGCCACCCTGATGTATGTGTTTCATCTAAGCCGTCCACCCATTCTTCCATATCATTTTATGGTATGAGCCCAAAAATGAGGTTGATCTAGAGCCCAAAAATGAGGTTGATCAAAATCTCAAGTGGACGGCGGCACAATGTTGATTGAACGCCCCACAAAAGTTTTGGATAAGCTGATATATATTTTTTCCCTTCATCAAAGTCTGTATAACCTAATCAACAGTTATATGTCAAATAACCATTACAGTGGGCCCTAGGAGTTTTTTAATTGTGGACATTCAATCATTACTGTTTTCCCATGGTGTGGTCCACTTGAGATTTAGATCTATCTCTTTTTTCGAATCAAGCCCTTAAATTATCTTTCAAAATGGATGGACGGCGTGGATAAAAGACATACATCATGGTGGGTCCACATGGCACCGACCACTAGCCAGCTGGCTGGTGGTGGCGTCACTAGCCAAACCGCGTCCTATTCGCATGTGTTCCAAACCTGATAAGTGGACCATAATGGATTTTGGATCAGTTTTCATGTGATCATATGATCCCAACACAGTACATGGCCAGAAAGGTTTGGAACGTGTACCAAGTTTGTCACGTGCTATTTCCATGTAATTTGTCTTCCGGTGGAGGGAGGGTGAAGAGATTGAATGTTAGAATTATTTAGTTGAATTAAATAGACTATTAAAATCGAGAAAAAAAAAAGATTTTGAGAAAGAAGAACTTATTGAATTGAGTTGAGGCGTGACTGAGTCACTCGGCTTGAAATCGAATTTGCTCCCCTTGGACGGCGTCCCAAGTACAACAGGTTTTCAGAGCAATCAACCTCCAGGATACAACGACTATGACCTGGTCCCAGCGGTGCACTCACTATACACGGGCTCGAACCATTCGCAGTTCAATTCGAAAGTGCTGAGTTGACTCAGCGATGAACTCAGTAAAATTCTTAAAACCGTATCAGAGAGAGTTTTATAAGAGAGATAATAATTTTCGTGTTTTGAAACTGGAATCCAACCAGAAGGGACGCATCTCTATGGTTTAAAACGAAAAGGTGTAAGTACGAGTACACTCTCGCAAATAAAGTCCCGCGAGTACCTATACATACACACCCACGCGAGTACACTCACACCCTCGCTCGCGCCTGGCCTAGCTCGTCGCGCACATGCACACGGACTCAACTCGGCGCACGAGTGTATGGTCAATGGTATAGATTAGAGTTAGACCAAATTCACATGCTCCCTGAAAGGAGCACAAGCCCTAGGCAAAAAGACTATCTTATATATAAGATAATTTACTTTGTCAAATAAAAGTATCAAAACTTTTCAAATGTGGAGGGAAATCACCGAAAATTTAAAAATTTAAATTTTAATATTATTTTTAAAACAAAATATAATATTGAATCGTGGCACACATGCCTGTGAAAAGTCCAATCCTTGTACGTGTGGCTCTATGTGAATCGTGCGTGTTACGCCAGTAGTGGTTGTGGTGATTGCAATTGCGTGAAGGTGGGACTGATTTAAACGCTCTTTCTTTGCCTATATAATGCCTCCCAAGCTTTTCTCTTCACACATCATATCCAATACACTCCAAATGGATTTCCTTCTCCTCTCTCTCACTAATAAGGCCTCTCCATTTCCTAGCTTCTCCCTTTTCCCTTCTTTATTAAGGTTTCTCTTCTTGATCTCTTCCCTCCTTTTCTTTTCCTCTCCTGTCTTTGCAACTGAAAATAACAGAAATCCCTTGTCAACCCAACAACCATGCATTGAACATCACTTCTCTGCTTTGCTCCACTTAAAGCAGGGCTTTCACTTCGATGGTGAAAGCATCACTACACTCTCCTCCTGGAATCCTGATAACAGGAATTGCTGCTCCTGGGAAGGCATCACGTGCGATGGTGTCACAGGTCACGTGATCAGTCTCGACCTCAGCTACCTCGGTATCTTGGGTAGGGTTGAATTTGGAAGCATCTTTCATCTTCAAACCCTGCAGATTCTCAACCTCGCTGGCAATTACTTCGGTCTCTCTCCAATACCTTCTGGGTTTGAACAGCTCACCAGTTTAACTCATCTCAACCTCTCTAGTTCCTTCTTTCATGGCCAAATCCCTATTGGAATCTCCCGCTTGACCAGTTTGGTTTTTCTCGATCTATCTTTCAATGACCTGAAACTTGAAAACCCTAACATTGGAACTCTCGTCCAAAACCTATCGAGTCTGAGAGAACTCCATCTCAACTGGGTAGACATCTTTGCACAGGGTAGTGAGTGGGGCCCAGCCATATCGGCACTCCCCCAGCTACGCAGGTTGACAATGATTGATTGTGGTCTTTCAGGCCCCATCCATCCTTCCCTTTCCAAGCTCCATTTCCTATCTACACTCGTCCTCACCTATAACTATCTCTCTTCGGCCATACCTACCTTCATAGGGAACTTCTCTTCTTTAACGTCACTGCGTCTCTTTGGTTGTGGATTGCATGGGAAATTTCCGGAGAGTATTTTCAGGCTGCCAAACCTACAAACCCTTGCTGTAGGAGGCAATCCACTTCTCACAGGCGAAATTCCTCAAAACAATACTCTCCGGAGGCTGTTCATATCCAACAGTGGATTTTGTAGCAAGGTACAAGATTCGTTCGGTAATTTTAAACTGCTCACTGAGTTAGAAATCGGAAGTTGCAACCTATCCGGACCATTTCCATCATGGCTTTTCAAGGTCGACAAACTCGTGCATTTGGATCTTTCATCCAATGGTATCAGCGGACCATTGCCATCAAGGCTTGTGAAGCTCAACAAACTCGAGTATTTGGATCTTTCATCCAATGGTTTCAGCGGTCCAATCCCTTCTTCCTATGGCAAAAAGCTTCGAAGTCTTCAAGAGCTCAACATTCACAACAATTCACTCAGCGGGACCATCCCATCATCATTGTTTTCACTGACATCATTACGTTCTCTGGAACTCCAAGATAACCAATTTAGTGGTGACGTGAACCTAGGCTTACTCCAAAACCTTAAGAACCTGTTGAACCTTGATCTTTCAAATAACAACTTGTCAGTTCATGATGGTGGAAGCAGATCAACCTCCATATCCTTCCCTCATATTAAATATTTGCATTTACGTTACTGTAACATTAGCAAATTTCCAAACATCTTGAGATACCAAGAGAGAATGATTTCTTTAGACCTTTCCAATAACAAAATCAATGGTGAAATACCCAACTGGATATGGAAGGTTGCAAATTATACTTTATATGCTTTGAATCTTTCTCACAATGCGTTGGAAGGATTCGAGCAACCATTTCCCCTTCTTTCCTTAAATTCGTTGAGTTTTCTTGACCTAAGCTTTAACAAGCTAGAGGGCTCGATCCCAATCCCACCGCCATCCATCATTTTCTTTGCACTTACGAGCAATAAACTTAGTGGAGAAATTCCCTCACTCATTTGTGGTTGCACTTCCTTACTAGTCCTCGATTTATCTGACAACTGCTTCAATGGTTTGATTCCACCGTGCTTGGGTGAAATCAGTGATGCCCTCGTTGTGTTGAATCTTGGAGAAAATGCATTTCATGGTACGTTGCTTCAAACATTCAAAGAGGGGTGCACTATAGAGACACTTCATCTCAATGGAAATCAATTGGAAGGGCAGGTGCCACGGTCTTTGGCCAAGTGCAAGAAGCTGGAGGTGTTAAACCTTCGAAACAATCAAATGCATGACACTTTCCCTTTTTGGTTGGGAAATTTGTCCCAATTCCGCATTCTTGTCTTAGCATCCAACAAATTTTATGGAACCGTTGGACACTTCTTAACAAATCAGTCCTTTGCTCTGCTACAAATCTTTGACATCTCTTCCAATAGCTTCACAGGTAGTTTGCCATCAAATATGTTCAAGAGCTGGAAGGCAATGATGGAGGATGGCAAATCCCAATCTCAGTTCCTTAGCAAAAAGTTTGTGGTCGGATACTATCAAGATAAAGTGATTATAGTTAGTAAGGGGCTAGAATTGGAATTGGTTAAGATCCTTACTGCCTACACAGTAGTGGATATCTCAAATAACCAATTTCACGGAGATATCCCGAAATCAACTGGGGATCTAAAGTCACTGCATGTGCTTAATATGTCCTACAACTGTCTAACAGGTCAAATTCCAGCATCACTTGTGGGCATAAATGATCTCGAGTCATTAGATCTCTCGCATAATAATTTGTCAGGTGAGATCCCCCAGCACCTTACAAAGCTAACATTCATCGCAGTGTTAGACCTCTCGTATAATCATCTCGTGGGAAGCATACCGCAAGGTCAACAATTTAGTACATTCACGAATAAATCATTTCTAGGGAACTTGGGATTATGTGGCCCTCCATTGTCAAAGAAATGCGAATACATCGAGGCTTCACCACCACTGGCACAGTCAGAAAGCAAATATGATTGGGAATTCATGTGGATTGGGTTTGGAGTTGGATATGGAGTGGGAATGGGAATTCTTTTTTGGACTCTTGCACTTTGGAAGAAGGGAATGAGAGAATTCACTATATTTGTTGATAGAATGCTTCTGATGATTTTTCCATGTGATGCATTTATTCCAATGCATCGATACTAGGAGGATTGGAATAGGGAGGAGCAAAAGAACTCAAGGAAACTGAAGCGCAAGGGAAAAAGGATGATATTTATACTTTTATATCTAATGTATCCAACTATAAGTTGATGACCATATGATAGGCAAGGCCCATCTATGATAGGCAAGGCCCATCTACTTTTTGTGGAGCCTAACTGAATGTTTGTATCAATTTTTGTCAAATCAACAAAGTTACAAGTGGTGTGCTCCCACCTTTCTGGAAAAAGAAAATTATATGGTGATGATTTTGTATTTCATACTTATGATTTTCATTTAATTCCATTAATCTACTAAATACAATATTAATTATTCAACTTCCCTCACTTGACCTTATATTATTATATATGGCTATCCAAGTCATCATCCCATCTTGAGTCAAATATTCGTGACTGAATAGGTAGCAAAACTATTCTAATCATGATTTTTAGACTCAGCGATTTCGATTGATTTGTTTGGCGTGGAGTCGAATCCTGACTCACCCAAGTTGGGGTGGCCTCGTGATGTCAAGTGGGATCAAGTAGTAGTGAAAGCTGAGCCACTCGGAACGAGTTGTACCAGACTTCCCCGAGTCTTAAAACCATGCTTCTAACAAAACAATAACTCAAGTCTGTTTTGTTTTTTTTTTTTTTTTTTTAAATTTTATTTTTTACATTTGGTTGCAGGTGCTCGAAGATATTGCAGCTGCAACACCTGCACAACAATTAGTCCTTCAAGTCCTAGCCCGGGGTAGCTGATTGACCAACCCAATTTTAATGAGTTCAGTACAATTTCTGGACCTGTTAAGAAATTGGGTAGGATTAGGATCTCACCTTTTGGGATCGTTAAAAATGGGGTCTAGTTGAGTTTTTGTTGGGTTTACAACACGAAACTGGTTAAAATCGTCTTGGGTCGGATTAAGTCGGATCTAGGTTAATTAGTTCGGTTAGTTATAATAGTAATATTATATACATTAAATATTCTAGCAATGGCATGAAATTTCCAAAACCTTACACATGTAAGGGATTGAGCCCTGTATATATGTAAGATCTAATCTGTCTATCCCGACCATGTGAATGTTCTCATTATACTTGGAAGTGACACCAACCAAACTCAAACATAGGTCCACTGATCCCATGGATACCCAGTGGTACTTGAATCCAATCAGATCTGGGTTGTGGTCCTCAACAATAATTCCATATCTGAAAGACTAAGAACTGATTAGCCTGACTAGGGCTACTCTAGGATCCGAAATGAATCCAAATGGTTGACTACTCCCATGACAGTTTACCAGAACTTTAAATACGGCAGTGAGTCTAAGTATGCACAGGCCATAGCTATACAGCAACCCTCACCGTTCGGATTGAGGACCCAAATTGCAGATGGCGCATGTCTAAAATACACTGAGAAAATAATAGAAACCATCTGATTTTGCCCTTGAAATTTTGGACCATTCATTACTTTACATTTAACCACATATATATTAGCCACATATATATTGGCCAGTGATTGCGACCGCTTGATAAGTTTGCTTTTAGATAATCTTTATCCACGTACGGTACTCCACAATTTATATGGACTGGATGGCCATGAATGAGTGCCCCGGCCGTGTGAAGAACATGGGTCACCACTGTTTTTAAAATAGTAATTACCTATCAGTGTCCTCTAGCTCAAGGGGTAAAGTCAACCACCTTTTATTAGTATTAATTAATTCACTCTAGCTTGAATGGTTGTTCATGAAGAGACAACTAATGTGGATTCTTGGAAACGTGGACCTCACCTTTTTCTCTCCACTATTTACTCATGACCATTTTATTTTATTTTTTCTGCATAATTGATCTAAGCTAATAATAAAGAGAAAAGATTGTTAGGAACTTACGTTTGGATACACCGAAAATATAAAAAATAAATCGAAAATATAAATATTTCACTAGGCTGAATCACATATAAAATACGTTGTCCTTAAAGCGTGATTCGCCCCCTTATCAACTGCTGATGTGTTACAGGCGAATTGCTTCCAAGATAAGATAAGACTTATCTGGATCTAGCGTGCAGCAATCACGATAGGTCCATTGAGGAACAGTTTTAATGTAGCAAATCTCTTTTGACAGACTGTAACGCCCTGAAAATCGAGGGTCGAGCATAAACTCAACTCCCGAGTTCCAACGCATCACTTATGCAACAAAATGAATGATGATTGAATGTTGTCTGTATCAGTGTAGTGAACATGAGTAAGATTAAGCCAAAACAACATATCATACTCCAGAGACAGTTAAATTGCAAGCGGAAAGTTATGGTAGATAGATAAAATATGTAAACTGTGGTGAGTCTCCAGAGTGTGATAATGTTACCAGGTCAATTCATTACAAGTACAATTTCAAATTATACCAAGTAGTGTAAGGTCATCTAGTCAATATCCCAGAAAGCCTCGTCGATTAAGGCACGACTCACTTGAAGCCGCCAGAAAACAACATATACGAGAAGGCATTCTCGTTGTCACAAACGTTCGGCTCCGCCTCAAAAGTAGTGTCGCCATCTGCAATCAGACAAAGTCTGGTTGGTGTGTACAATACCGTCCCGTAACGTGGGAGTGAGTGATCAACTCAGTGGAACAATAAAGCATATGTTAACATGTTATCAACTCAGTTAAGCAGTAATGATAAAGCAGTACAATCAAACAATTCTAAATACTCTTATTGATGCAAGTATGGAATGCAGTCATGATGCATGCCCTCACCGCATACTCCCTCATGCGACACCATCTTACGTTCGCGGCATGCTTGCATTCCTCAGTGCTCCACATCTTCCAGGCACATGTAATGCGATGATGAGCATGATTACCGAGTTGTTATTAGTCCATTTCAAACAGCAGTATTGGAAAACTAAGGTACCTCCTTTGTATCATTCCCAAATATAATCCATTCCAGGGTTGTCAGTCCTAGTTAATCTCATACGATGGTGTGTTTCTAGGTCGCTGTAAGGGCTGCCAGGGCTGTTACACGGAACCGTTACACCACTCCCCCATCACCCTTTTAACGGTTCATCACTAAATTGATAGAGGCCTAGTTCATACTTTATTCACCGCCGCAAAACTCGTCGCCTCACCGTAAATTTAGAGTATGCTCGAGGTCACTACAAAGGGCTCCTCACCAATCAGTATAGGCCGACAACTCGAATATAGTGTCCCATACCACCATAATCGGCTCACAAGTCTAGTTGCTCAATGGACACTACGGGGAGGCACATGGCCCCAGCGTAGGCCGACAACTCGACCACGGTGTCCCATACCACCATGCTCGGCTCATGAGTCTTAGCGGATCGAGGTATCATGATTAACGGGATTTCACTGGTAAGTTTGGTACCTTAGGTTTAAGTAGAGGCGTCCAAACATGGTAAACATACATTAAGACAGATCGGGTTGCTTGACGAGCTAGACTAGCACGAGCGCACAACCAACTGAACGACATGAAATGCATAAGCACTTCGCGTGGCCTAACTACTGTTGCCAACCGAAGTACGACTTGGGTTCGTCAGATACATCCTTCGTGGCGAAAAGAATCTCAACCACGAACTCAATTCCGTTACCGATCGTCTGGACTATAATCATAGCCCCAGTCACAATCCTTATTCAGAAGCATGTGGAGTAAAGCATAATAAATAAAGTAATTCAAGCATGTTATAAAGTATAATATAAACAGGACATACAAACACATATGTCATAGGTAAGCGGTTAAATTAAACAAACAACATGGAGGAAATCATACAAATTACTAAGGTAGTTGAGAATCCTATCTCAGCACCCTTATATATTACAATTTACTAGCTACTACTCATTCAGACATTTCAACAAACACTTTAGAATACATACATTAACATACATGACGTATGTTGATCACATAGGTATTAGGCCAAATCCTTTCACTAGGGAGCTGCCCCATTTATAACACGCGTACACCCACGACGGATAGTCATGGAAAGCAGGAATCCAAATTCCATATTCATTCAGTCATGTCCACAAACACTTGGGCTACACATTTTAATATATATAGTGTATATTGGCTGTGGCGTGATTTAGGGCAAATCCTTTCGTAAAAGGGGTATTGCCAAAACAACAATCATATATCCATGACAATTAGTCATGGCGAGCATGAATGTGAATTCTATACTCATTCGGTCATTTTCACAAACACTTAAAATACACTCTTTTAACATACATAATGTATATTAGCAAAAACATGTATTAGAGCGAACCCTCTCGCCAAGTAAGTGTTATACACATATATAATATGTTCATACAACAAATAATCATGGCAAACACATTTTCAAAATTTATACGTATACGGTATTTTCTACAAATACCTAGAATACACAAAATTTCATATTCTTCGTATTTAATCGAAACAGAAAATAGACAGTACTTTGTACATGTGCAATTGCATGAAGATCATGAATCTATCATTGTCTGACATTGAAAGCACTGAAAACCATAACCTATACACCTAAAGTCCGCACCTTTTGTCGTAGAATCGTAACGAACTGGATAGATTTGCTAAGTCTTCGTATACGGTAATTTGACAACCTATAGCATGCTTTAGGTTAGTTATTTCATAACCTACAACTATCGAAACCCCAAAACAGATTAGGGTTAGGGTTTCTTACCTAGAAATGACACCGAAATCGCCGGAAAATCGATTAGAAATGAGTGGTGAAGCTCGTGTAGCGGCAGGGAAGCATGGCAGGGAGATGCTCCCACTTCTCTCTCACTTTCTCTCTCTTTTCTCTCTCTTTTCCTAGGATTTTTCTCAAATTCGCATGGCTGAAATGAGAGAGGGTTTAAGGTCCTTATATAGCCTCAAAACTCACCAAAATAGACTTAAGCTCAAGATATAATTAGGTTATAACCAAAGTGAGTCAGTTTTAGCTTAACAGAGACTTCTAGCGGCCCCCCTTGAGCCAAAGGTCGGACTTAAGCTCACAGACATTGGATCTAGGTTCAGCTGAGGTTTCGTTCCAGTCGAGTTTCCAGATCGCATGTGGCGGACTAGTTTCAGTTCAACGGTCAGTGAAACTCGATTAGAGATTTCAAGTACACTGACACATGTATGAAATTTCTCCTGATCCGAGGGTGTAATCTGACCTGATTCCGATGGTCTGATTGCTTATAACTGATCCGCAAGCGACAAGTCTCAGATTTCATAAATTTGTATTTATTTTGGAATTATTTTCATGTTTCTCACACTCCCCGCTCCGAGCTCAAGCGAATAGTGCTGAGACACTGTTTGGATTTGATTTCCGAGATGGTTGTCAAGCCCAGTAAGGCGGTCCTAATTCCTTAACTTCGTGTTAATCGGACTTCCGACGTGTGGTCCAGATCTGATACGGAGTTTCAATGTGCTCCCGAGAGCAACTGGGTAATGAGATTGATCCTAGATTTTAGGGTAACCTAGCGTCAATGATTCTACAAGTTTTGGGTCTTGCAGATCGTATTTAAAGTGGATCAAGTGGATTTCGTAGTTAATCTAGTTTCGCACTTAGTTACTTTGTCTCATTTCTAAAGGATTTGATCCTGAGCGATTTCTGCCTGAGGTGGCACTAGGGTCTTTGTGCAGATTTCTAAAGTATTGTTCTTCATCACCTAAACGTTAGGATTCATGCCTAATATGAAAGTACTTAGAGACGTTTAAAGAACAAGGTAGTAAAAGGTGGGATTTGTGAAGGAAATGGGTTAAGAAGCGATTTTAGACTGTGAGATTGAGTTCTGACAAGTTAATAAGGCGTTAGGAGCGACCCATTGCCTAAGGACGTCTAATCCCAGGTTGGCAAAAATCCGAGATGTTACACAGACTTAGATGGTAGAGATGATCAAAGTATTCTATAATGGAGATTTGAAATGTATCTAATTTGATGAGAGAGATGGTGTGTTGAGATGATGAAATCGGACTGAAATGGTCCAGTTTATATAAGCATCAGGTAGTGGACAATTGCTAAACTGCTATCAATGGTTCAGAACGTTTGGATTACGTTTCTGACCGTTGATCATTAACTCCAGCCGTTTCTGGTCGTCGGATCAAAGGATCTGACCGTTGGATCATCATGTTCCGTCCGTTTGGCTTTCAAGGTAGAGAGCCATTTTTAGAAATTGTTGAACGTTTATGATCCGACCGTTCTTAGTCTTATATAAAACTCAGACCATTTCAGAGCCCACTCCATACAGGCACAGATCAGACCTATCGCACCGTCTCGCATAAGGTCGCGAGGGAGCAACCACTCTGCGACATGTGCGAAGTGCGAAGTGCGCCATCTAGTGCCACTACAACCACACTGCCTCACTACCCACGCCCGAGCGCGCGCGTGCATGCGTGTGTTCCAGTGAGTAACACGCAACCTGAGTATCACCTCCTTCGAAAACTTCAAGTAAGAATACTCTTCACAACTTCTCATATAAACCACACAGCCCTTCTTTGCATTTTCGATGTGGGACAAAGCACATACACCGCACTTTTTAATTCAAAAAATTCAAAAAGCATCTTGGCAGGAAATTCCTGAAATTTTGAAAAATTCAAATTTTTGTTTTATTACTTTTTAAAACCACTGATTTTCAACAAAGATGGGTCTATTTTTTAAGGATGGATGTTGGTGTTGGCATGTTTAAATGAAAGATGATACAGTACTAGCTAGGGTTGGCAATTCGTGAGGGATGACTTGGATTGACCCTAGGCTGGCACTACTCTTCGAAGCTCTTGCCCTGGCTTCAATCAGGCTAAAAAGGCCTAGGCCTTAACCCACTATGGCTAGGCAAGGGCTGGCCTTATGAGGTATTATAGAACAATAATTAAAGGTTTGAAATATTCAAAAGTTAATTAAAGAAGTTTTTAGAGTTCCTCCTTTATCTTAATAAATCTCATCATATAAATGGTCATGGGCATTGAAATATGACCATAAATTCAATAGTTACTTTAAACTACACGTGTACATTGAATGGGAACCAACTCCTAAGCGTCTTTAAGGAATCCATTCTTGGTGCCTCAATTGGTGATTGAATCGAGTTATTATTGGCACAGGGTCGGCTCTGAAATTGTTTGGAATATGATATTACGACACGCGAAAGTTTGGTGGAGATACGGAATGAAGGCTATGTCTTAAAGGGGGGGGGGGCTATTAAACATATAATTGTTTACTTAAACTAATATGTATATTAAACTAAGTACGACAATTTAACACCAAGGCTTCCAAGCCAATAGTGGGTCTAATTATATAGATTGCAAATCATATTCCAATGAATTAGCTATTATATAAATGATAATGTACGCGTGTGTGTGGGATGTGCTAACTATTAATTCCTAACATTTATATGATCACGAATACATAGAATTCATCAATCAATCTCATAAGCATAATTAAACAAGTGCTTAAATACAATTTCAAATACAAACATGTATAGTTGTTTGATGTCTTTATTCTACTTCCAATAGGTGTAATTAACCCATGGGCATATTGGATTTCACTATGGAATGTTTTAAATCAGGTTCACCTTTAACCTTTACAATTCTACACAAGGTCCGGTCATCTCAAAGACTTACGTGGTTTTCTATAGGCTCGTCATGAACATTGGTCTTAATCTAAGGACCTACAGTTACTCTCGTCAGAGGCTCCATTGAAGACTAACATATACACACCAGTGTCAAGTAGCCTACACAGAGACTTTGATTTAGATCCTATATAAGAACCTAGTCTAGTTTGACAATTCAAACTCTACATTCAATCCTACATAATAAAAGAGTGTACTTGGACTATTACAATTGACAATTTACTTGTCGAATTGAGCCTCTTTTGTAACGCTTTCTTGGATTGTTTGATTGATGCTCTCCCATGCCTCAATTAGCTCCTTATATGCTCATTCGATCATAATGTCGATACATTGCTAATGCTTTAAACCCAAGGTCAAACACCTTACATAAAATACTCATTTGCAATGACCAAGGTGATTGGAGGTTAGATAGAATATCCTACAACTAATAAAAAGTTGAGTTCGTATGAGATTTTCCTTGATGCACACTCTAGAAGTTGATAGAGACTATAATTTTCTAACAAAAATGGTGTCCAAACTTCAAAGAAGGTTACAGGCTATAAGCATATTTTACTAGTAGTACATTGCTACGGCTTTAAACCATAGCTGAAAGAAAGATTGGACCTACAAAGCCCACCACAATCTCCATGTTGTATCTGAGCTATCCATCCATTTTGACACCTCATTTTATGCATGAGACTAAAATAAAAAAGGCAGATCGAGGGTTCAAGTGAACCACATCGTAGGAAAGAGAGTAGATTAAGTGTCTGTCGTTGATCTGTGGTGTGGTCCACTTGTGCTTTCGATCTGTCATCTTTTTGGGATCATGCCCTAAAAGTAGCTCTCAAAATGAATGGATGGTGGATAAACCACATACGTCATGATGGGCCACACGAAGCACCTGCTAGCACCGTCCATCTCCGGCTTCGTACCGCACACAAAAAATAGATGCCCGCGCCTAAAATAATCCCCCCGCGCCCAAATCAGCTAAAAACCTTCAAATCCCCACTCTCACACCTCTTTCTCCCTCTGAATCTCTCTCAGGCCTCTTCCTACCTCTCAATCTCTTCTACGCCTCTCCCTTTCTCTCTAATTCCAGTAACCACATTGGAATAAACCCTTTCTTCCTATTACATCGATCTATCTTCGATTTTTTTCTTAATTTTTTCTTTTTTCTCTTCTCATTTTAGGTTTTCTGATGCCCTATCAACGACCCTATTTTTGTACATAGAGAAGCGGAGGCAAGCATTACGCTTCTCCGATTTCAACAACCTCTGATCATATCCCACGAGATTTCTATGTATTTTTCTAGAAAGAGCCTTGAAAGTATGGGATTTCTTTGATTCTGATTACTATCTGTCTTCATTTCTTCAACCTTAGATCCATTTTGTGAAATTTCTCTTTAGATATGCATATGTGATTTGATTAGTTGTTGGAATTTCATTCATTTTTGTGTTTTGTTTTGTTTTGTTTTTTTTTTTTTTTTTTTCTTGAATTTTGTTGAGATGGTTAGCTTTGGATTCTCAATTGAATAAACTTCCTTGGATCTGTTCATTTGATTGGGTTTTCCCTTCTGATTCTTTTGATATTTGATATTGGTTTTTTTTTTTTTTTTTTTTTTAAAAAATTTCTTCTCCTTTTATGAATATATGTTTTTTAAGATTTGGAGAGATGGGTGTCTCTTGATTTTATTATTATTATTTTTTTATAAAGATTTTAGGGAATTGTTGCTTTCCATTAACATGAGGGCCATTTCTTAACTTAGAATGTTATGTATTTTCATTTTGTAATTCTCTTGATTAAATTAAATGTTTGTAATTATGTTCACTTGTGCATCCAAATGCAGCCTTAATGTTTTTGCCCTCTTGGATGCTTCATAACTTGATAGCCTGGAATCTGGATACAAGCTGCACAAGATCCTTGAAATGTTGAGTTTCTATTTTCAATTTTAGCAATAAGGCACTGATATCTTGATGTCCTGTTCTTAGAAATTTGTAGTTTTCTCAGTCTTCCATCAGACTCTTAGGAGTTTCAACACCTGGTCAAGGGTTCGAGCACCCAAAGGTGGTGAAAACCCACTACGGCGTGAGTGTGTGGCGGCTACTGAGAATGTATTTTTAGTTGTACCTTATTGGGGTGTTTCATAGTTGTAGATTGGAGATTGAAGGTTGGAGATTGGACTGTTTCATAGTTGTTGGAGTCTTTCCTGTGTTCAGTGTAATTCCAAACATTTGCATTTTAATACTTGTTGGGGGTCTTGCATAAAACCTTAGGATCTAGCCCTCTAGAACAAACCAGAATTATGGATAATAAAGCAATGAAAACAATCAATGCATCAATCACACACCACAAGAGATTTTTACGTGGAAAACCCTCAAAGAGGTAAAAACCACGGGACCTCGTCCAGATCAACAATCCACTATGAAGTAGAACGTTACAACCTTCTTCACTCACGCAGGAGTGGATAAACAATAAGAGAAATAGAGAAAATGGAGAGATCTAATCGATTACGAGGACATAGAAGCGCTGAGATATAGATTGCACAGTAGATAACCTCCATGAGCAGAACCTCCCTTATATAAGCTTCCTCTCTCTTTTCCTCTCTCTTTCTCACCTTTTGATAGCCCTAAACCCTTTAGTAAATCCCTTGTAAAGCTTTAGGAAACCCTCTTGTTATTTCTAGAAAACCCTAGGCAACCCCTTTTATAGTTTAGGAAACTTCCCTTTCGCATCCCGGTTGCAAAAGGACTCAAATCCGCAGTTTCGCGCAAAATCGCGGAACAAACTGCGTAACCTTTGACTAGTCCTGGAAATTTCAGGACTAGTCTTAGCCTCCTTCAACTGGTCGAAGCCTGTCCACGACCGGTCGAAGCCCACCTTCGACTAGTCCTGGAATTCCAGGACTAGTCTTAGCCTCCGAGAAAAAACAGCACGAACTCGCTGGACTTTGAGTCGTGCCAGGGCTCAAACTTACGACCGGTCGAGCGCCTCCCATGACCGGTCGAGCGGGGCTCAGGACCGGTCGAAGACGGGAAAAAAACTCTTTCAAATCTCTCCCTTTTTGACCCAGGAGGGATCCACCTTCTTCAAGCCAGCCAGGTTTCTACAAACCTCAAACTTGCCCTTGAGCAAAGCCTTGGTCATCATGTCTGACCCATTATCATCCGTGTGGACCTTCTTAAGCTGTAACACCTTCTGTTCCAAGATATCTCTGATCCAGTGATACCGAATCACTATGTGCTTCGACTTGGAATGCTGACTTGGATTCTTGTTCAAGTGTATAGCACTTTGACTATCGCAATAGACCACGTGCTCTTCCTGCTTTAGGCTAAGTTCCTGTAGGAACCTCTTCATTCAAAACATCTCTTTACATGCTTCTGTGACTGTAATGTACTCGACCTCTATCGTCGACAATACTACGACCTTCTGTAACTTGCTCTGCCAAGAAACCGCTCCCCCTGCAAACGTGAACATATACCCCGATGTAGACTTCCTGGAGTCTATGTCACCTGCTATATCTACATCTGTGTAGCCCTCTAACGCAGGTATATCGTCACCATAGCATAGGCTCAACCTGGATGAGCCTCTTAGATACTGCAGTATCCACTTCACCACTGCCCAATGCTCTTTGCCAGGATTAGTAAGATACCGGCTGACAACACCAACCGCATATGCTATGTTTGGACGTGTACACACCATAGCATATATCAAACTTCCAACCACTGACGCGTAGGGTATCTTCCACATCTCTTCTACCTCTGCCTTCGTCTTGGGACACTGCCTGTCGCTCAATCTGAAGTGACCATCTAGTGAAGTACTGACCGACTTCGTTGCATTCATATTAAACCGCTCTAGGACTTGCTCAATATACCGCTCTTGTGACAGCCAGAGCTTCCTTCTGCTTCTGTCACGGGTTATCTTCATTCCTAGGATCTGTCTAGGCGGGCCCAAGTCTTTCATCGCAAAAGATTTGCCCAACTCCTGTTTCAGCCTGTCGATCTTCTTGATGTCTTTTCCCATGATGAGCAGGTCATCAACGTATAATAGCAGAACTAAGAAATCACCATCTGAGAACTTGCACGTGAACACACAGTGGTCTAACTCCATTCTGTCATATCCATGTTTCAACATGAACGAGTCAAACTTCTTGTACCATTACCGTGGAGCTTGTTTCAGCCCATACAAGTTCTTCCTCAGCCTACACACCATATGCTCCTTGCCCTTGACTTCGAACCCCTCTGGTTGGTGCATGTAGATCTCTTCTTCCAGGTCACCATGGAGAAAGGCAGTTTTAACATCAACTGCTCTATCTCCAGATCCATGCTAGTTGCCAACCCAAGCAACACTCGTATGGATGTCATCTTCACCACTGGTGAGAATATCTCCTCGAAGTCTATGCCCTTCCTCTGACCAAACCCTTTCACCGCAAGTCTGGCCTTGAACCTCGTCTGTGAATTTTTCTGCTCAATCTTCTTTCTGAAACACCCACTTGTTGCTCAAAGCTTTCTTGCCCTTAGGCAGTTTCACCATATCATAGGTGTGGTTCTTATGTAAGGATTCCATCTTCTCTTGCATAGCTTTCAACCACTCTCCCTTATGCTCGTCAGCTAAGGCCTCAGAATAATCTTCTGGCTCTCCCTCATCAGTTAGCATAATGTACTAATGCGGCAAGTACCTCTTGGACGGCTGTCTGTCCCTAGACGACCTCCTCACCTGTGGCTCAACAGGTGGATCAAGTGGGGGCTGCTCCCCTGGTCCATCTTCTGAAGGAACTCTCTCGTCCTTTGCACCTTGCTGTACTCCTCCGTCATCAGGCACCACGGGAAGAGTAACCGGATCCATGTCCTCTAACTCACCTGAACTAGGCTGGTTCTTCTCTGGCTTACCAATGTCTTTTATACATTGATCTTCAAAGAAAACCACATCTCTGCTCCTGACGAGCTTCCTCTTGGTCGGATCCCACAACCTGTAACCGAATTTTTCATCACCGTACCCTAAGAACACACACTGCCTAATCTTCATATCGAGCTTGGACTTCTCGTCCTTTGGTACGTGAATGGATGCCCTGCATCCAAATACCCTGAGATGACTGTACGATGGATCCTGTCCAGTCCATACCTTCTCAGGTACTTCTTCATTCAACGGGGCTGATGGAGGCCTGTTTATCAAATACACCGCCATGTGCATTGCTTCTCCCCAGAACGTCTTGGGCATTTTCGCATGGGATAACATGCATCTGATTCTCTCAACAATGGTGCGATTCATTCGCTCAGCTACACCAATATGCTGGGGGGTCTTGGGAACTATCTGTTCATGCCGTATACCCAGAGACTTGCAGTACTCGTGAAAGTCGCCAATGTATTCACCACCATTGTCAGTGCGGGTGCACTTCAATGATCTACCTGTCTCTCTCTCGACCATAGCATGAAACAATTTAAACACACCAAAGACTTCGTCCTTGGATTTCAAAGCATAAACCTAAACCCTCCTAGATGCATCATCTATAAAAGTAACAAAATACAATGCCCCACCCAAGGTTTTTGTCCTCATAGGACCACAAACATCAGAATAAACCAAATCTAATGCATGCACTTTATTAACATAAGAAATGGTTTTAACGAATGAAACTCTATGCTGTTTCCTTGATAAACTATCAAGACAGGTTTTGAGAGGTGTACCTGTCACATCTGGAAGGAGCTGCTTCCTTGCTAGTAGCTGAAGCCCTTTTTCACTCATGTATCCTAAACGCCTGTGCCACATGTCAATAGCTGAATTTTCTATTACGTTCAACTTACCCTTGCACATACTGACACTTGCCTTGTACAGGGTGTAACACTTCTTCCCTCTGGCCACGATCAACGAACTCTTGATGAGCTTCCATCACCCACCAGCAAACCTGCTTTCATAGCCATCATCATCCAACCTTCCCATCGACATTAAGTTGAGGCGAAGGTCTGGGATATGCCTCACATCCCTGAGAACCAATGTGCAACCTACATCAGTTTTCACACAAATATCACTGACTCCCACGATTTTTGATACGCCAGAATTTTCCATCTTCACAGTCCCATAGTCACCTGACTTGTAGCTTGTGAAGGAGTCCCTGTGTGGAGTCGTATGAAAAGAAGCTCCTAAGTCTATCACCCAGTCGGTGTCTTGACTCGTAGCCGTGAGACATACATCATGATCTACTGAAAGAATAACTACCATGTCGCCATCTGAAGCGACCGCAGTGGAATCTGATTAATCTTCCTTCCATTTTCCTTTCTTGTCGTTTTTCTTACCACGACATTCATGCTTGTAATGGCCCTTCTTGCCACAATTTCAACAATTAACATCTTTCCTGTTACTCGACTTACCTTTTAATTTATCTCTGGCCTTCATGCCCTTCCTGTTCTTTCCTCTCCCTCGTTCTTGTGTTACAAGGGCCTCTTGCTGAGTAGACCCCTGAGACTTCCTCCTTGTCTCCTCATTGAAGAGACAACTGGTTACCTGTTCCATGGATATCTTTCCGTCTGGCACGGAGTTACTTAGAGACACCACCAATGTCTCCCAACTGTCAGGCAATGAATTAAACAATAGTAAAGCCTGCAATTCATCATCCAGGACCATCTTCATAGAGGTGAGTTGGTTCACTATATTGCTGACCTCATTCATGTGCTCGGCCACAGAACCACCATCTTTGAATTTAAGATTCACAAGTCGCTTTATCAGAAAAATCTTATTACCGGCTGTTTTCCTCTCATACAACCCTTGTAATTTCAGCCATGGGCTAGCGGCTGAGGTTTCCGTAGACACATGGTGAAACATGGAATCATTCAACCATTGTCTAATAAACCCCACCGCCTTTCGGTCCATCTTCTTCCAATCATCATCAGTCATATCCTTGGATTTTGCTAATATGTCTAAAATTGGAGAATATAAGTCCTTGCAATAAAGCAAGTCCTCCATCTTAGCCTTTCATATGGTCCAGTTAGAACCATTGAGGCTGATCATCCTTGATGAGCCACCTTCGATAATTCAAAACCGATTCTACCCGTTCAATGAACTTAGCTTTGATACCACTTTGTTGGGGGCCTTGCACAAAACCTTAGGATCTATCCAGAACAAACCAGAATTATGGATAATAAAGCAATGAAAACAATCAATGCATCAATCACACACCACACAAGAGATTTTTAGGTGGAAAACCCTCAAAGAGGTAACAACCACGGGACCTCGTCCAGATCAACAATCCACTATGAAGTAGAACGTTACAACTTTCTTCACTCACGCAGGAGTGGATAAACAATAAGAGAAATAGAGAAAACGGAGAGATCTAACCGATTACGAGGACATAGAAGCGCTGAGATATAGATTGCACAGTAGATAACTGTTGAGGGTCAAATATTACACATTAGACCCCATTTATTACCTGGATTTACGGGTATGATACTGTTTAAACGCCCGGTTTTAATTGTGTTCTGTTGCAGGATTCAATCAGGAGCGTTGACTGAAAACTGATAGTAAAAGCATGAATTTGGCACTCCAAAGTCACTAGAGCAAGGGATGGACCCCAGAGGAGACCAAGATCAGTGGATCTACACGCCAGAGATCCGAGAAAACCGAGAAACTGAAGCTCAAGTGGCCGGAAAGACGAACAGAATGCAAGATCACAGGGTTCCCATCATCCGTTCTACTCGAAACTTTATACATGAGCTAAGGAGCATGAATGAACCGTACACGTCAATTTTCAACTATTGGATCCCTCCGGAAGTGGCCGAATGGACAGATCAGCCCCTTTAAACCTTAAGTGGGACCCACCTGACCTCTGGATACGCTTCAATGTTGGACTCGACGCTTTAAATGAGGTAACATCATGGATGGATGGCACGGATTCCTTGAAAGCATCACAGTGGACCCCACATGGCGGCGCACGAGCGCACATGGCAATGCACTCCCGAGCCGCACCGGACCCGAGCTCGGTCAACAAGACCGCTGACCCGTCTCCTTCTCGATTTCAAACAGCGGACGCACCTGCGTCCGCCGGTTTCTAACAGTGGGCCCCACCCATCATACATCTTGAAGATCTGGACCGTTTATTCGTCTCGTGGGGCGACAAATACCCATGCCTAGGTGGCATAATTTGCAGATATCACGAATATCGGTTTTCCACCGTCAAACGCAAGATGGACGGCGGTACAAAAGAGCAAGTGGGCCGCATCGATTTCAATTCAAAAACACTCTCTTCTGTACGGTTTTTTGTCCTGAGACCAACGAACGGAGTAGATTTCACTTTTGATCCTTATCAAGGGCCCACTGATTTCAACAGCGTAAAACAGTTACGCAACGGGATTTTTGCGTCCGGAAAAAGTGGGATTTTCGGACGGTTGTGGGCCCCACTCATGGTCCAAACGTGCAATCCGAACCGTCCATTACGTAGAAAGCCGCGATCTAGTCAAAACCATGTTGACTCTGTGCATTCATGCTCGCACACGTGTCGGGTTCAACGGTCCCAAATAGACGGCCCTGCACTGATTTCTGCGGAATTCTGCACGTGGGTCGTGCCAACATGAAATCAAAACCACCCTTCTCTGGTCGAAATTTTGAAGGACAGACAATGGATGGAGTGGATTTATCCAACACCAGCAAATATAGGCCCCGCCAGTTATGCACTTTTCTTGCGTTGAACAGGGGGCTGCGAATCAGGTTCTGCGACGAATTGTTTTGAGGAAATTTCCACTGCCTACTGCGGCTTAAATAAGAATCCTGCTGTGAAAAGGAAACTGGAGACGAGAGGTGCTATAAAAGAAATAACACACCCGATTTTTAGGGGAGATTAGGTTGGGACGTGGAGCAAGGGACGTGGAGCACCAGAGGAGAGAGGAGTTTCCTGTTTTATTTTATTTTTATTTTTAATTTGTTTAAGAGATTAGCCTAAACATGTTTATGGGCTAAACCTCTTAGCTAGGGCTAAGAGGTGAAGCTTGTAGCGTGATGGGATGCTTCTTTGGTTGTGCCTTTGTTTAGACTGAATTGATTTTGATTTAATTTTATTAAAGGAATGTTTTCAGTCTTTAATGGTCTGTTGTAACTGAAATTACAATGGGTCTGCAATGGCTTTGAGCATGTCCTTTTCCTCTTTATGTTTATGACGTCAGGAAGCCCTGTTGTTCACCATCGTCTCCTGGGCATGGTTGGATGTCGGTACCCTTCCTAACCTTCATACATTGATTGGTTGGTAATTAATTTAATTCTGTTGTTTGCTTTGTCTCCCGGGCATGGTTTGGTGATGGAATCCATTCTAATTCATATACCTTTCATCTTTTCAAAACTACATCAAAGGAAGTTCAGTTAATTTCCATGATTCGTGAAGCAGGCGTAAGATCTCCCTGATCTCTACAAGTGGATCCTCTGAATCCCTAGTTTCCCTTCTCTGATTTTTCCTAAATTTTAGTTTAATTATTTCACCATTAATCCTCAAATCATAATTAGTTTAGATTTCATCTTAGTCTAGTTCTAGATCTGGTTATTTTCAGAAAACGTACAAGTATCAGTCCCTTGGGATTCGACCTCGGTCTTACCGAGTTTATTACTACATCACAACCCTATACTTGGGGAGTGAACAATAACCTCCACGAGCAGAACCTCCCTTCTATAAGCTTCCTCTCTCTCTCTCTCTCTCTCACCTTTTGATAGCCCTAAACCCTTTAGCAAATCCCATGTAAAGCTTTAAGAAACCCTCTTATTATTTCTAGAAAACCCTAGGCAACCCCTTTTATAGTTTAAGAAACTTCCCTTTCGCATCCCGGTTGCGAAAGGACTCAAATCCGCAGTTTCGCGCAAAATCGTGGAACAAACTGCGTAACCTTCGATTAGTCCTGAAAATTCCAGGATTGGTCTTAGTCTCCTTTGACTAGTCCTGAAATTCCAGGACTGGTCTTAGCCTCCGAGAAAAAACAGCACGAACTCGCTGGACTTTGAGTCGTGCCAGGGCTCGAACCTACGATCGGTCGAGCGCCTCCTATGACCGGTCGAGCGTGGCTCAGGACCGGTTGAAGACGGGGAAAAAACGCCATCAATACTGACATGGATATTGTTCACAATTTCATAGCTGTATGCGAAGAAATTCGGGTTTCCTGTTTTAGAATCCATTCTCATTTAATACTGACATGGATATTGTTCACAATTTTATTGTTTGTGCTGGCTAATTTGATTGATTTACAACAATGTTCTTTACTTCTAGATCATTATAGCTTTTAATTATATTGTGAATTTCCTTCAAGTTTGTAGGTTGTGGTGAATTAGAATTCTGCTGGGTGAGTTTGCATATTACTTTTGAAACGGGAGTACTGCATTCCACATCCTGATGTTGATGCTGGACTGGAAAGCCAGTCGATCAAGATACCTGTAATCTCGATGCTTAAAGAATAAAGAATTTCTTTTTATTTTCTTTAACCAGCTGTGGTATTAATTAGTAGGTGGTTATGCATCAAATGGTGCTTCTGCCCAGTGTTTCCAATCCGATGGTGATTCAACTAATACGACAGTGAGTCCAGATCTTTCCTATGATGGTCAACCACTATTACTCTATTACCTTTGTTATTAATGATCAGGGTCGAATATTGCATATCAGACCCCAGTAAATTACTTGATTTTACATACATGATAATGTTTAATGCCGGATTTTAATTATATTTTCGTTACAGGACGAAATCAGGAACGTTAATTGGAATTTGATGTTAAAGGCATGGATTTGATGCTCCAAAATCACCAGAGCACGGGATGAACCTCAGAAGACCAATAATGAAGATTTTACACGCCTGGGATTGGAGGAAAGCAAGCCAAAGGGGCCCGAAAAGGGTCCAGAATGCAAGATCACATGGTTCCCGCCATCCGATCAGTTCGAAACTTCATACATGTGATGGGGGCCATAAATTAACCATTCATATTAAATTTCAGCCCTTGCAGATCTTGGCAAGTGGTCCAATGGACAGATCAGCCCATTAATCTTCACTTTGGGGCCCACCTGATATTTGGAACTGCCTCAAACTTGGTTTTAGCGGTTGGTATTATATGAAGGAAAGGATGGATAGCGCAGATTTCTCGTAAACATCACGGTGGACCCTGTGTATGAAGTGTGTACACCAAGTACACAAGCGCCGCCCGTGCACCGCACGTTGCCTCGGTCAAACAGACCGCTGACCCGAGCTCCTTCTCCAGCGCCAGCGAGAACGACCGACGGTCGTCGGTTGTGGGGCCCACCTAGTGTCCATATGGACAATCCAAACCGTCCATGCGCTTCCTGGGGCATCCATTACCACTGCCTAGATGGCATAATGGTAAAATACTGCAAATATCAATTTCTAACCGTTTAAACACAAAACGGACGGTAAGTTCAAATCTCTGGTGGATCACACCTAAATCAAACTAAAATGAGTATCCCCGACCGATTTTTCCTCCTCCGTGCAATGGACGGAGTGGATTTTCCATGTAACCAACGGAGTGGGCCCCACCAGAACGGACAGCGATCGCGTCCCTGTTTCCGCGTCCGCGTAACCCGACGGCTGCCAGTTTTTGCGGAATTTAGTGGGCCCCGTACGTCACCTGTACAGAAGATCTGATCCGTCCATCTTGTAGAGGGCCACGAGAACTACAAAACCATGCTGAGATTCCACTCCCATGCGTACACACGTGTGCGGTACAGAGGCCAAAAGTGGACTGCCCCGGGACATTAAAAACTGAGTTTTTTTGAGATTTCTTCTGTAGGCCGTGCTAATGGACCTTCAAAACCACCCATTCTTGAATGAAATTTTGTCCTGAATCCAATGGATGGGGTGGATTTTTTAGAAAACACCTCTGTGGGGCCCACCGATCACGGCTGCGAAAAATTGCACTTCGAGTCCGTCTACGACTCTGCCACCGATTCCAACCATCCAGCAGCTATAAAAGTGGAGTTTTGGACGTGGGAGAGGCATTCAGAACGAGGGAATTCGAGATCCAGAGCCAGGGAGAGAAGAAAGAGAAGAAAGAGAAGGAGGAAGAGAGAGAGATCGATTGGTTTGGTGTTTTGATTTTATGAATTTTATATAATATTTTTTATGGATTTTATGGGTCACTAATCTCTCGGCTAGAGTTGAGATGAAGCCCCTAATTTGATCAGCTCTTGTATTGGTTGATTTACTTTGAATTTTAATTAATTTGTTTCTTTCTCTGAGTGGGCTTTATGGGTTTAAATTCCATACTTCTCCATCTATGAACTTGACCAAAGTATATATATGGATGTTGTTTGGATGTTTATTACAGGTGCTTGTGTCTGATCAAAAACAGGTTTCCTATAGAGGAAGGAACAGGGTGCTTTAATGAATTGAACATACCATGTGCCCGACCAAGGACATGGGATGTATTGTTCATGGCATTGCTTAAAGTAATTAGACAGTCTATATGCCCGATTTATGACACAGATTGTGCTTTCTCTATTTAAGTGGTATCAATCTAGATCAAGGTGAATCAACAGACAAAACAAGGGTTAGGATAATTAGGGGTGGATTCGAAAGTCCTAGTGCTCTCTCTCTGATTGAATTTTCTTCCATGTTCTTAATTGTTTTATTTTTTCTTAGAATTGTGCTTAGTAGTCTATTTCATTCTTTGTTGGATTAGTTAAGGAGAATCATAGATTTGAGTTGTGATGACCAGTCCTCGTGGGAACGACCTCGTAATACGTACCGTATCTACATCTGATTCGTATACTTGCGAGTTTAAAAATCATTTAAATCGTATTGGTTTAAATAAAACATAAAGTTTTTGTGTGCAATTCTTGAGGGTTCAAGTTGCTCCAAATTGAATTTAGGATTCTCTCTTATCATAATTCATAGCTTAGGATTTTACTAACTTAGGTTAAAGTTTTAATTTTATTTTATTTTTATTTTATTTTTAGAAATTAACTGTTGCTTAGGATTTTTCTATCATTATTTTAGGAAACCTAAATTTGTTTTTTTTTTTTTTTTTGTTTACAGGAATTGAGGAAGGAAGCTACTAAGTGAAGGAGGAACATCTTAAATTTTCTGACATCATTCATCTCCCTTTCCGGGTTCTTTCTTCCCATTCTTACTTACATAGTTTTAACTTGTTTTAAAATCGCATAGTTTCTAGTTCTAGTTTTCTTTCTCTTAGGTTGTTACTTAGTTTATGCTAGGACGTAGATCTCTAGATATAGAACTAGCGCCGTTTGATCCTGAAATAGAAAGAACACTGCGTGAAAGACTGAGAAATAATTCTGTTGAAATGGCGAATGAAACTGAAGTTAAGGCTCTCAAAGATTATTCAACTCCTGTCCAATTTAATGCGCCTTCATGCATAGTGTTGCCAACCACTACGGCAGCACACTTTGAACTGAAACCTGGAGTCATACAATTGTTGCCATCCTTTTATGGATTGAACAAGGAGGACCCATATCATCATGTGAAAGAATTCTTAGACATTTGCTCCACTTTTAAGTTCCAAAACTTCTCAGACGATTCAATCCGCCTACGTCTGTTTCCTTTTTCTTTAAAGGATAAGGCGAAAGCATGGTTGAATTCTCTAGAAGTTGGAACTATCACTACATGGGACCAACTGTCTAAGAAGTTCTTAAATAAGTTCTTCCCCGTTCACAAAACCAATGCCCTCCGTAGAGAAATTACTAACTTCACACAAAAAGAGGGCAAGCACTTTCATGAATGTTGGGAAAGATGGAAGGACTTGCTTCTTAAATGTCCTCACCATGGTTTTGAGAAGTGGCAACAAGTTCAATACTTCTATGACGGTCTGACACCCCAGAACCGTCGCATGGTTAATGCCACCAGTGGAGGGTCATTCATGACCAAAAGTGAAGTCGAAGCATGAAACTTCTTTGAAACCTTGTGCGAAAATTCTCAGCAATGGGATTATTCAAATAGAGGTGACAGAAGTCCCCAACCACAAAAGAGAGGTGGTATATATGAGATAGGAGTCATGCTAGAACTGTGCGCCAAACTTGATAACCTGACAAAGAAAGTTGATGCTCTGGTATTAAATAATGGACCTCCACAAACAACTTAAGTGGAGGCATGTGCCACATGTTCTAGCCCCTTGATCTTGTCCATCCAGTGCAAAGCATCCCCAGAACTTCTCTCTACGAACAAGTTCATGCTATGAACACTTTTCAAAACCACAGGAATGATCCTTACTTGAACACATACAACCTGTGGTGGGCTAGGCATCCGAATTTTTCTTGGGCAAAAGGACCACATCAAGGAGGACCATTTGGAAATCCTCCCATGCAACCGCACCTCTAAGTTGGCAGTCAACAAATTCGGCAATATCAACAACTGCCTACACAATCAAGGAACCCATCTCTTGAGGATACACTCCATCTTTTTATGCAGAGTTCTCTCCAATTCCAAAAAGATACCCAACAAACCTATTGGCCAACCAGCAAAGCTTACATGCAAATGCACAATCCATTGCTAAGTGGAAATACAAATGGGTCAACTAGTCGCCACATTGAGTGAGAGAGAGAAGGGCAAGTTCCTAGCCAACCCGAGGCTAACCCAAAGGGGAAGATGAGATTGGCTCTAATTCCAACCAAGGGCAATATCATGAGCAAGCCAAATCAATCATTACCCTTAGGTCGCAAGCAAGTGATTGATAACCAAATAGAGATGCCCGAGGATGATTCAAATTCTAAAACGGAAGATCAAGATGAAGCAGAGGGACACACCAATGCATCCAAAGTCCAAAAGCCCTCTCGACTCTCCAAGAGCCACTAATGTGCCACCGTACGTGCCCAAAGCACCTTTTCCTCAACGTCGGCACCAATAAAGAAAAGAAATAATTTTGATGAAATCTTGGATGTGTTTCAAAAGTGCAAGTCAACATCCCGTTGCTTGACGCTATTAAACAAGTCTCTCGCTTACGCTAAGTTTTAGAAAGATTTATGCACTCAAAAGCGTAAGCGAGAATGTTCATAAGAAAGTCTTCATTTGCAGAGACTCAAACTCCATGATTCAACATAACACTCCTCCTAAATTTAGGGATCCAGAGCTCCCACCATTTTCTTGCGGCATAGGAGATCATAAGATCGGGAAGGCATTACTTGATTTGGGGGCGAGCGTTAATTTGTTACCTTATTCGGTTTATGAGCAGCTAGGACTTGGCGAGTTGAAACCGACTAAGGTAACATTACAACTGGCTGATATATCTGTCAAGGTGCCCCGGGGTGTTATTGAAGATGTGTTAATCCAGGTTGATAAATTTTATTTTCCAGTGGATTTCATAGTTATTGATACTCAGCCTGTCCAGAATCTTTATAGTCAGATCCCAATCATTTTAGGTTGTCCATTTTTGGCCACATCTAATGCTATTATCAATTGCAGGAATGGAGTTATGAAATTGTCCTTTGGTAACATGAATATTAAACTCAATGTTTTTAATGCAGGACAACAATCCGCAGATTTGGATGACATATTTGAAGTGGACATGATCGAGAGCCTTGTGCAGGACTCCTTCCGTACATCTTTTGACGATCCTCTTGAGACCTGCTTAGCACAATCGGGCATGGATTTTGACATTGATAGTCCCATCCATGAAGTCAATGCATTGCTCGACTCTACTCCTATATTGGAGACTGAAAAATGGAGAGCGAAAGTGGAACCTCTTCATCCCTCTGAGACGCCTCCTGACAGCATAATTTTCAACTCTGAGAAGACAAAGGCGAGCAGGCTGCTTAATTTTCTTAGAGCATATAAGGCAGCAATTGAAAGGAAGATAGTAAAAATACAGGGAGTATGCCCCACGATATGCATGGATCATGCTGTGGAAATGTCGCGTGAAATACAAAAGAAGCGTGATCCTAACATGGAAGAAGTCGTGCGAGCAGAAGTCCTTAAATTATTTGACGACAGTGTCAGTTACCTCCTTGCAGATAGCACAGCTCATGGGAACTCACATCACTTATCTGGGATTGGTTAATTAAGGTGGTAAGGTAATTTCTTTGGCGGACCCTGGTTATAAAGATTATTTCATTCATGGTCCGTTCTTGTCTGGCTGAAGACGTTAAGCTTAGCGCTCCTGGTAGGCAACCCAGCCTTTTTATTTTATTTCATTTCTTTTCAATTTTCTAGTTAGTTAATTCAATGTTTGTGGGTAACATTACTGCAAACCCTCACGAGACTACAACTCGTCCACTAGGGGTAACCTAGGGGTTTAAAGGCTTGTTGCATACGCTAAATGCAATCGAGAGCACCTGCGAAAGTGGTATAGGCAGGATCTTCTTTGGCTTTTCTTTTTGTTATTTTTACTTCTGTTGATCTCTCTCTTGTGCTAACTTGCTTTTATGATGAAATTTTTTTGACAAAGCTTCTTGATTCTCCATCCAGGTACTATCTTTCCATCACTCATCTTTTATTCTCGTTGTCCCAAGTGCATTGCATGCTTATTTCTTTTACATTGAGGACAATGTAGATTTTAGGTTGGGGGTGGGAGATTAGGTTACCTAATCAGTATTTTCTTGGTCTTGAGCAAAATTTGTGAAAATTTTAAAATTTTTAAATTTTTTTCTGGAATTTCTATTGAATTCAAAGTGATTTTGAAGGATAGTTGTGATTTTAACATTATAAGATTTGTGATGTTGGTAACTTATGACTCTTGGATTCGGCCATCTGCTTGATTTCACAGTCAATTTTGAATTGTTAATCCATGATTAGAAGTTGTAAACATTGATTGAGTCATGATTCCACATATTAGATCTCGCTTACACATTAAGTTTTCAGTTCAATATTAAATGGTAACTTGGTAATCATTAGGCATGAAAGGAACCAGCCTGAGAAATTTGTTAACGTCAGTTTATAAAGAAGAATTGAAAGAGTTAGTTACATAATCTTCATCATAGGTTTGCTCCCTATAGGTGTGGATTTAATTCTCCATAGTTGACATATGAAAAAAAAAAAAAAAAAAAAAGTTAAGCGACAAGTTTTCGCCATAGGTTTGCTCCCTATAGGTGAGAATTTGATTCCCCTCAGTTGCGTTACTGCTCGTAAATAAAATCAAAAGATGGTAACATGAAAAGTTAATCTGTGAGATAAGTGTTGGTTTCAAGTTTTGATTGTCACGAATTATCATGAAATTGACAAATTGGATCTCTTATTGATTGTAAGTCGAGATTATACTTTACACTCGTGGAACTCAATGTTTAGGAATGCTCTAATTGATGGATTAATATTTTGAACTTGATTATGAAGTTCACTGTAAGCTTGATTCCAAGAGAAAAACTCCACACACCAATCATGAATCTTAGAATTTTCGCATCTCAGCTATCTGTTCACTTGTCACTTGAATTTGCAGGAATTATCTTTTATTTCTGAAATTATTTTTCGCATGTTTTGCTCGGGACTAGTAAAATGCTGGTTGGGGGTTGTGATCAGGGTCGAATATTGCATATCAGACCCCAGTAAATTACTTGATTTTACATGCATGATAATGTTTAATGCCGAATTTTAATTATATTTTCGTTACAGGACGAAATCAGGAACGTTAATTGGAATTTGATGTTAAAGGCATGGATTTGATGCTCCAAAATCACCAGAGCACGGGATGAACCTCAGAAGACCAATAATGAAGATTTTACACGCCTGGGATCGGAGGAAAGCAAGCCAAAGGGGCCCGAAAAGGGTCCAGAATGCAAGATCACATGGTTCCCGCCATCCGATCAGTTCGAAACTTCATACATGTGATGGGGGCCATAAATTAACCATACATATTAAATTTTAGCCCTTGCAGATCTTGGCAAGTGGTCCAATGGACAGATCAGCCCATTAATCTTCACTTTAGGGCCCACCTGATATTTGGAACTGCCTCAAACTTGGTTTTGGCGGTTGGTATTATATGAAGGAAAGGATGGACGGCGCAGATTTCTCGTAAACATCACGGTGAACCCTGTGTATGAAGTGTGTACACCAAGTACACAAGCGTCGCCCGTGCACCGCACGTTGCCTCGGTCAAACAGACCGCTGACCCGAGCTCCTTCTCCAGCGCCAGCGAGAACGACCGACGGTCGTCGGTTGTGGGGCCCACCTAGTGTCCATATGGACAATCCAAACCGTCCATGCGCTTCCTGGGGCATCCATTACCACTGCCTAGATGGCATAATGGTAAAATACTGCAAATATCAATTTCTAACCGTTCAAACACAAAACGGACGATAAGTTCAAATCTCTGGTGGACCACACCTAAATCAAACTAAAATGAGTATCCCCGACCGGTTTTTCCTCCTCCGTGCAATGGACGGAGTGGATTTTCCATGTAACTAACGGAGTGGGCCCCATCAGAACGGACAGCGATCGCGTCCCTGTTTCCGCGTCCGCGTAACCCGACGGCCGCGTTTTGCGAATTTAGTGGGCCCCGTACGTCACTGTACTGAAGATCGATCCGTCCATCTTGTAGAGGGCCACGAGAACTACAAAACCATGCTGAGATTCCACTCCCTGCGTACACACGTGTGCGGTACAGAGGCCAAAAGTGGACTGTCCCGGGACGTTAAAAACTGAGTTTTTTTGAGATTTCTTCTGTAGGCCGTGCTAATGGACCTTCAAAACCACCAATTCTTGACTGAAATTTCGTCCTGAATCCAATGGATGGGGTGGATTTTTCAGAAAACACCTCTGTGGGGCCCACCGATCACGGCTGCGAAAAATTGCACTTCGAGTCCGTCTACGACTCTGCCACCGATTCCAGCCATCCAGCAGCTATAAAAGTGGAGTTTTGGACGTGGGAGAGGCATTCGGAACGAGGGAATTCGAGATCCAGAGCCAGGGAGAGAAGAAAGAGAAGAAAGAGAAGGAGGAAGAGAGAGAGATCGATTGGTTTGGTGTTTTGATTTTAAGAATTTTATTTAATATTTTTTATGGATTTTATGGGTCACTAATCTCTCAGCTAGGGCTGAGATGAAGTCCCTAATTTGATCAGCTCTTGTATTGGTTGATTTACTTTGAATTTTAATTAATTTGTTTCTTTCTCTGAGTGGGCTTTATGGGTTTAAATTCCATACTTCTCCATCTATGAACTTGACCAAAGTATATATATGGATGTTGTTTGGATGTTTATTACAGGTGCTTGTGTCTGATCAAGAACAGGTTTCCTATAGAGGAAGGAACAGGGTGCTTTAATGAATTGTACATACCATGTGCCCGACCAAGGACATGGGATGTATTGTTCATGGCATTGCTTAAAGGAATTAGACGATCACCAGATGCCCGATTTAGGACACAGATTGTGCTTTCTCTATTTAAGTGGTATCAATCTAGATCAAGGTGAATCAACAGACAAAACAAGGGTTAGGATAATTAGGGGTGGATTCGAAAGTCCTAGTGCTCTCTCTCTGATTGAATTTTCTTTCATGTTCTTAATTGTTTTATTTTTTCTTAGAATTGTGCTTAGTAGTCTATTTCATTCTTTGTTGGATTAGTTAAGGAGAATCATAGATTTGAGTTGTGACGACCAGTCCTCGTGGGAACGACCTCGTAATACGTACCATATCTACATCTGATTCGTATACTTGCGAGTTTAAAAATCATTTAAATCGTGTTGGTTTAAATAAAACATCAATTAACCCATTTCTTATGGTAGATATTTGTTGTTGGGCTTGGCCCGAATACCAGCGATGAGGATATCTCAAACAAGCCTTTTCTTAATATGGTGATATTATCTCTGTAAAGATACCAGTTGTGAAAGGATGCGGGCTCGTTTAGCTTGCTCAGCGGTATAATTTCTGACCATGGTTCAATAGCAAACATGATGGAATCCCCTTCACAGTATCTCTACAATTCTTGATGTCGGGCCAGTGCATCCAATAACAATTAGCTGGACTGTATTCTATATAGAGTATTAATTAAGAAGCTGCAGGGATCAGATATGGAGGTATTTTCAGACTCAGATTGAGTGTTGACCCTGCTACCACAGCCTTGGTGATATCACATGTTGGGATTTGATTGGATCATGTGCCACAATCAAATATTGGACTACAAAAAGCACGTTTGGAAGTTGTTGGATGCGGATTGCCAGCATATTAGGTGTTACCTTTTTTTTTTTTTTTTTTTTTTTTTACCTAATCATCCAACATCTCTCTCAGATGTTAAATTCCATGGAATTCTCAGTCACCATTTACACCATAGAAATAAAAAAAGAAAACCAAGAAAAAGAAGTGAAAAGGCACATGAGACTGATATAAATTCCTCCGGAAAGCTATAACAGATGCTGCTAATTAAAAAGAAAGAAAGAAAAAACAAGGCTACTTCCATGAATGCCTTCTCATCATCAATTCATGCTCCTCGCATCAACCTTGCTTGTTGGCATAGTTGGCTGGCTCATCGTCGTCAACACCATCCCTGATATTCCCCTCTATCGGGCCGCCTTGGTTGTAACCGCCACCAGCATTCATGCTGCCTTGGCTACTTCCATATCCCATTCCTCCACTCCCGCCATAGCTGCTGCCACTATCGGCAGCACCCATGTAAATGCCTTAAATTTGTAAACAACCGGGTCTGTATATACCATCGAAGTGTCATGGAAGTGCCATCAAGCATGTGTCAATGTCATCGAAGTCCCATTGAGAAAATCCATGTTGGTTGCTAGAATTTTTTAGTGTTGCTACTCTATGTCATCGAAGAAAGTTCGATGCTCTCGATAGGTCGTTGATGCCATCGAAGCCCCATCGAGTGCTCACGACATTTCCTATTCTAATTGTGATACTTTATATATCAAGCGTAATTGGAATTTGGGAAAAGTAGAGGTACGTGAGGGCTTTCTAAATCCTTTCTAAGGATTTCAAGGGCATAGTTAGGGCTTGTGAATTATATTCGAAGCTTCTTCAAATCGGTAAGATCCCATCTTTTGTAATTTCTGCCTTCATAGTGCATACCCATCACTTTGTGTTGTGTTTTTTTTTTTTTTTTTTCGAAAGGATTTTTTCACATAAAATTTGGATTGTTTGCATTTGGACTTGGTCATGCGATTGGTGGTACTTTGCTTGATTCGTCTTGACGGTTCCCAACGGCAACACGTTGGTGGGTGTTACCCCAACTGTATGGGGCTCACCTTGACGAATCTGTTGTACAACCATGCTGTCTATCAGATTTTCCATCTCATTTTAGAACTTGATCACAAAAATTAAGCAGATCCAAAATCTCAGGTGGACCACACCACTAGAAACTACCATGATTGACCACTAAAAACTTACTGTGAACCATAAAAGTTTTGGATCAAGCTGATTTTTGTATTTTTTTCCTTCAACCAGGTCTCTTTGACCTTATCAAGAGATTGGGGTGACAAATAAAGATTATGGTAGGCCCTATGTAGTTTTTAACGGTGGACATTCAATGAACATTATTTTCTGTGGTGTGGTCCACCTGAGATTTGGATCTGATTAAGTTTTGGGACCACGTGTTAAAATGATCGGGAAGAACGGATGGATGAATGACGTTGATATATAACACATTCGTCAAGGTGAGCCCACGGTCAGGGTAGCCAGGATGCTGTTTGGTCAGTGACACAACATACCAGCCCCCTGGCTGATGTCAAAGCTCTGTGTATGATGCGTGTGTTTTATCCACACCGTTCATCCATTTTTCTAGTTCATTTTAGGTCATGAGCCTAAAAATGAGATTGATCAAAATCTCCGGTGGATCACACCACAGATAGTGGGGATTGAACACTTACAATCAAAAAAATTTTAGGGCCACAAAAAAATGGATCAAGATGATATTTGTGTTTTCCCTTCATCCCGGTGTGTGTGACCTTATCAACAGGTTAGATGGAAAATAAACATTACATTATACCCCAGGAAATTTTTTATTTATGGTGATGGTTCAATCGATATTGTTTTCCTGCGGTGTTGTGCACTTGTGATTTGGATCTGCTACAGTTTTAGGCTCATGCCCAAAAATAAAATATAAAAAATGATGGGAAAAAGCCATATACATTATAACGGTGCCCACGAGCTTTTGACACCAGCTGGCTGGCTGGTTGGTGTTGGGTCCCTAGCCAGACCGCGTCCGTTCCCCATGTAAAACCTAATTCGCTCCCGCGGATTGCATAATTACCTTGCTCGTCATTGTTGGAAAAGCTCCACGGCCCCAGGAAGATATAGAAGTTTTGGATCCATCTGATCTTATGTATTTTCCCTTCAATTAGGTCTCTTTGACCTAATCAACAGGCCTTAGGTAGTTTCTAACGGTGGCATCCCTTCAATAGTGTTTCCTGTGCATGGTTCACCTGAGATTTGGATCTAATTAAGTTTTGTGACCACATTCATCAAGGTGGGCCCCACGGTCAGGTAACAGCCACTAGCGTGTTACCCAGGTAACACTTAATCCGCATGACCCTGCTGGTCACTGTTGTAAAAGTGTGGTGGAGCCACTATGATGTATGTGTTTAATCCATGCGATCCATCCATTTTTACATCTATTTATGGCATGAGCCCGTCCAAATATCAAGTGGACAACGGTATGAGAAACAGTGGTAATTGAACACCCACCATTAAAAACTTCCTAGGGCAACAAAAATATTGTATTAAGAGTGTATTTGTGTTTTCACTTCATCCATGTTTGTGTGTTGAATGGAAAATAAATATTACAGTGGACCTTAGGAAGTTTTTAACGATGGGCATTCAATCATCAATCTTCCTGTGGTGTTGTCCACTTGAGATTTTGATCTACCTCATTTTTGGGGTCATGCCCTAAAATAAGCTGTAAAAATGGATGGACAACGTGAATAAAACACATACATCATGGTGGGGCCCACAACACTGACCAGTAGCCAAGCTGCTATTCGCAGGTCAGTATACAATCTGCATTGTTAGGTCCGAGTATGTACCTAAGCAGGCTCATCTTAACAGCAGCACATAGTCCAATCAAATCCCACCATATCATGTGACCACAAACTTCACCAAGCAAATTTTTATCCCTCTTTCCATGGTCACCATTTACACAGCTTTCTACGTGACAATGAAAAGACTCATAGAAGGGTTCCAATGCAGATGTAGACTATGTACTGCCCTGCTTGCATTGACATTCGTATAGGCAGAACATGGGATGTGATTGGTGGAGCCTAGACTGTCATGTTTTGATGTAGAGCGGGTCACGGACAGTTTCATGGCTAAGATGGATCAGAAAAGGCTCGGTCGGCGACAGAAGTGATTTAGACCATCGGACCTTAAATCGGGCGTATCTCACAATCCGGAATGAGTTAGCTGACGTAAAATATATGATTTTGGGGTAAAACGAGCTACTTTAGCCAACCAACCCCGCTATGCTGGGTTGCGATGCCCGGAATTGCAAAAAACCCCTGGATCAACAATTGTTTCCCTGTTTTAATTTCGTTTTTACTATAAATAGTAAGTTTTAGGTTGATTATAACTCTTCATCCGTCGGGCTTTAGGAGTTGCGCCCAATGTGAAAAGAGCTTAGAATAATTAGGAGAACGGTTTGGTGAAGCCAAATAGGACACTTGCTATTTTTGGCCGAAAACCTTGCGCACTAGTAGACATCACGATCGTCTATAAATAGTAAGTTTACTATTTATAGTAAGTCGCGAATTCTAGGAGTTTTAGTTGTAGTTTGATTCCGATTTCTTTCTTATTGCTTGGTATCCCTATTTAAAGGGTTGTGAACTCGTTTTTATTCATCAATGAATCAGTTTCGAATTTATTAGAATTTATTTCTATTTTCTGCTTTCTTTCCTCGTGGATTCGAGAAGTCTCTGTGAGGAGTCCAGGGAAGCTCTGTGGATTCAGAGTTATCCTCATCACGTTCATCCCTGCGTCATGTTTGGGCTCCATTTCTGACAAAGATGGGGTCATGCAAAGCATGTTTGGACCTATTTCTGACATGCTTGTCTCTGCCTATCACACCCTGTGTTGAGGTTCAAATATTGCATATTAGACCCCATTTATTACCTGAATTTACGAGCATGATACTGTTTAATCCTTAGTTTTAACCATGTTTATGATGCAGGGTGTATTTGAGAGCATGGACTGGAAAGGAAGTTAAAAGCGGAGATCTAATGCGTAAATTTCACCAAAGCATGGGACAGATCCCACGGGATCAAGATCGACAAAATAACATGCTTGAGACCCAAGGAAATCAAGAAATTGAAGCTCAAGTGGCCTGAAATTTGTACATAATGCAAGATTACAAGGTTCCCACCATCCGTTCAGCTCGAAAATTCATATATGGACTGAAGACCTTAGATAAACCGTACATGTCAAATTTCAGCCGTTCGATCCCTGCAGAAGTGACTAAATAGACAGATAAGCCCCTAAGATCCTGATTTGGGGCCTGCCTGATATCTGGATATGCTTAAAATTTGGTCTCAACTGCTTAAAATGGATGAGCAAGCAAATGGATGGCGTGGATTTTTCATACACATCAATGAGGACCCTACAGTGCATCATGTGCACCACACCCATCTGTGCAACGGATGTGCACCAAGCCGACCGCCTTCCAAATTCGAGTCGGATTTGTACCTGCGGAAACGGAACAGGGACTTACGGACGGGTGCAGCTGGGCCACCATCATCGGTTGATTCGATGATCTGAACCGTTCATTGGAACCAGGGGGTCAAACTGACCGTACTCTGATCTATTTCCTGATTTTCTTGGATACTGCATGTATATGAAGGCATCGACACAGGTTGGATGACACTAAACAAACCTCCGTGAATCACTACAAACTCGACCCAAAATCGATCACGACCGACCTGTTTTTCATGGGAAATTCAGTAGACGGTGTGGATTTCTCAAAACAACAGTGAAGTGGGCCCCACCATCAGCACAACACAAGGCCTGCGCAGGTCCTGTTTACCGCGCAACCGAGAACCGGTTTATCCGGGTTATTTAGCGATCATGGCCAGGATCGGTCCAATGATCCTGGCCATTCAAAATCATCCCAAGGTGGGATCGACCAGAGCCTTGAAGTCTGAATGGCTCAGATCGCGTGTGTGGAGTTTCCTTTAACCATGAATCTCATTCAGATGCAATCGGTGGCCTGTTTTTCTATTGCAAGCACGCTGTTGTGCGTAAACAGCAATTATGCATCCTCCACTCGTCCGATTTCCACCGACATGAGCTCTTCAACAGCCGACCTCCAAGAACATATAAAAGGAAGACAGGAGAGAGAGAAGGGATAATCGGCTGGAACGTGGATACGTGAGAGAGAGAGAAGATTGAGAGTTTTATTTTGTTTTCTTTTCTTTTTCTTTTATTTTTTAATATTTGTTTAAGGGATTGGGCCCATTCATGTTGGGTTAAACCTCTTAGCTAGGACTAAGAGGTGAAGCTTGTGGCATGATGGGAGATCTCGACGGTTAGATTCATCTGAAGAACTAAAGTTTGATTCTAGTTTTGAATATATGAAATATTTATAGTTTTTAATGGTTTATTGTGACTCAAATTACAATGGATCTGCGATGGCTTCAGGTATGTTCATTGCATTACAAGAATTGTTAATTAGGAGGCCCTGTTGTTCACCATCATCCCTTGGACATGGTTGGATGACGGAATCCTTCCTAACATTCATACATCTGATTGGTTGCGGATTGGTTTAAGTTCTGTTGTTTACCTTGTCTCATGGGCATGAATTTGTGATGGAATCATATCTAATTCTTATACCTTTCATCTCTTTTGAAAACTAGATCAAAGGAAGTTCAGATTGTGCTTTAGTGATATACTTTCCAACTGGATGAAGATGGGACTCGAAGTCTAGTTGAGTTCATGAATCAAGTGGAGATCTCCCTGATCTCTACAAGTGGATCCTTGGCACCCTAGTTTCCTACCTTTAAATTTCACCAGTTTAGATTAATATTTTCACCATTATTTCTTTATATTCACTTGATTTAGATTGCATCTTATTATAGTTCTGGTTACTTTCAGATTACGTACAGGTTTCAGTCCCTGTGGATTCGACCTCGGTCTTACCGAGTTATTATTACATCACAACCCTAGAAGAAACCACAACAAGGGTAGATGGATGGATCTGATGATCTCGAGATCTGTTTTTTTATCTGCCTTGTTTTTTGGCTCAGGAAAAAAAATGATATGATAAAATTGATAGACAAAGTAGATATAACACACACATCACGGTGGGCCTTGTAGGATTTTTATAAATAGGCTTTCTAAGTATTAGCATCGAGTCGGAATGTGTACTATAGAAAATTTTAGATGATCAATAACAGGTTAATAGTCATTGGAATTGAACTGTAATGGTGTAGAATGTTTATCAATGTATCAGAATCCTGATGAAAAGTTTAGAATCGCGGATGGTCCAATGTAAAGGGATCGAATTAGATCTTTATAAATTTCATAATGATGCAACGATTTACATTGAAATTGGACCGTTGAATAGCTTAATAGGTCCATGAAAAGTATTCTCGATAGTTTAGATCGTTGATAAATGAAGCTTGTAATGTAAGCTCGGGATATATAAAAATGATATGTACGTACATGTACTTGGGAGTGGGATAGTTTGACCATGGTTCCGATGGTAGATTTGAGTAACGGGTAAAATGAACGGTTCATAATCATTATTGGGTGTATAGATGGATGGATCTGATGATCCTGAGATCTGTTTTCTATGAATCCAAAAGTGATGGTGATGAGTAACTCTTTCAACAATAGATTTGATGAATGTTCAAGAGTAATAGGATATAAGAGGGTATAAAGTTTATTAAAGTACATGTGTATAAGTGTGCACGTATACATGTGCAATTATGAGCGTTTTGTTCAATTTGGAGAAGGAAAAAATTCAGTAAATTATGTACGTAGTCGATTACTTGGGTAAAGACAAACGAGTGGATGGAAGAATCAACATGCAGGGTTTTGTATTAATACATTCCCATGGGTTGCAATAGGATATATTGGCACTTTAGGGTTGCATCATGACATTTTCAATGATTTAAACCATTTATAATTATGGGCCTCATGGTCCATGGGAGATTATTATTATTATTATTATTATTTTTATAAAAAAAAATGGAAAACGTCTAATATTTAAATATGTTAATGTATTTTTCAAAGCTTAAACAGACCATCTATATTTAAAAGGAACTAGTCCAACGATCAAATGATTCAATATTTGGTGGTTATTTAAAACTCTTGTATAGTGTATGCTTGACATGCAAACATTCTGAAAGTATAGCCATGGCAAACATTAAATTTAATTAAATGGACTAAACTGCTCACCACTGTTAAGTCACCATTCCGAAGTCTGGCTGGGCTGGTTGAACAAATTCTAGCCTCTAATTTGTTAACACATGTTTGTTGAAACACTACCTACTTTTAATTTTAACATCCCAATAAATTATGTCCACTAATTTAGCAGTTAGAAAATCAAATAAGCTTGCTGGCAATAAATCTAATAGGAACCATTGCTTGGACAATTTAGTTTAAATATGCATTTTTTAAGTAACTTAAATATCACCATAACACCTTTGTAGTCAGTCAGAGTATTAAAGTTCTCCAAAATATTGCCACGGTCTTAATCTTATTGCCATTCTCCATTTAAAGGTGAGACACATGGATCGTATCATCGAAAGATGAACCTAAATCCAAAAGTTAGATCCCATCATATCAAATAGCAATACACAAGAATGTATTCTAGGGAACATTAATTAATGAAGGTGGCTCTACATTTTGACGAATGGACGTCTTTCCAAGGTCATCATCTGCAGGCATGAATAAATTAACGAATGGACGTCTTTCCAAGGTCATCATCGGCAGGCGTGAATAAATTAATAAAGGGTGATAACGTGCTGCTTGACTCGCTTGTCGCCAATCCCTTGTTTGTTTTTTAAGCTTCTCGGAAGAGTAACTTTAAAGTCTACTTTCAGACCATAGACTTTCTTTCTGGGCCTGTGCATGTCCTGTGAGACCCGTTCTAACCTTCTGCCGCTCACAAGAAAATTTTAACATGGGAGTACAATCCAACTGTGTGATCCACTTGAGCCTTGGATCTATTCATTTTTAGGTTCATATCCTAAAATGATATGAAAAAGATGAATAAATGGTATAGATAAAAAAAACCTATTCATTTTTGGGTTCGTATCCTAAAATGATATGAAAAAGATGAATAAATGGTATAGATAAAACCCATACATCACGGTGGGACCCATGGAGCCCTGCCTCGATAGATTATCATTAAGGGGTCAGGATGTAATAAGCTTCCTGCATATCCCCATTACCCACATGCGTAGCCACCTACCTAGTGTCGAAGCTGTGTGGACCTCACCATAATGTATGTTTTATCATCCTGACTATCCATTTTTTCAGCTCATTTTATGGCTTGAGCCAAAAAATGAGACAGATCCAATTCTAAGGTGGACCATGCTACAGGATTTCCTGTGGGGATTGAACGTCCATGGTTAAAAATACATATCAGCTTGATCCAAAACTTTTGTGGCTCCCCAAAAGTTTTCAATGGCAAGCGTGAGATCTGATCCTTCAATAACTTTGGAAATGGTGATTAGATATTCTGACTGTGAAATCAGACAAATGTGGCCCTCTAGGTAGGGGCGTAAGGTACAAAATAAATTGAGATTTATTCATTTGTAGCCATTCATTTGTTTTTACATGATGTGCTCGACCAGAGGTGGTAAATGAGTTGTTTCTACTTATATGATCTAAACATTCCACATGTCAAACATACGGCTGTAGAATTAATCCGCCTGCCATATTTTGCTAGCTTAGATGTATAATTATTAGAAAATAGGCACACGTGTGAGATAGGGGATTTTGATGATATTATGGGCCCATTATAGTGTTTGTGAAAAATCCACACCGTTCACATATTTTACTAAATCATTTCACCACATGAGCCAAAAAATGAGGCAGATCCAATGCTAGAGTAGGCCAAAAAACAGAAAATAGTGGTGATCGTACACATACAGTTGAAACATTCATCGGGCTGCAGAAAGTTTAGATCAGGCTAATATTTTTATTCTTTCATTTGGGTCACTTTATTAAATATTTGGATTGCATAAAAACATTACGGTGGAGCCTAGAAAGTTTGGAATGGTAGGCAACCCATTTCCATTGTTTACAATTGTGTGGTCCACTTAAGTTTTAAATCGACGGACGGATTGGATTTCTGAAAAAAAAAAAAAAAAAAAAAAAAAAAAAAAAAAAAAACCATTGCGGTAGGCCCAACATATATATATATATATTTGGGTTAGCTTGTTAGTACACACCCATGTGTGTACACACACTCCATGTTAGCCACCCCCACTAAGGATAGATACCAAGACCTCAAGTGTTGAAAGGAGGTATCTCCTCAGTCTGTCAATTGAGCTATGAATCTAGGTGTATGAATGCTCTTGCTGGAAATCTACATCAAACGTGATGGGAGGTAGAGTGATGCGGATTGGAAAACAGACCTAGCTAAAACATTAGTAAACAGTGTTGGCCCCACAGTTATATCTTGTTCACGGATTGGATGACCCCGAGAATGGGCTTAATCCTTTAGAGGTGGGAGGAACTGCCGGGACCGTTTGGCAAAATCGTTGATGGCAAAAATGAAAATTAAAATAAAATAACAAAACAGGAAATGAACAATAAAATAAAAAGTAAAACATAAGAAATAAAAAAATAATAATAAAGAAGGAAGAAATTTAAATTTTTTTTTTTTTAATAAAAAAAACCTTAGTAACGGTACTGACCGCATGATGAGTGGTCCCCATCTCTCACACGTGTACGCGTCTTTCTACTGGGCAAAGAAGTGGAAAGCCACCTTCCTCTCGGACGCGGATTGCGTCCTACCCTCGCCGTCTCTAGCCGGCTCCGAACGGGCAGTTCTGTGGGCGGGCCCACCGTGATGTATCTTTACATCCAAGCCGTCCATCCCTTTTCTTGGATCGTTTTAAAGCACGAGAACAAAAATGAGGCAGAACCAACACTCAAATGGACCACAACACAGTTGACTCTTGCATTTAATGATTTTTGCATTTAATGCAACCAAGCTTTATTATTTGGTATAGTCCACTTGAGCGTTGGATCGGCCTTTTTTTGATGTTCATTCCCTGAAATGATATAAGAAAAGGAATGTACGGCTTGGATGTAAAGATGCATCACGGTGGGCACCCCCACAGAACTGCCCGATCGGGGCTAGGACGCAATCCGCGTCCCTTCGTCTGCCTATATATAACGCCTCCCCAGCTATTATCTTTCCACCCCATCACAAATCCCCCAGTCAAATCAAATGGATCGCCTACACCTCTCCCCTCTTACTAATAAAGCCTTTCCATTTCCAATCTTCGCCTCCATTCTTAGCTTTCTCTTATTCTCTTCTATCCTTTTCTCTTCCTCTTTTGTCTTATCCAGTGTCAATAACAGTAAGGCGTTGTCAATCCAACACCAATGCATTGAACACCACTTCTCTGCATTGCTCCACTTGAAACAGGGCTTTATCTTCTCTGATGACTACAAGACCAATAGACTCTCCTCTTGGAATCTTGATAACAGGGATTGTTGCTCTTGGAAAGGCATCACGTGCGATGGTGCCACTGGTCACGTGACCAGTCTCGACCTCAGCGAGCTTGGTATCTACGGTCGGATTGATTATGTAAGCCTCTTTCATCTTCAGAGCTTGCAAAGGCTCAACCTCGCTTACAATAACTTCGATGGCTCTCCAATCCCATCTGGGTTTGAGCAGCTCATCAATTTGACCCATCTCAACCTCTCTTCTTCAAAAATTTATGGCCAAATCCCGCTGGAAATCTCCCGCTTGACCACTTTGGTGTCCCTCGATCTATCTTACAATAGATATTACAATGGTTCGAACTCCAATACTCTGAAACTCAAAAACCCGAACATTGGAGAACTCGTCCAAAACCTGTCGAGTTTAAGAGAACTCCATCTCGACAATGTAAAAATCTCAGTGGAAGGCAACGAGTGGAGCCTGGCCTTATCCTCGGCACTCCATCACCTTCGCAAGTTGAGCTTGAGAAGCTGTGGTCTTTCTGGCCCCATCCATCCTTCCTTTTCCCGACTCCATTCCCTATTTGAACTTGACCTTAGTGGAAACACTCTCTCTTCAGCCATACCTAACTTCATTGGGAACTTCTCTGATTTAACATCACTGTCTCTCAGTGGTTGTGGATTACATGGCAAATTTCCCGAGAGTATTTGCACCCTGCCAAACCTACAAACCCTGGATGTATCTTACAATTCACTTCTCAGCGGACCATTGCCATCTTCTCTTGCCAACCTCAGCAGCCTCGTTTATTTGGATCTTTCACACAGTGGTTTCAGCGGACCATTGCCATCCTCTCTTGTCAACCTCAGCAACCTCATTGATTTGGATCTTTCATTGAATGGTTTCAGCGGACCATTGCCATCCTCTCTTGCCAAACTAAACAAGCTTGCTTATTTGGATCTTTCATCCAATGGTTTCAGCGGTCCAATCCCATCATCATTATTTTCACTCCCATCACTACAAGAACTTCATCTCCGAGGAAACCAATTTTGTGGTGAGCTTGGGGAGTTCCAAAACACATCCTCTTCACCGCTTGAGATAATCCACTTGTATGAAAACAAGTTGGAGGGTCCCATTCCAAGTTCAATCTTTCAACTCACAATGGTCACAGAGCTCAGACTTCACGCCAATAGTTTCAACGGCACAATCCCTTCTTTAAATGGAAATGCATTTCATAATTGCACACATCTGGACTTTTCCAACAATTTACTTAGTGGAACCATCCCATCATCATTGTTTTCACTCCCATCATTACAGTTGTTGTGTCTTCAAGATAATCAATTGAGTGGTCAACTTGGCCAGTTCCAATACACATCCTCTTCAGTGCTACAGATCATTGATTTGTCCAACAATTCACTCAGTGGGACCATTCCATCGTCATTGTTTTCACTTCCATCATTGAAAAGGTTGTATCTTCAAGATAACCAATTGAGTGGTCAACTTGGCGAGTTCCACAATCCATCCTCTTCTCTACTAGACAAAATCATCTTGGATAAGAACAAGTTGGAGGGGCCTATTCCGATGTCCATCTTTGAACTCACAAAGCTCGAATACCTCTCTCTTTCATCAAACAATTTCAGTGGTGATGTGGACCTTGGCTTATTCCAAAACCTTAGGAACCTCTTCTTCTTGGATCTTTCAGATAACAACTTCTCAGCCCATGATGGTAGAAGCAATTCAAGCTCCATGTCCTTCCCCCAGATTCAATATTTGTCCTTGAGATCTTGTAACATTACTAAATTTCCAAACATCCTGAGAAACCAAGAATCTATGCATTCTATAGACCTTTCGAACAACAACATCAACGGTGAAATACCAAAGTGGCTATGGAAGTTTGCAAAAAATACATTAGTTTATTTGAATCTTTCTCACAATGCTCTTGAGGGATTAGAGCAACAATTTCCCTATAATTCTTTAAACTCGTTGCGATATCTTGACCTAAGCTTTAACAAGCTAAAAGGCTCAATCCCAATCCCTCTTATATCTTCTGTTTTCTTTTCACTTTCAAACAATCATTTTAGTGGAGAAGTTCCCTCACTTATTTGCAATTGCACTTTCTTACAAGTCCTCGATCTTTCTCACAATTACTTCAATGGTTTTATTCCACCATGTTTGGGTCAAATCAGTGATGTCCTCATTGTGTTGAATCTTGGAGGAAATGCATTTCATGGCCCGTTGCTTCAAACATTTAAAGAGGAGTGCGCTCTAGAAACACTTGATCTCAATGGAAATCAATTGAAAGGACAAGTGCCAAGTTCTTTGGCCAAGTGCAAGAAGCTAGAGGTGTTAAATCTTGGAAACAATCAAATACATGACACCTTCCCTTTGTGGATAGAAAATTTATTCCAGTTGCACATTCTCATCTTGGGATCCAACAAATTTCATGGCACCATTGGGCACCCCCCGGCAAATCATACATTTCCACTATTACAAATCTTTGATCTCTCTAACAATAGCTTCACAGGTAAGTTGTCATCAAATATCTTTAGGAGCTGGAAAGCAATGATGGAGACCAAATCTCAATCTCAATTTCTTAGCAAAACATTTGAATATGGATACTATCAAGATAAAGTGACTATTGTGAGTAAAGGGCTAGAAATGGAGCTGGTAAAGATCCTTATTGCCTTTACGGTAGTGGATCTATCAAATAACCAATTTCATGGGGATATTCCAGAATCAGTTGGAAATTTAAAGTCATTGGTTGTGCTTAATATGTCCTATAACCATTTCACAGGCCAAATTCCAGCATCACTCGGAAACATTAAAGCTCTTGAGTCATTGGATTTATCACATAATAGTGTGTCTGGAGAGATTCCTTGGCGCTAACAAAGCTAAACTTCCTTGCCGTATTGGACCTTTCGCAAAATCTTCTTCTGGAAGCATACCACAAGGTCAGCAATTCAATACATTCATGAATGAATCTTTTCTTGGGAACTCGGGATTATGTGGCTTTCCACTGTCAAAGAAATGTGAACACGTTGAGGCACATGCATCACCACCATTGGCGTAATCGGAAAATAAATATGACTGGAGATCCATGTGGATTGGCTTTGGAGTTGGATATGGAGTGGGAATGGGAATCCTTTTTTGGACTCTAGCACTTTGGACGAATGGAATGAGAGAATTCACTATATTTATTGATAAAATGCTTATGTTGATTTTTCCATGTGAGGCATTTATTCTAATGCATCGATACTGAGAGGATTGGAGCTAGGAGAAGAGCGAAAGAACACAAGGGAATAGAAGCGTAAGAGAATAAGGATGATATTTATATTTTTGTATCTAATGTATTGAAGTATATGTTGATGGCTATATAATAGGCGAGGCCTGTCCTCTTTTTGTGGAGCCCACCTGCATGTTTGTACACATTTTTATCAAATCAACAAAGTTACAGGTGGTGTGCTCCCACCTTTCTGAAAAATAAAAAATAATAATAAATCTATATATTGATAGTTTTGTATGTCATACTTGTGGCTTTCATTAAATTAGTTTTGTTAATTTGCTAAACTGAGTATTAATTATTCAATTTCGACTACTTGAGCCTTATATTATTGGCACCATGGCCGTTCAAGTTGTGACTTGATCTCTAGTCAATACATGAAATAACTGAGTGATTGGTGAATCGTCTGGGTGACTCATGGGGTCAAAGTGGATAGGGTCCATCTATCAGATAAGCTTGGATTTTTGTTGGTGGTCCATCTAATTGAAAACTATAATTTAAACAGTTTAGTTTGCATTATGCAATTTTCAAGTTAACCTGCATATTGTCAATGGCACCTTCGTACTCTACAAGAGTATCAATGTATTTCTCTAATATATTATCAAAATATTTATCTTTTTGCACAATAGCTGAAGCACATGTATCAAACCATTGAAAGATGAACCAAAGTGGAAAGGTTGAGGCCCAATGCATCCAATAATAATACCTAGACTCTATTTTAGAGAGTATAAATTAAGGTGGATCACGTATGAAGGTATTTGCAGGATTTAGAATGGGTGTCCACCCTGCTACCACTATGTTTGGTGACCTTGTGGGATGCCGGAGCAGATTAGGTCTTACCTGTTGGTGTGTGTTACTCATATCCAAATCTCAGGTGGACCACACCACTGGAAACTGTGGTGATTGACCATTAAAACCTTATTGTAGGCCATAAAAGTTTTGGATGAAGCTGATCTTATGTATTTTCCCTTCGATCAGGTCCCTTTGACCTTATCAACAGTTTGGATGGCAAATAAAAATTATGTCAGGCCCTAGGGAATTTTTAATGGTGGCATTCAATCAACATTATTTCCTGCAGTGTGGTTCACTTGAGATTTGGATTTGATTAAGTTTTGGGACCACGTCATATTTGATCCGGAAGAACGAATGAATGCGTGATATATAATACATTCATCAAGGCGGACCCCACGATCAGGATAACAACCACTAATGTGTTACCCAGGTAACACCTAATCCGTCTGACTTGCTGCTGGAAAAGCACCATGGCCCCGCCATGATGTAAGTGTTTTATCCATTTTTCCAGCTCATTTTACCGCATGAGCCCAAAAGTTAGGCAAGTCCAGTATCAGGTGGTCCATACTATAGGAAACAGTGGTGATTGAATTCCCACCATTATGAACTTCCTGGGAGCTATTGTTACAATGACTTGATGATTCTAAGCATTTTAACCATGGGAATTTTTGAACTTTTGCTCCGAAATGTTTTTGGACATCCAAGCATATATATGAATCAAATAATTATGAATTTCAAATCATGGATGCACCTGTCAACAGTTTGTAGGGTTTGATTAGATGGTCAAGAGTCTGAACTAACAGTAGATGCACCAGTCGACAGTTTGTAGTGTTTTCTGCTATTTACTAGATGGTACCTGATGTAATGAATTCCTCGCAAATATATATATATATATATATATATATATATATATATATATATATATATATATATATATATATATATATAGAGAGAGAGAGAGAGAGAGAGAGAGAGAGAGAGAGAGAGAGAGAGAGAGAGAGAGAGAGCCCATAGTATGTGCATTACCTAAACCAAAGCCCCAATTAGGAAGTCATTGTGTCCATAATAAGAACCTAAATCCAACTCCAGCTGCTTGACATAATCTTTCCTTGTGGAACCCTCTTGCCTCAAGGACTATAAATAGGATAGCAGTCAGATAACTGCACAGATACTCGACAATTAGTTACAAATGAAAAGGGAGAGAGCGAGAGAGAGAGAGAGAGAGAGAGAGAGAGAGAGAGAGAGGAAAAAGCAGAAGATCGATGGATAGATAGCACTCTCTCTTTTATTCTGCGCTGAAGATTTAGAAGATCCGGTGGTCGTTGTGCCTCTTCTTCAAGATCCTAATATGCATATTAAACTAAGTAAGGTAATTTAGCACCAAGGCTTCCAAGCCACTAGTGGGTCCAATTATATAGACTACAAATCACATTCCAATGAATTAGCTATTATATAAATGATAATGTACATGTGTGTGTGGGATGTGCTAACTATTAATTCCTAGTATTTATATGATCATGCATATATATAATTCATCAAGCAATCTCATAAGTATAATTAAACAATTACTCAAAGATAATCTCAAACACAAACATGTATACTTGTTTGATGTCTTTACTCCACTCCAAGTAGGCCCACTCAACACATAGGTATACCGGATTTCAATATGGAAGGTTTTAAATCCGATTCACTTCTAACCTTTACAATTCTACATAAGGACCGACCATTTTGAAGACTTACGTGGTTTTCTATAGGCTCGACACGAACATTGGTCTTAATCTAAGGACCTACAGTTACTCTTGTCGGAAGCTCTATTGAAGACTAACATGTACACACCCGTATCCGGTGGCCTGCACAAAGACTTTGATTTAGGTCTTACATAAGAACCTAATTGAGTTTGACATTTTAAACTAATACTCTCAATCCTACACAATGAAAGAGTGTACTTGGACTATTACAATTGTCAACTTACTTGTCGAATTGAGCCTCTTTTGTAGAGCTTTCTTGGGTTGCTTGATTGATGCTCTCCCGTGCCTCAATCAACTCTCTCTATGGTCCTCTGATCATAATGCCGAGACGTTGCTAATGTTTTAAATCCAAAATCAAACACCTAGATAAAAGTATTCATTTGCAGTGACCAAGGTATTTTCAAATTTAGCAAGAAGGGACTGATATCTTGATGTCCTGTTCTCAGAAATTTGTAGTTTTCTCAGTCTTCCATCAGACTCTGCTTGCAGCTACTGAGAATGTATTTTAGTTGTACCTTATTGGGGTGTTTCATAGTTGTAGATGGGAGATTGGAGGTTGGAGATTGGGCTGTTTCATAGTTGTTGGATTTTTTCCTGTGTTCAGTGTAATTCCAAATATTGGTATTTTAATACTTACATGGATATTGTTCACAATTTCATAGCTGTATGCGAAGAAATTCAGGTATCCTGTTTTACAATCCATTCTCATTTAATACTGACATGGATATTGTTCACAATTTTATTGTTTGCGCTGGCTAATTAGATTGATTTACAACAATGTTCTTTACTTTTAAATCATTATAGCTTTTAATTATATTGTGAATTTCTTTCAAGTTTGTAGCTTGTGCTGAATTAGAATTCTGCTGGGGGGAAAAAGAAGAAGAGATTCTTCTATTCAATATTCTTTTCCTTGTGTTTGCATATTACTTTTGAAACGGGACTGCATTCCACATCCTGATGTTGATGATGGACTGGAAAGCCAGTTGAATCAGTACCTGTAATCTCGATGCTTAAAGAATAAAGAATTTCTTTTCGTTTTCTTTAACCAGCTGTGGTATTAGTAAGGTGGTTATGCATCAGATGGTGCTTCTGCCCAAGGTTTCCAATCTGATGGTGATTTGACTAATACGACAGTGAGTCCAGATCTTTCCTATGATAGTCAACCACTATTACTCTATTACCTTGGTTATTAGCCCATTTCTTATGGTAGATATTTGTTGTTGGGCTTGGCCCGAATACCAGCGATGAGGATCTCAAACAAGCCTTTTCTCAATATTGTGAGATTATCTCTGTAAAGATACCAGTTGTGAAAGGATTCGGGTTCATTCAGCTTGCTCTGCAGTATAATTTCTGACCATGGTTCAATAGCAAACATGATGGAATCCCCTTCACAGTATCTCTACAATTATTGATTTCTAAAACACAGATTGTTTCTTTCCAACCAAATGCACCATAACCCTGCTAGTAAGCACAAATACTATGCCCGCTTCCCAGCTTTTCCTTTGCCCCCTCTATGCCAACCTAGGAAGAATTGATTAATTGAACTTGGAATAGCCCATGAAACTCCAAACAAATTGAAAAAATTAAACCAAATCTTTAATGCAAAAGGACAATTAATAAAAAGGTGGTCGACCGATTCCTCATCCCGAAAACATAATAAACACACATTTGGAATACTCATATGACGCTTGCTCAAATTATCTACTGTGAGAACCTTGTTTCTTCCCACTAACCAAGCAAACGCCACAACTTTTGAAGGAGCATCATAAAGCCACTCATGGGTTGTATGATACTCAAGAATGTATTCTTGAACTTGAAATATAGACATTCGGCTTCCGTGGCTGCAGGAAACCATGGGATTCCAGTCATTGTTGCCGGGCATCGTTTTGGGAATGCAAGTGGCATGGCTCCTCGTGCACAGTAATTGGTTAAACCCTAGTTTAGACTATTTACGTGTTTGTAGTAGCAAAGTGAATACGTGTATGTGGGTCTCTAGAAATTTTATTATACTCTTTTCTTTTTTTTTGTCCATTTGTTTTAGCATTGTTGTTTACAAGGAGTTGTATAAAAGCTTCGGAGGCTTTGCTACAGATGTTGTTACTATCATTGACCAGGTAGAAATTTGATGTGTCTTCTCGTAATTTGAACATATTTCCTTGCATTTACATATTTAATTAAATATAATTCCTCAATTGTTTGCTTGTTATTTAGTTTTGGAGTCATTGCATTAGCAATATTATTGTTCACAATCATAGTTTTCGCTTATATTTTCTGCTCTGCTATCAGCCTGTAGTTGCACGCAACATTGTATTTGGTCTCCGTCAATGCAACTCTCCCAGGTACCTCTGGTCCATGGTTTGGTGTTTAGACCATTGATCTGATGGATTCTGCTTTGAATAGACAATGACACAAAAAAATTGACTAGATCATCAGTTGCTATCCATCTGATCATCGGCCTTTCTTTGTTGATTGTGGACCATTGCTGAATCTTTCCATTAACTGTCTGACTGCGGCAATTGTTGGCTTTAAATGTTCCATGGGCAAGATTTTTGTGTCATTGTTCAGGCATGGATCATTGAAGAGCAGAGCCCACTAGTGGGTGAAATACATTGGGCCCAAGATTACATAATTCCTCTTTCTTGCTCTGTTTGTGTGTGTGTGTGTCATATATATATATATATATATATATATATATATATATATATATATATATATATATATATATATATATATATATATATATATATATATCTTTGTTATTTTGAAGTAATAAAAACAGTGTTGGGGTTGGTTTCTTTGGTTATTCTACAAGGGTTGTGTGTGGGCCCGACGTGGTGTACGCGTGGCATCAAACCATCCTAGCAGGGTACCCCACTATGAAAGTCCATTGGAAGAGCTAAAAATCAGGCCGATCCAACCATCATGTGGGCCAATACGTGAATTTGGAATTTTTTTGTTTCCGCACATTGTTCTTTCATGGTACATCACTTGGGGCATCCTATTATCATGGTGGATGGTCGACACAACATGGTGGGGCCTACATAGGTGATAGTGCATAAGCTGGTGAATAAGCAGGTGAATATCTTTTACATACAGGGGAATAACAATTTACACGTAGGTGAAGAAAGTCCTTTTCTGTAGGACTAGGAACTGGCCACAACCCTGTTTGTTAGAACTGAACAATACTAGAGATGGTAGCTTGCCAATCTCTAGCATCTCCACTGTACATGTGGCAATTACCTATGGTGATCGGAGCCATTGATGGGCCTACAATCTTATAAGGTGATCAGAACCACTGATTGGGGTGAGCAGCCACATCCATAGGCTCCAGACCAAAGATTGTGGTAGTTGGATAATCCTAACTCCCACGGAATGCAAACGTTGCTCATTTGCTGCTCCACTTTTTAAAACCATCCGTTTGCACCCCATTCATGAGCTCACTCAGTTCCATGCTCCATTTTTGGGGGCTGTGGTGAGCTCACTCAGTTCCATGCTCTGTTATTTGGAGGCCTTTTGCTACTCAAAGACAGTTGTAGTTCTAAAACTTGGTGACTCAAATCGAAACAGGCCGTGTTGTCCTGTAAACGTGGATTGTCGGACTCATCCTCGACTCGATTGACTTGACAGCAACTGTGACGACTCAGACCGAGTCACTTGGTTGAACCCAAGACCTCTTAAGTACGAGGTGCATCTCTCTACCCAAGGCATTACAGGCTACAACGTTTTCCTTTTGCAATTTTATATATTTTAACTATTTTTAAACATTTATACTAATCTAAATTTATTTAATTAAATTATTAAATAACGAGTCAACTTAATTAAAGATTCATCTGAGTCATTGAGTTGATTCTATGGACCTCCTCTGATTGGATGGTTAGGTTGTTCAAGTGATGTATTTTTGGTTAGCAAGGATCCATAATGGTTAGCACTTGATGAATGGTCCAGATTTGTTCACGGGATTTAGACCATGGTTCAAAAAACCTAAAAATTTGGCTCGTCTTGAGCTTCTATAGGGTTGGGTCGATGCGAAGAGTAAATCAAGTCTTCATTCGACTCGACTTAATGTTTTAATAATTAAATTAACTATATTTAAATAGTTATGAATATTTAAAGAGATGCTCACAAACAACTAGTTGTACATCTAACTAGTTCTTATATGGGGCCTACCATAGTGTTTGTATGAAATCTCACTTGTCCAGCATGGTCATTCCACTATGAAAATGGGACAGCCCTAAAATCAGGTTGATCCAATTCCATTATAACCTGGCTAAACAGGTTGGATGTTATACAAACACCACAACGGGCCCTACACGCAACTAGTTGAAACTAGTTGTGTGTGAGAATTTCTCGTTAAAATTAGTCCTAGATATTTAAAGGACATAAAATTAGCGAGATTAAGCAGATAGGCAGTCTGATATTATGGTGGTTAAAGGTGTTTGCTTCACTGGTGGAGGTTGTGAGTTTGAAACACACCGCTCAATTTAGCTTTCATTAGCCATTAAATTGAGTGACCAGAGCCGAAATCTCTGCAAGTTGTCTTGATTCAACCGAGTCAATATGTCGATTCGATAGGTCTCGTCAAAATCTTGTTGCACTAAATTTTAGAACTATGGACTAAGTGGCAGATAACCAAAGGATGGAAACTTTTTTTTTTTCAACACTATAAGTGATCATAGTTTACTAACGTGCATTTCACTTTAGTATATATTTTCTCCTTGTAAACACGAGGAAAGATCTAGTGTATAGCTTTGTGGGGCCCGCTACTTGCTATAGGGAAGTGTGGAAGGTGAGCCCTCATGATCTGACGGTCTACATGAGTTTTGGAACCCTCACGAAGAGAAGATTGACACTCTAACATGCAGCCCGCCTATCTACTACTGGAGCAGATGGATCTATTCACACCTCTGATCCTACGGTATAAGTGACCCCGGATCACGATCTATGGATTAGATCGTCCCAAGGACAAGCCAAAATGGACAGACTCTTGTGCACACTATATCTCTCTGTATACTCTCGATTTATTGTATGATTCAATCACATTACACGAGAGAAGCACATCCCTTTATATAACGAAGGAAGGAGAGTTTGGGTGGGATTGGATAAGGTCACATAATCCAATAACATTCATATCTTCAATTAAAAATCAAATTCATATTTGAATTTGAAATTTAATTGAAAGGAAGAGACCGAAGAAGTGGTTGCTCACAAGTGGGCCCCACTGGCCTATGTCCAACACTTGCTCAGATCGGGTTTATAGCTTTGTGGGGCCTGCTACTTGCTCAATGAATGGACGTGCATGCTTGTGTTGGGCCCCTATTAGACCGTGTACATGGTAAGTAGAGAACACATTGATTCTTTGTTTTATGTGAAAGGGCATTGCCATTTGCACCATCCTTTTGATAGGTACACCCTTTCTTTTCTACTTTCATCAATACACAACAATGCAAAGTGGTGCTATTGTATTATGGAAAGCGTGTATCTATGAAATATGGCTGGTGTAGATATCAATTTGCTTCTTAGAGCTGCTCACATTTTTCTTGTCCCATTCATCGTAGGCTTACACTTCACAATTTGAGACTGAAGTTGGGGAGCTTAAGATGGAAAATGCCTTGCTCAAGAAAAGAAGAAAAGTATGTTGTTGTCTATTTAACTAAGGAAATTCTTAGTCATATGTTTCGGGGAAAGATTGTGCGTCTCACTGTCCAATAATGGTGGGTAGGAATCTAAAATGCATTTCAAAACACGCTTGAATATTCGCATTTTGCATTATTATCTGGATTCCTGCAAGCCATTTTTAAATGGAGGAAGATATTGTGCACCACTGACTCTTGGAGTGCACTGTATACATGGAACTCGTGCTCTTAACTTTTCACGGAAGATGTTCCCAGCTATTAGTCTCCAAGCAAAATTAACTTAATTATTCATTAAAGAGAAACAACAAAATGGAGACAATGGAAAATATTACCAAAAAGTTCAGGGAGATTACCACATCATACTCTAGACGCTCCCACACAAATCCACCATACATGTATCATACATTTACTTGCACAAACTGCACTATGGAGATGCAGTTTGTGCATGTATGGTCTGTAAGATTTTTATTTATTTATTTTCCATTTAGTGAGCAATCATAAATCAACGGTCCTTATCAAACCCAATCGAATCTAGTTCTTGAATTGTAGGCAATAAGCATACAGATGGGTTCTACTTATGAGATGTTCGTATCCCACATGATATTGTCTGGTGCACCATTCATCTTATCACGTAGTGTAATTGTAGAAATTTTGGGAAGCCTGCGGGTGGGCTGATTTTGCCTCAGATTTCTGTCCAGTTTTCTTTTCTTCTTACAATAGGTGGGCCTATCCAATTCAGGCCTGCCCGAATGCCTAGGCTGTATATATAGCTGTTGCTGTATTCTCCTTTTGATATGAATATATTACAACTAAAAAATTTTTTGTTGAAATTTTGGACTTCGTAAAAGTGTGGAGACTTGGGGTCCAAGGACTCTTCATAGGTTTTTAGGGTTCTTAAGAGTCCTTTATATATAGAAATCCTAGTCTCCAAATCAGCAACATTCCAACTCTTAATGGCTCCAATTACCAAGATTGGAAAGATAGTGGAGATTGTTCTACAGTGCATGGACTTAAATCTAGCCTAGCAGGAGGACAAGCCCATCAAACTTGCATATTCTAGTAAGGTTATTGAGGTGGCCAATTGTGAGAAATGGGACCGTTCTAGTAGTTTGTGTCCTGTGATAATGAAACTTTCCATCCCTACCTCAATTTGAGCTTCAGTACCTTTGAAATAGAATGAAAAAGACTTCCTAGCTAAAATAGCTAACCAATTTACTAAATCAGATAAGACGGAGGCAAGCATGCTCTTGAGCAGCCTTAAAGTACAATGGTCATGTTCCAATAGAAAAGTTTTATGACCATGGGTTCAAAGCATCTGGCATGCAAATTGAGGAAGTCTAATGAGGTGATTTCTTCATTAGCTTATATGGAACACACAATTGACCATTATATACTTTTAGGGTTAGTGGAGTAAGATCGAAGTCCTATTGATGTCAGATCGTGCACTTATTAAGTTTGGATGATAAGTTTAATCAGTTTAAGTAACCAAGGAACGGTATATTGGATATCTCTCATACATTTGCATTAGGGAATTCGAAGCGTATTTAGGTCTGCACTTGTCCAAACTTGTATACTGGTGAATGTTAGAAGGTACTTGTAACAAAAGAATGACTTTACAATCACAATAGATCAGATCATTTGTACACGATTGGACATTCATATATATATATATATATATATATATATATATATATATATATATATATATATATATATATATATATATGCTCACTCACAACTAGTTGGACCATTTAAAACTAGGTCAGCATTAAATATAAAAAACCTCTTTTTATTCCTACGTAATGCCTTCTCTTGAGAGAGCACATGGCATCAAGTTTTATATAGGTACGGTAAGAATAAGTATCACATATCCAATCCGTTTATCAAATAAGCCATAATAATTTAATTTTATTGGCAAAAATTTGGTAAATGATGATTCTAATTACTTTTACTACAAATGTAAGTTGAATATGGAATGTTAGAATGAATTTCTAACCACCCAATTTTCTTATAGGAGAATATCTTACAATTAATTACAGAAAAATAATATTTTATATATTTCACATACCCTAAATGTTTAACTGACCGGATTTGTTACACACGTAATAGATCACCTCGGTAAATGATAAGTGTACAACTTCCTTAAATATTCCATTTTTTTAAAAAACAAGCTTCCTCATCTCCTTTTTTTCCCTGTCTTCAATTAATACCTCTTCCCTTTATTAATGCTCTCTCTCCCATGTATTATTGGAAACGAACCCCAAAGCATCCGGTTGCAACTAGAAGTTGGGTGGGGCCCACTGTGATGTTTGTTATAAATCTATCCCACCCATCAGTTTTGCTAGATCATATTAGGACATTGACCTAACAATGATATAGATCCAAAACTCTAGTGGGCCACACGACAAGAAAAGGTAAGTATTGAACTTCCACCATTGAGATATCCATTCGACAACAAAAGTTTTGGATCTTGCTAATTTTTTTTTGTTATAATTCCAGTTCATCCCAGTAGGAATGACCTCATGAACGGCATGGATGAAAATTATACATCAGTGTCTATATGACCTCATGAACATATTGGATGGAAAATAAACATCATTGTAGGCCCGGGAATGTTTCAATGGTGGGCATTCAATATCCATTGTTTCCTGTGGTGTGGTCCACTTGAGATTTGAATTTACTATATTTTTAGTAAGTTGCACTAAAATTACATGTAAAAACTGATAGACGGCTTGAATATACAGCGTATATATCATGGTGGGCCATATGGTTTGAGAAACACTCGCAGCATGTGTTGTTCGGGTAACACCTAATCCACTTCTCACTTTATGGAAACAATAATGGTTTGACGGACGCACACCCCTTTCAATTTTTGAAATGGCCCACTGTGATGTGTTCAATAGATCTACTCCGATCATTAGATGTGTAATGCCATGTTGGGCTCAAAGCCTAAAAAAAGAGTCAAGCTAATCAATGATTTAAGTGAGTCATACCAATTGAAACAGTTGGAAGAGACATCCAACCTTAATTTTTACAAGGCCCACCATGATGAGAATGTAAAATCTACTCCAACCATTAGCTGCCACACCAAATGTTAGGCATCTTAACCAAAAATCAGTCTCATAAATAATTCAAGTGGGCCACACCAAGAGAAAGAGTTTGGAAGGTAGGCTTTCTATCTACACTTGTTCCAATTGTGTGGTTCACGTGAACCAGGGATAGGGCTGGTCTTTTTGCACCGGTTGTAACATGCAGTGACTCACCTAATGATTGGGTAGATTTCACAGTAATGCTAAATAGGGCCCACCCAAACAAACAACTTCTTTTCATCAATTAGGTGGAAAGATTCATTAACATTAACTGCTCTGCTCATTAAATGACACAGCTAGTTGGACCTATTTGAATTGTCCAACTAGTTGTGTGTGAGCATTACTCTCTCTCTCTCTCTCTCTCTCTCTCTCTCTCTCTCTCTCTCTCTCTATATATATATATATATATATATATATATATATTCTTTGGAGAAAGGTGGGACCACACCACCTGAACTTTGCTGATTGGCCAAAAAACTGTACATGAACTACGGGTGGGACGCCACCAAAAGATGGGCCTCGCCCGTCATTTAGCACATCCACAAGATCGCTATACCTAAAAAATACAGCAAACCGCACCGCTCCTGGAAAACACACAACAGAGCACCCGCGGGTGATGTCAAACTGATCCTTGGGGCAATGAATGAAGATCTGCAGCCACTCTGTTCACACTACTTAGGCTTTATCATACCCTGATGAACATATCCCTTTTGAAGCAATGGACGGTGATGAACAGCCAGGAATACCTGCTCACTAACAAAACAAGAAGGCACTGCTGGGACCCTGAAATTCTGCCTGAAGTCGCATGACAATGGGCCTCCACTAGCAGCCCAGCCAACCTCATATTTAGACTATGCTAGTTGCCTCGACGGCAAGAAGCCTATGTAACATCACATTCCTATAATGACCATGAGAGCAGTAATGAAGAAAGTTTTCAGAGAACTCATTCAACCACGGGGGAAATTTCATCACCTGCCAATTAGAACTGAATTAGGCAATGTGACTATAGAATTTCATTTCAAGACCTTGGTTTATGTTATTGTATTCTAAGGTCGCTACGACAATTCAACTGCATTATTCCTTTCCAACAATGGCGTTAGGTTAAGTCTAAGTATATATACTGTGTATTCCTTGTTGTGAATGAGAGGGAACATAATCTAGTACCTGTAGTGAATATCAACATAAATTCATTGATTGCGGATACTGATAAAGAAGGGCTTACCTCCAAGTCATTTAGGGAGCTTGTGACATGTATTGGAGTGGATCTCTTATGACAGCATGGATTAGTTAAAATATGGTCAATTGATACAAACACTTGTAGTGCTCACATTCAGTATATACTGATGATTATGTTATAGAGACTAATTTCTGCTTCTCAATTTATGTGTACACGAGTTTCTGTGTAATCAAAATAATAGAGAAGACGAAATAGGCATGCATGATTGAATTTTACATGTAACTTTCATACCAGACTATCACACTTCAGGTTTATATCATTGGAATCATAGTATTGTTGTATCATGACTGCTCCCACTTCCATAAATGTCATGGCAACTAACATCATCAGGATGGCTGCTATAGGTGTTGTAAATGCATTTGATATGAGAAAATTGAATGTAAAAAAATATTTCCAAACTCTTTTTTTTTTTTTTTTTGTTAGCTTGTTAGTACACCCACTGTCTGTTAACACTTCACTGTTAGCCACCCCCACTAGGGAATCGATACCACGACTATTGTCAGTTAACACTTAACTCATTTTAACAAGTAAAACATCGATCTATGTGGCTCAACCGCTCAAGAGGAGAATGTACGACTATGGTCTGTTTAGTAGGCCATCAAAGATCAATGATTTGATTAAAATAGATTGAATCAAGTTGTTGGATCTTAACTAATGAGCGTGCTAGTGAGCCCCACTCATGATTTGATCATATCTGTAGGTTTTTGACAGAAATAAAGGGCAAAAGCTGTCATAAACAAACTGAATTTTTGAGACTTAATTTTTCTTAATATTTTATTGATCATCAAGCACTTATTTATACAACTTATCAAAACAGAAAAAACATAAATGATGCAGCAAAATCTGCTGCAGTTACATAACAGAAAATTCCATAAAAATAGCAAAAGAATAGATCAAGGCTAACAGACTTTGACCATTTCAATTCAACATTTTTATTCATCGAGCTCCTGGGGCATCTTTTAACACTCCTTGGCTCTGGAGCTGTAGACTCCAAGCCTTTGCCTCAAGAACTCGTACCTAGCTTTGGGAAGTGCCTTGGTCAGAATATCAGCATTTTGATTTTCTGTTTTGTAGTAGATCAGCTGTATTTCTCCTTCTTTTTGTACCTCTCTTAGGAAATAGAGTTTCAGTTTGAAGTGTTTTGTTTTGCCATGGAACACTGGATTATTTGCAATTGAAATTGCAGCTTGGTTGTCTACAAGTATCGTGTGCTTTCCTTTTGCTCCATTTGCAGTGTCGCCATCAATTTTCTAAT